>JBAJHX010000036.1:18592395-18629521 GCA_037176925.1 Amniataba percoides
GCCAAAGTTGTGGCCAAAAGAAGAGGAAAAATTTGCTCAAATGGACAAAAATGTCCATAGTGAAGCCTGAGGGTTAAGTATATTAGCGTATGCTATCTGGTAATGGTGTAATATAGAGTCACAGGATGTTAACAGTGCATGTATCCATTAACAACATAAATATGGCCCAGATACACTAACTGGAAAGTTTCATTCAGAAATGTGATCCTTTTCAAAGAGCTAAGTTGTAAATTTACAGGAGTTTTTGGAGAAGCGTCCGAGATTTCATAACCACCGTTGAGACCTTGAGTTCTCCAAGATGGCAGCCAGAGGGTGCATTACGTCAACCATAAGCTCTCTTACGGTAAATGTCGACACTCTGCAGCGTGGATTAGCTCAGGGGTACCTTGGGTGCAAATTGCTCTACTTAATGGTTTGACATTTGTATAGCTGCTTGGTCGCTCTGTGGGGTGCAAGACAGACTGCTGCCAGGTGCAAAGCTCTTGAAATAACATAAAGACAAGAATATAACCTAAAAGAAGTTAAATATAGGGAATTAAGTTCTTGTTTATAATGTTTTATCACCTACTCTCGAACTCAACGGAGGAACACTGTTAAGATTTGTAGCATTTATAAGCCTAGATCACCAAACATAAATGTTCACTTTTAGACATTATATGAGTACCTCAACTATTAAATGGTTCTTGTTTTCACCTCAAGTAACCTTTAAACTTCAGGCGTGAATAGGTCAGATTCGACAGATAGGTCATGCTATACACAATGAGCTCCAGAAATGTGCTCTTAATTTAAATACTCGTGGAGCCTTGAAAGAAGACATGGCAGAGGTAAAATGAATCCCAGAGCGCGACGCTCAATGTGTTTCCAATTCCTTTAAGAAACTTCCATTGTTACAGTTAAAGGGGAAGACTTTCATTGGGCCAATTTCATGACATAATAACATGCAGCTTAAAGGATATTATAGTGGAGGAGACGGTGAGGGGGCGGGGCCGCGCTCTCTTTCCAAAGACGTTATCCTCCACAGAACCAATATGAGACGCAGCAGATAAAAACATTTAAAAGTAATCTGCATCTGGCTCCTGTCTGGTTCTGGAAGTTGCAGTTAGTTTTTGTTGACTTTTTCAACATGTTTTAAAGCAGGAGTTCCACCGAGAATGAGAATCTTTTTCGGCAGACACCTGGCCGAGATAACAGGATTTAAACAGCCACCTGCCTGGCAATGTGATGAATATTAAGTTACACACAGTCAGCACACAAGCAAAAAATGTAATTAAAAATGGCATAATAGTCCAGTTCAATACAGAAAGTATGGAAGAGTGTGACTATGGACGGCATGGTTTTATGGTCAACTCAGTCACCAGTATCAAATTAAAGAGTTCGGTGTGCTTCACAGAAAGTTGTTCACGCCGCACGTCTTCCAACTACATCTAAATGCAGAAGTGCACCTGTTGTGGATGTTGAAACGTAAAGGCAGGATGAAAAGCCTGCCATCTCTTCACGGCTATATTTAACTGTCTCCCTGATCTCCCTCCAAGAACTCTGTGGCATTTGTGAGTGAACGCAATGAATTGAACAAGCTGCGATAATGGCACGCCATTTAGGGCGGCCTCTCCTCAAAAGCATTCATGGCGTTGCACTTGTTTTTCCTGAACAAAAAGTGATAATAGTAGCATTGAGAAAGGTTAAAGTCTAAGGAGGTTATAGCTCCAGCAGCACTTGTAATGTAAAGGGAAACTTTATTGTTTATTGAGTTCGGGCTTGTTGGCAGTCATGATGCACTGTATGATGACCCCGATGAAAACCTCAACTCGATACGTGCTGATCTCACAATAACGCCATTCTTCGTAATAGTGTTCATAAAAGTGTTGCTGGAGTTTTTACCCCTTTATGAGAGTTAAATCTCTCTTAATTCCACTGTCAGAAACAGGATTTAAGATGCTTTACTGGCATTCAGACTGAAAAAATCTATTTTTTTCTAAAAAATAAGAGGCTGTGTTGTGGTTGATTCAGGTACCAATGAAATATAACCCAGGAGTGACAGCTTACTGCCTTTTAAGGCTTACCAAATGCCAAAACCTAATTGTAGTACAATTACAATTAGAAAGCTCTAAGATGGGACTTTACTACTCTGGAAGTGATGGAGTTGTCATGACGATTGTGCGGCAAACAGAAGAGATTCACTGTTAGATGTTACAAGTTACAAGTACAAGCAGCCTCGACGGTCCAGCAAGCAGTTTGTTCAACACACACTGAGGCCCTGCGTCATCCTTCATATGTCTGACCGTCCTGTGTGTCCTGCAGACATCTCCCAACTCTACAAATTCAATATGTGAGCACTGCGTCGGCAGCCAGCCAATGGCAGACCGGCCAACGCGGGGTTGATATAATCAACAGCGAGTCCATCCAGCTCCTAAAGTGATTGCATGTTGTGTGCTGCAAATCTAAAGATGCCAAAAGGTGCGTTTGTTTGGTCCAATATTAATTCTCAACAGAATGGCAGCAGCTTCACACACACACACACACACACACACACACACACACACACACACAAAAAGAGCGCATGTTGGGGAATGTGCAGCGGGCAGGAAAACACAAACCTTTCCTTTCTGTGCCATTGGGGACCTGCGAGGTGTTGATGCCCTTGGCGATCTCTTGGTTGGCGGTTTCCTTAGTGACCACTGAGCCTTTGAGCTTACTCTTCGGAGCGTCCAGGGCTTTTAGCTTCTTGGCATGTTTGGTCCCCTTGTAGTGGGCCAAGGCCTGGCTCTGTGAGGAGAACAAATAACAGGCTCGATTTAACGCTGGGAAAGCAGCTAAGCAGAGAGCCAGGATGGAATGAAATATGAAAACTAGAGGAGCACAGTCAGAGTCAATGAAGCAGACTAAACACAATTAGTGAGGGACAGTTGATAGGCCTTGCAGTCCAGCAGAATGTGTCAACCTTTGATTGGGTTTTAGCCAGTTTTAGAAGTTATTCCTCTCAGTTATTCTCTCTTACAAAACGATTAACACGCCCAGGTAATTGCTTTCAAAGTAATTTAAGTACTCTTGGATCTATTGAGAGATGAACTCAGAGAGCAGTGTTTTATTTTGGTATTAGTACATGCAGCCTTTCGGATTTTGGATTTTAAAACAAGCAACAATGAGGTATCACATGACGTCCTGAAGTCAAATACAGAATGCAAACTGAATTTTACAAACTCTGCCAATTAAATGAGTCATTTTTCCTTGTTTCCAGCCCCTGAATAGATGTCAGATGTATTCAGACTATGAAGAGAAAGTTATGACATGACCATTCTGTGTGAATATGAAGCTCATTTCCTTATGAATGAAAATAATACCTGGATGTCAGTGATTGAGAAATTTGTGTGACCCACGATGTTTAATTTATTGGAGTGGCTCTTTGGTTTAAAGTCCGAACACGTAGCGCCACCGAGATTCACCTTCACAACAGACTCGTCCAGGCACACAGAAGTGGGACATATGCAAAGACTTTGAGCTGTCCTTGTTTACCTCTGCGGCATCTCCCTGCATGCTTTGCCTGTGGCAGGATTGAAGGTATCAGGAGGGATGCAATTGCCTCTCGGAATAAATAAGTGCACCCACCACACATCCCCAGAAGACATTTGTAAGCATCTTTATTTACGGGCCGCGGTGGGGATATTCACTAAAGACTTCTGGGACAAAGAGACCATTCAAGGTGGTATCCTCAATTCTACCATATAAGCCAAACATTGTTCCTTTATATCCTTTGTCCCTTTTTAGCCTCGAGTGTTTCAGCAGTGGTCAGATTGTTTTAATTGTGAGAGAATAAGCACATGATCACATGCCAAAGCTGTGTCAGATACATATCACTTAAATTGTCCAAGCATACCTTCAGTATTTACTGTGAAAGTGCAAGAAGCGTTTGTGAGGAGTTAAGAGAACAGGCCAAGTAAAGAGGTCTCGTCATATGTGGGGAATATAGTTGCAAGGATTTCATAGTTCACTGATTTTGTTGGCAAAGGTTGGGAAATTGCTGGAGTGCCTAAAACGTTTTCCCTTCATTATTGAGACCGTTTTTGGATGAGGCGTCACTTTTTCAAACAGAGTGCACATCTTGTTCTGGCAGGAGAGCACTCATTTTGACCCACATTCATCACTCTCCAGGTACCAAAGATATAGCTTTTTTTTTGTCATGAGACTTGGGTGATGTGGATGGGTGTTTAATGCGACTGCGCCGATAATTCATCTTTCATTAGAGCAATGAAGTGGAAGAATTGCCTGAACTCCAAGTCTGACAAATGCATGATTAAAACTGGGAAGGAAATCATTTGTTTTCCTTCCAGGTGCTCTGCGGGGGGGAGAAGGAGACATCGGGCAAACTGTAGTCGGACGGCTGTTCTGGGATTTAGAAAGGCTTTCGGGAAAACTAAAAGGTCACGGTTTAAATCCCACTGTATCCATCAACATGAGACCGTGAGCTAAATGTGATGTGAGTGTCAGCTAAAATGTGGGTAATGCTTATCACTTCAGTAGAAAGCCCTGAAAACATATTTTTTTTCAATCAGCTTCTAACTGTGAGCGATGGGTTCCTACCTGACGACAAAATCCTCCATTTTGGGTCATTTTAAACGAGAGGTATCTGCATTTCTGATTTCTGCGTATTCCCTGAACTGGTTTCAAGTGAGTACTTGAGTACAACACTTTTGTTGTTAATAGCAAATACATAATAAATTCTTGAGATCTGAAATCAAGTTTTTGTGAGTTTTACAAATGTGTTTTTTACTTCTCTCACCAAAGCTAAGGGAAGTCATACTGAAAGACCATTGAAAACTATTGTACCCTTGCATTGCATTGCACCCTTGTCATGTCTGAATAGGCCCCAAAGTCACTTTACTGTTAAAGTCATGACAGCAATCTGATCTAAAAACCATTTCGGTAATACTTTATCGCATTTACACTCATCAGCGGAGCTCAATATTCAAAGAAACATGTTGAATGTGTGTGTTGATCCACCCTTCTGGAGCAGCCCTAACCAACAGATTTGTTAACAATGGAATAAATTTGTAATATGAAATGTACTGCTTAAATCGACCTACAGAAAATGATCTCAAATTGATCAAATCTCAAAAATATTCTCACTGCTCTCCTCAGATCTGTTTCCACGTGCAGCACACATCTGTTTTTGACAAAATTGCTCTAATAAACCCACTGTCCCCTTCCTGCTCTGCACCCAAATGGCCAACTGACACAGATTAGCCACTAGCTGGTGAACATCAGTGGAGCATTTAGCAGCCACAGAGCCAGATATTTCCCTCAGGAGTTGGCAGAGACCAGAAGGAGAGTGAATATTGGAGTTAGATTCATCAGCTGACCAGAGACACGACTCCAAATGAATGCTAATGTTGCTCTGTCTCTGCTAGATGTGTAAATAAGCATTAATGTATTAACAACGTTATAAGGTGATAAGTGTTGTGTTAATAGCCCTGAACTGGAGCAGCAGCAGCAATGAATGCAACTGCAACTGTTGTGAATGAGTCATTTAATTAGCTACTTTTATACAAGGAAATAACAGTAATACATATAGACATATGAAATACATACCGTGAATTTACCAATATTGTTTCTTCATAGGAGGTGAAAATGTTTGAAATGACAATGCAGTGTCTCTGTACTTATCAGATCATTGCAACTGTGCAGTCATAAGCCACACGATGATATGTCGTGTGGTTTATCAAACACCCTCCCTCTTGTATTGAAGTGATGATATTTGACATTTGCTATCTCATCCTCAACATAGCCCGTATGTGGACAGAGCCCTCTGAGCAACATGCTCAATAAAAGCTACTTTAAAGACTGTCTGTAGCAAGGTTAGCCTCTGTGGTTTGAGTCACTGCAATCGTCCAAGGATCTGAGTAGGCAGGAGAGGAGGCGGCACGACGGAGAACAAGAAGCAAGAAAAACTTAAATTCAAATGAATAAAAGCTTTGTCAGAAAATCTGGAAATCTGGAGGAAAAAAAAACTCCCTGAAAAATCACATGTTTGAAAAATTGCATTACAACATCAAACTGGCCTTTGTTTTGCTTAAAAAAGGAGGCGAATTTAAGGAACTGAGGAACACGTTGGTCTGGTTTCATAACTCAATTAACTCAATGTGATTTAAATTACAGCATGAACAGTTCCTTCCACAAACAGCAGACCTTTCTGACGGTCAGGGTTGCTCACAGCAGACCAAAAGCGCAACACAGAGCAAAGTTTACAAGTGTTACAACTATTTGTTTTCAGTTGCTTAGATTTATTGAATCCTGCTCTCACAAGGCATCCAACAAATGCTTATTAATTTAATATTCAAATAAAATTATCTCTAAAGCCCAATGTTGATGTAATGGAGGGTGAGCCAGCTTAAATCATTTTTATTTGTGGAAGAGTTTACTCTGTTTTTTTTTTCTTCTGTGGAAGGTTTTTTTTATTTATGGAGTTGGACTTGTCTCCCACTTTTATTTGCGGTACTGAGTTTATGCACCATTTTTAACCAGTCATAAATCTTTATGACCTAGTTTTGCGGCGTATACCAGGTTGTGTAGCCAGTAGTATCATAAGGATGTAAGTTAAGGAAGGACAGAGAATGTTAATTAGAACTCTTTTAGATAATGATGATGGGCTTTTTCGTCTTCTACTGACAAGGAGTTGAACGTCCTCTTAGTCGTTCAAAAAGTTCACCCACCCACCCACATTCCTATGGAGAGGTTAAGACCCCAGTAAATGACTCTAACTCCAAACAAAGAAGCACTGGCCATTGTCATAACACCCGGTGTGGGGGCCTCAGTGTCTGCGGGGGAGCAAGATCAGGTATCATGGGACCACGCCTCAGTCCGATTCACTGTCTGAGTCAGATATAGCGACTGAACCCTGTGGAAATAAGCACATATTTTAAGATGCATTTTCCTCTGGCATCAGGCTGCAGCATCTGGCAGTGTATTTATGTTTTCCCTCAATAAAGTAACACTGGAATGATATTCGATTAGACTCTTGCTGTTGGGATCGTCTCAGAAGTGAGGAGACTCTTAAGCATGAAGTTCTGGTCTAAGAATAAATGTCTGATAGATGACTGGAGTCATATCTTTACAGCACATGTATGTCAATAAATCAACAATATAAAAACAAAGTCATATGTTCAAAATCCCTGTGAAGGACAGCGATTAATTATTGAAATGATTAGATATTTAATTCTGATGCAACAGCTTGTAAGCAGTATTTCACAGTTGCAGGGCTACATTTATCTTTACATACAGTCAGATATTTTGGTTCAGTGGCTCCCACAGCCCTTTCTCTGGGCCGCAAGATAAATCAATATCAAACAAAGTTCTGCTACACAGATTTATATGTATTCTATTTCTAATACTTGCTTCTTTTACAAAATGTTGGACAAGTATATTTCTTCTGAGCCAGTTATTTAATAAAACTGTCTAAGAGGTTTAGAGGGGAAATGTCTCTTTAATGGAACCGCTAACAACTCAGACATCTGAAATGTGACATACCAGGCTAGACACAGAAAATTAAGTGTGGTTTAATCTTTGACATCTACAACTGTCAGATAAAAGTAGTGAAGTGAAAACTACAAATAGTAAACTGAGTCACCAGAGGACCATTCATTTTCCTTGACAGATGTTTTTATCATTAAAATAATGCACAATGAATAAAAGTTTTAGAAAATATGAAATTGAGACCAACATATATCCATTTAACACCTTGTAAACACAGGCCATGTGATAAATATTCTAAATGATGCTGCCTTTTTTTACAATCTTGCAAAACAGGACCAATGAGAAAATCATGCCCAGAATCATCAAGATGCCGAGTCCAACAGCTGTCCAAATGAGAGAGTGCGACACCCTGTCCAACCATGTCATGATGTACGTCATGCACGGCGTCGAGTAGATCTCACGTCCGTCCACAACCGTGCAGTTTCTGGAGGTGTCTGTGCAGTTGCACGAGTTGGGCAGCACCGTTGAATTGCCCCAATCAAGGTGTCCGACGAAGAAACCACAGCAGAATCCGGCCCTTTGCACGGCCTGAAACGACTCCTGAACTTCTTTGGGCTGTTCGCTCAGCAGAAGCAGGCCGGTCATGTGCGTCCTCACCAGCTCCTGGGCAGCTTCAGTTCTTGATATGACTCCCAACGTTGCCACGGCCAACAACATGAGGAACATGGTGAGCAGGCCCAGGAAAAACAGGGCCAGGTAGCAGCAGCTCTCTTGGACGGCGCCCCAGCAGCCCAGGAAGCCAAAAATCAGAGTCACTGCGCTGACAAATATCAGAAGGTCTATGGCTGGGAGACGCTCATCGTTGATCTGGTAGTCTGCTGTGTTATTCCTGACGTGGATGGATATGCTCAGAATAATGCTTCCGCCCACAGAAAACAAAAAGTTGAAGGTGAAAAACAGGTATTTGATGACGTTGCTGACCGTCATTGACCGACGTTGCTGACCGTCATTTGTGACCGTCATCCTAGACAGCCAGGTGCTGATGGGAATGTGCCACTGACTGCTGCTTAAACACATACGAAGGCTGCATTTAGGGTGGGTGGGAACTTTTAACCCATTTACAAATTTGGAGGTGTGCTAAGAAGGTGAGGACCACGTTTTTGAAAGCATAGCACAATGAAAACCGAACTGAGGGGTCGTTGATGGGTCATTATCTAAGTTGCCCAGGACATCCAAAGGTAACACCTCAGGATGTATCGCACTCAAGTTGTTATTCAAACAAAGTGATAGTATGGAGGGAAAAAGGCAAAAGCATGACACTCCAACCACAAATTGTAGGAATTTAACAAATCATGTCCCTTTTTGACCAAATGATCCTCATGCTAAGGAGCCACAAGAGGTAAATCATGAACTAAAAGTAGCTTTTGGGCATTATTGTTTGTGTTTTTAATCAGCAACCAAATCCCATAACAGATTGTGTTTTGTTGACTTAACTTCCTCATTGTTTGGTCCCTCAGCTGTGTGTGTGTGTTTCCTTTAAATATTTTTTCATATTAAAGTGGTAAGCCTTCTTTGCCACATACTGCTTTTATTGCATATTTGATGAAACATTCAACTTCGACAACATTTGGAAATATTTCATGTTTTACATTTAATATGGGCAAAATATAAATAATCTAATAAATAGATTTTTTTGCTTGCCAAGTCGTTCTTGTTTTGTGATTTGTTTGAAATCCATGCAGTTCAGTGTTTATATTCTTTTCTTGGATTTACTGCTACTCTATTCTTTTTAAATCATCTTTCTTTTGATATCCTGGCCAGCATGTTCTTGTTAATCTCTGTGAGACTGATGGTTGTCTGACCGTTTCTGTAACTCGCTGACAGACAATCTAGCATTCACAGCCACATCATGCCACGATTGGACTGAGAGTTTCAAAATCTCCCCTGAGTTTTTATTCTTGACACAACTATTTCTGTTGATTTTTGTGTGCAACACTATGAATGCATACCAGGAGACTGAAGATGTTATCCTCCCCTCTTCCTCAAGGGGCTCACTTTTCATTCTGCCTTCCAGTGTGATCGTTCTGAACAAGCATGAACACTTCAGATATCTGGCATGCTGCTACCAATCAGCACCAGTTTATTGTTTTTTTTTCTTAGTTACTCTTTAGTTACTGTGTGAGAGAAGCTGAAGGAAGTCTGAGGTCTGTGTTTGACTAGTGAGCCCTGATATCTCGTAGACCATCAGAAAATACGTCCTCAGGGACATTTTGGGGCCTGGAACTATGGAAGAATTTAACTCTGGTTGCTCCTGTAATCTTAATCCTAAACATGATCCTGTGGGGGGAAAGGACTAATGTTTACATTTCGTCATGTCTGTTTAACTTAAGAATTCCCATTTAGATTATTAGCTTGTAAAACTGCAGATCAAGTAAACAGCAAAGTAAACAAGTTCAGTGTTCAACAACATGAGGCACTGTAGACTTCACAGCGAAGAGATGAAGGAAGTGTTGTAAATGCATTAAACGTAAACAGGTAATAAGACGTTCCCTGTCGAGAGAGATGAGTCTCAATCTGGTGACTCACTCGCTGTCAACAAATTACAGACCCGAGTCCAGTTTATGATCTTGACTCATAAACATGACTGCATCTAGTAAAACAGAAACATCTAAAACATCTTTTAAACAGAGAGAAGCTCTCTTCTCCTGATGATCTCAGGCCATTTAAAAACAGCCTTTCTGCTCTCCTACAGAGCAGCTTGGATCAGTATTTAGCAACAAACACAGGCAGGTCCAGCTTCCTGCTCTGCATCCTCTCTCGGTCTGAGCTGCAGTTTCACATTATGATATGCTGTCAGTGGAGCAAATTAATAGACTATTTCGCTGGAGCTGTGGCCTAAATGAAAAGAAAAACACCCTGTGGGTATTTCAGACCTTCCAGCTCAGCACAGTACCTGTTGATTGACAAGTAAACACCGGGTCTATCTCTTTAATGAAGTGTTCAAATTAACAACTGATGGACAGTAAATATATACTGAGATAGATTTCCCCCTGTAATACATAATGACCTCATCCCAAGTAATCACAGACACATTCAGTGTTAGAAATGGATTGATTACTCCTTTAATGAAAGAGAGATGGCATTGCTATTTAGGGATGCTACTGATTTGATTTAACAACATGCAGCAGTATCAGTGATTTTCTTTTTAAATGTTTTGATTGCTTTAAAATGGTATGGAAATGAGGTGCACAGCAAATCGAAACCCATCTGCTGGTCCGCTGGTCAGATTTAGCAAGCTGGTATTAATGCAATGCGTTTCATTAGACTGTACTGTAGAGTCCACATGTGAGCTAATGAATGTACAGACACCTTGTGGTGAGTTTGTAAGTCTATAATATAATCTCATTCCGATAATTTATTTTCCTCACATGGTATCATACTAAAACCAAGGATAAATACAAGAGCTGCAGTCATAATCGAGCTGCTGTAAGCTTCGGTTGGGATAACTGCACACTGTGAACCATCAAGTATGTTTGTTCTTTACTTTACTAAAATACTTCTACAAGTACAAGATAAAACTTTACTGAAGTAAAAATATGTCAAATAAGTTAACCTAAACAAAAAGTAATTATACTCATTCTTCAGACAATGGATAAAATGGTACCTGTCAGTGTCAATATTTACTGTATGTTGTTTGCTGCAGTACATGTCAATTTTAACCATTACAGTTAATAATAAATCAACTTTTCATGAGCTCAGAAGCTTTGAGATTACGTATTTTCAAGCTGATCCAAGAGATCCAATTTAATTAAACATGTCTAAAAAAGAACTAAAGCTGCTTTGAATAGTGCTGGAGTAAGAGTATAAAGTCTCATAAAATTTAAATACTCATGCAGATTACCTTTAATTTGCACTTAAGTATGGTTCTTGGGTAAATGCACTCCATGCTAAGGACAGGCTTTCACATTATAATGAATGGGACCCATTTGAGACCATCAGGTCAAATAAAACACAGAAAGTACGTGACTCAGCCCTTCTTTTGTTCCACCACTGTAAAGCTGACAGCACATTATTGATAGCAGTGTGGACTTCTATGGGCATGTCACTGATGTGTGCCTTTGACATTAAAAGACAGGTTTTGCTTTGTAAATTGAGCAATCGATCATTTACAGCGTCACTATGACCACAGCAGTGCCCCGGTCACTGAGAGCTTTCAGCAGAGAGAAACTCAGGAATTCAAAGGATGTTTGATAGCAGGAACCTAACACCAGTTTTGGGTTCTTATCACAAAACCAAAGCTGTTCCCCAGTATTAGTAGCTTTTTTTGGAGCAACTAAAAGACACATCATACATTATTAAAGAAGACCACCTATGTAGGTAACTCTCCAGACTAGAGACAGTGTTTAGGACTTATGCCTGTTTGTAGGTATATAACTGTTTGCACCAAAACAAGCCATTATAATGAATGAAAAAAACTGTTCAGCTGCTTCAGGTAACCAAAGCAATGTTGCTTTTACATCAAGGACCACACTGAAAATAAATTAAGTGTTGGTTTGATGTCCTCCTTCCTGTGATGTAAAGAAATAAAGGTAAGAATGATCTAGAAAATTGAAGTCAGGCTATGCTGAAAGCACAGATTGCTACATGACACAAAATGAAACATTACAGTTATAAAATTATATATAGCAGTGAGAACGTTCCCATATTATCAATGAGTCAATCTCATTTAAATGAAGAGAGTGGGCGAGTGAGAGGCCAAACATGAGGAAGGATCTGTTAAATGGTCGTACAGCAGAAAAATAACCAGGAAAAAAACACCTCCAAAGACTTTGCTGACAGAAACTTTAGTTCTCTTTCTCCACCTCTGCTTCTGGCCTTTCCATTTCATCACAATGAATTATAACAATCTGCACATACAAAAAACCCCATGGTGATTCAAACAAGGAAAAATTACATCTCACACTTAATCATTTCCTAATGTTGCCTAATTTTCATGGTTCTTGAAATACAAGCAGAAGTGAAAATTAGAATCACATCTTGAGTCAAGATAAAAAATCATTTAATTTGATTTATTTAGATTCTGGAGTTTAAGTCAAAAAACACTTCCTGGTATTTCTGATGAAAATCTTCGTCTCCATGATGGATCCGACGTTACAATGAAAAACAATAAAACCCTCACACTAACTGCTGCGTTTTCATCATCTACTGTACGGAGCAGACGTGTAGACGTTCAGATTTTATTTTCACACATCTGCTGGTCCTTCTGACAAATCAAAACCTCACAATGACAGCAAAACTGCAACTAAAAATGTGTGACTTCCACCTTTCAACACCTACGCCTACAGAAGACTGAACACACTTGGTATATTCCAGCTCTTCACCTGCTGCCCGTCCCCTCTCAACTACACAACAAATTAGATCAAATTAAATGCTCCACAGCCTGTTGTGAATGTAGAAAAGATTTTAAGGGCCTCTTCTCATAAACTCCCTTTTCAACTTTCGTTTAATTCTTTTTCATATTCCTCATGCTGGATACTTTCATTATTGCAGTGTGTTGTCTGGCCAACATTTGCATCCTCTGTCTTAAACCTTATTTATGTTATTTTTTATGGACTTAATGTATTTAAGGAAGAAAAGTGTTGGTCATTCATTAGTTGTCAAGAACACTTCACTTAATAATGAAAAATTGGATGAAAGGCTGCAGGATCGCTAAAGACATTAAAGAATTTCTGTAGACAATTTGACATCGTTACAAGATACTTGACTCAAACTACAAAATGTCAATGTGTGGTGGCGCTTAAGAAAAAAGACAGGAAAGCACCAGTTTCAAAGATTCATCCGGTGGCCATGAAAATTCGAGATATTTCTGTGTAGACAAATTGGTGAACCCACATGCTTCACTTCATTGTTTATTCCTCTTACTTTTTAATAAAGTATGTGCTGCCCTGACAGAAGGAGTCTTTTGAGGTTGCGGTGTGGTTGGGGGGATTTCCTGTTTACTTCTGCGTGCATCTCTGGCAGGAGTACTTGTGACTTGTGAACTCTCTCCTCTTCAAAAGAAAACTTGCTCACCTGCGAGTTGAACCTCAGCTGGCAAACGCTGCAGGAGACGTGCTTTCTCTTTGCAGTGGGAGGGAGGCCGAGGGTGTGATGGAGGACGGCTTTCTGCACCGGGTCCATCTGGAGGACGGACAGAGACACAGAGAGAGGCTAATTAAAACAGTGCTGAAGCTGACCTGTAAATCAGCTTCACTCCTCCATCGCTCACTGGGCTGGAAAGAGGAACAGGTCGCCTGGAGCTTTTTAGAAAGCCAGCCATCCATCTTTCGCTTCAACTAGTGCTTTCTGGCTCAGACATTAACACAGACACATCAAGAATTAATTCCCCATTTGCTTACTCGAGGCACACGCCATCACTGTTGGAATGTGGGATCTTACTGTAATGGCTGCGGGCAAAATCTCTCAAGTGCTCACTTTAAGGACACCACAGGCATTAATGTATCTTTTTATTATCAACAATTCCCCCGAAGACAGTAAAACCAGCAATGAATTTAACCAACTAACAAGACTTTTCTGTGTAGCCGCAGTCTGCTTTATAACTCAGTGTCTTGGTATTTGATTGTTGTCCAAAAAATATGAAAAACACATAAAAGAGCTCAACTCTTTCACATCAGTGCGGCCTGATAAGTTTATAGCCTACAGCTCATTACACTATCAAAGCTGTGTAAAAGGCTCACAAGGCTGACGTTTATTCACCTGGCAGACGCTTTTGTCCAAAGCAACGTGCACATCAAATACTTTTCAATACAAACACTAATCCAAGCAGCAAAAGAGATCAAGGGGAAGCCCTCAAGTACCCCAACACTCGCCTCCGACTTCTACCTGACAGAAGTGCCTAAAGGCTTGCAGGCGCATACAGTAACATATATAAGTGCCTGGCAAGTGACTAGCAAAAAAAACGAGGGGGTGAAAGAGAAGGAGTAACATGCGGATGTGGAAATGATCCTTGGTGAAGGTGGCAGGGCTGTAAAATGAATGAATTGTTTAGGCTGCGTAGAAGAGATAGATATCGCCTAATGCTGACTGCAGAGTTCTGTCATGGAGGCGTAAGCAATACCACGCTGGTGCTTCACAGATAACAGCTGCTGGCAAAATAAATTCATCGGGCCTCACGCGAGAGCTGCTCATACAAATATTCGTTTTAAAAGTGATTTAAGACACTGTGACACGTTCGCCAATTTTATTACTTAGAAATTTCTATTAGGTACAAATTCAATTTTTGTGCGCTTTAGTCAAGTACAAGTCATGAACAGTCATATGTTTTTCTACTGGGGAAAAAAAACGCTTGTTTGACTAATGAATTATAATCTGAGTCTGAGTGAGTAAAATCTACACTAAATTGATATTATCTTCATCATACCGGCATCATCCTGGCTTGCTGATCTACTGAAAAGATGTTTTGTTTATTTCTTCCTTTAATTCTATTCAAATATGATAAAAACACATAAGCTAAGACAGAAAACACGAGTCAACAGTCTTTGGTGAGTCCGAATTGGAACAACACTCACAAAAGACTCACACTTGCAACCATGTCATAATTATTGTAACTGTACCCGCAGATGATTCACAAAGAACACAGACATTATTAAAAAAAAGGCTTTGGTACACAACCAAAATATGCATTTTCATGGTCGTCATGAGTGGTCACGCCACTGCATCGCTGCACGCGGCCTGTCTGTTTGCTCTGTGCCTCCCTCTGAGTGGTGACAGGGCTTTGGGGAATGAACAAACACATCTGCCTCGCAGAGAAAAGTGTCTCAATAGGCACCACTTGGCTGGGGAAGGAGGAAAGGTGCCGGCACTGTGTGGGAGGATTAATCCACCTTGACAATTGTGCTGCACTAGGTAGGCACAGTGATGTTATGCTGTCGCTTTTCTGTGGACACCACACCGACGTTGTTTTACTTATTTGGGACTTCAGAAGTTTTTGTGTGCAGAGGTAGAAAATGTTTCTTGAGATACTCGATGCTGGGAGAAAAATTTAAACTGTGATATTTACTGGGCAGAACCACACAATCATCTGTCATCGGTCACAGGTTCACATATATAAATGTATTTTCCTGCTCTCGATCGATTCACGAGATAGATTAGTGCAGTTGAAATGACAAAATGACAAAATAAATGTGACTTATTATTCTAAGTTTATTTTGATTTTATTGATTTTTTGTAATATTCCAGTCATTGCTCAGCACTGCTATTCAGCATTGCTCATTAGTTTTTTTAATGTTTGAACTGAAAACAATCTGCCACTTGTTCACTTTACATTCATTAAACCTCTAAATATATCAACTTTGCTTTTAATGGACAAACCTTTGCGTATATCTACAAGAAATAATCACATTTGTGCATTTATTAGGTACACATGTATGGTCTTATGCACCATAATCCTTCAAGAAATCCTATTTTATCGAGCTTATAATGTTTAATAGTAGTTTTCTGTTGGTGCTAATCTTTAGTAAAAGGCATTTGTGATATTTTGATTGTCACCCACACGCACAGGCAGTAAAATCGAGCAAACAATTTAAAAAGGGACTGAGGCAGGAAGGCAAATAATCAGGTGCAGGTGACTGTAATGGCTGGAACGCTGCTGCAGCTTGCCAGACGATCTGGCAGAGTCTGACTGAAAACTGGTCTCTGAATTTACACTGGACAGACTGAATGAGGAGCAGCTGGGCGGGCAGGTGACGGGGGTCGAGTGATCTCAAGAGGAGTTCAGCTCAATGAGGGCGACGAGAGGGCACCTCATGTAAAACATAGGATGGAAATTTCCAGAAAAGACAAAGCTGGAGAAGAAAAAGGCTGAAGAGGAGGAAGGCGAGGGAGGCGTCACAGTCGTGACAGGAGAACACGCTCATGGGACGGCTCCCATCATCCCTCCAGGACCTTCTGGGTGTCACCAAGAACTTGGCCACAAGCCGACCTGGCTCAGGGGGACTGGATGGTGGAGGACTGAGCCCAGAGGAGGATAAAGAGTAACAGACTGAGGCAGAGATCAGGGGCAAACAGACTCTCGCCTGATGGAGACAAACTGGTGCTGACGCTCAGCAAAGGAAAGCTGAACGAGCTCTTAAAGTGAAATCGAAGCCAGTTCTGATAATGAAACATGACATGGGTCTGAGGGGAGACTCTGAGAGAGGGACGGACACGGGCTTGGACTGATTCTGGTAAGTATACAGCCCGAGAAGCAGTTAGAGGTTGAGACTGAGAAGAAGAAGAAAGAGGCACCAGATGAAAAGAAAAAAAGGGGGTTGAAATTGAGAAGACAGGTTCAGGTTTGGGTTCAGGCTGAGATGCAGAAACCAATATGGGTTCTCATGAAAGGGCTGAGATGGAGATAAAAGTTTAGGCTCAAATAAAGACACAGACTCCACAGAGAGGAGAAGCCAGCGGTGATGGAGATGGATGAGGTGTTACAGTTGTTTGAATAATGGGCATCTTACTGCACTTTTACTTTTTGTCAATTACTGGTGTGAATTTAAGGTCGTTGCTTGGAAATATGACAAACTGGTTCGGCCTTTGACATCAGACTTGATGCCAAAAATCACATGCAAAAGGCACAGTTACTCCTTTTAAGATACCCTTTGAGTAAGCAGTCAAAACCTGAGTACATTTGTTGTTCCTCAGATAAAGTACTCTGATTTTAAATTATTAATTTGTCAGAGATGGAATCCAGTCAATAATTTTCTGCTAAATGAGTACTCTTGCTTTTATTATCAAAATCATGCTACAATAAAATGTTCCCCTCACCGCAAAACAATGATGACAACTGAGCTGTCAGCAAAGTGGAGTCTCGCATGAATCACTCACAGCGTTTATCCTCACGAACAATAGTCAGTATCACACAGCAGTCTTTGGTGGGTGTTTCCAGACTCTTATGATCCACTGCAGCACACAAGATGAAAGGTTTTGAGGACTGGCATTGTGTGCTGTCTGCAGCATATTTGGTGGAATATTTTTGATAGCTAAGGCCCTCTTAGACTTAAAGCGTGTTGACACAGAATCTGTGTCACCCCAAATGCTGGTCTGCAGAGAGCCCAAGATACCAAGGTATGCTCCAGGATCAAACTAGTAAAAACTGCCAGCAGCAGGACACATGCTACATCATCACACTTTGAGCTGAAGTGAAGTAGAAAAATACGCACACACTGCTGTTGAGAGCAGGGAGAAAATAGAAGACAATGATAATATTGAAAACATTAAAACATGCATTGTTTCTCATTGTTTTGTTTTTACAAAAAGTATACTCTCTAAAAAGATATTGTCATAGGAAAAGTTATCCTTATATAGAGATACACATAAAAATATTATATGTGCAAAAACAACATTCAAATCATATAGTAAATGTCTATATATCAAAAATCATATATTGTGTCCTGCCTTTAAATGTTAAATATGTGGTAGTCTTTACTTAAAAAAGATCAGATAAACACTCTCGCCGCTCAGCAAATGTCACACAGACACGGTTAGTCACCAGCTGCTTAACATGGCGCAGCATTTAGCAACTAAATATTTCCCTCAGGAGCTGGTGGAGATCAAGAGACCAGAGCTGAAGAGGGGAGTGAATTTTGGATTTAATACAGCAAGTCACCAGACACACAAATCCAGACGAATGCTGATGTTGCACCGTCTGTGTCGTAGACTACTGTTTGCCAACACATTCATCATGTGTACTTAATGAGGTGATAATATGTCAGTTTTTGTGTTTACAGGATGCTCAAATGCCCACAAGTGATAAATTTGGTTTTAAGGTCAGAATAATTGCTTGAGAGCTGGTTTGGTTAGCTTAGTTTTGCTCTTAATCCAAAGCTGCATTCAAAGTCAGCTGAAAGATGGAAACTGACACAGACAAGCCTCATGTGGGGCACACTGTGGCAAAGTCCTGTCTTCTTATGTTAAAAAATTTGCAGTAATTCTGAATGTTATGCCTCATAAAAACCGAGAGACAGGAGAAGATACCAAGGTAATAAAAGCTTTTACAGCTGCAGCAGTAGTCAGCGGTAGAATGACCTAACACACCTACGCAACAGTGAGGAAAAAACTCTGGATACATTATCGGCTTTTAATGGAGAATACATGTACTTAAAAAAAGTTTAAAATATACAGCAGAGGCATTTTAAAGTAGCTAATGTCAGGAGGAGCATCAGAGGTGACCTGCTACTGTTAGAAACCCGAGTTCATATCGCTTTCAGATCAACTACATCTGTTCTTTTGTTTTATTGATTGCTGCTGAAACACAGTGCAGTAAATGTGTAAGCAATGTCAAAGGGGCAGAAGCAAATATTATCCACCTCTTCATTTAAAATGCACGGGATAATATGTGAAATGAAGCACGCAGCCTGGCAGAGAGATCAGCTCTTCACTGCACAAACACTGAAAACTCTGCATTACGTCGACCAAAGAGGGGACTCTCCTCTGCTGTTGCCTTGACAAACTCTGTTGCTGAATTGGAAGGAAAGAAAGTGTTATGCAACGATCTACCTTTGTACTGTAAATCTCACCCAAGTTTTTGGGAAGAGAGACCGGGATGACACATGGAGTTGGCGAGGCCCGCTGGCAGGGGGAAACACTACAGCGGAGAACCAGACTCTCTTGCAGCCTGCTGGGAAACTGGGGCCTGAGCTCTGGAAAGCTAACGCCAGTTAAAAACATCTGGGCCACGACAGAACGGATGACCTCTTACTAGAAACACGCACTGGGCTAGAAACATGTTATTGCTCCTTCACCCTGGTGCAGATGCTGTGAAATGAATCTGTGGCGAGGAGGCCACAAGAAATGGGACAACCCTGCAAAATGAACAGGGGGATTTCAGCGTGCGTCCGTGGCAACATCGTTAATCACCGGGTGTAAAGTCATGAAAAAGGGGCTTGAAAGTTCTCCGTCTGAATGTATTCCACTGTGCTATTCCTGGCGGCGTTGCTAGTTTACTTGCAATCCAGCGCCCAAACTGCACCACCTCCTGTGCAACTTTCCATGTGTCATTTTAAGAAACCCCCCTGTCATGTAGCATTTCTTTCCCTCTCTGCACTGAAACATGATGTGTTCAGGCCTCATCTGCAGAGAGCAGCTGCAGTGCCAGGGACATGTTATTCCCCGAGCTTCACTCCCATCAGCCACCCACGGAGCCACACACTCCACATGGGCCACGCCTGCCAGGGACGGAAATGTTGCCGGAGCAAATGTACCGTGACACACACATACAGCCCACGTGCAAACACAGTGCAAACACCCACACACGCCAAAGCATATCACATATGCCCATTTTCAAGCCTGCAGCGGCGTACAGTTCAGAAAATTCGGCGTCATCTCTCAAATCGCCTCCTAAAGCTCTAATATGCAATTTTTCCTCAGTTGGTCGAGTTCCAGCACCAACACTTGTCAATCATCCTGATGAGCTGTCTGCCTTAAAACACCCTCCAGCCCGCAGGCTGAGGTAACTGCAAAGCCACCGCAGACGATCAGAGAGCAGATGGTGAGTGCAGCTAATCTGCAATTAAAGAAAAATAAATGTTTGCACTGTCTTTGAACAGGTCTTGTACTCACATAAACATCTTCAACATATTTGGAAAAAAAAAAGAAAACGATTACAGGTAAAGATGGAGGGGTTTAGGATCGTATGCACGAGTCAAAGACAGAACCAGTGATGTGTGGTTTCGCTTATTTTCTTTGAAAACAAAAATGTGGCATCATGCAGCTTTAAATGTTTTTTATTCATTCTTGTTGATCTTGCCCTCTAAAGCTGCTCTTCTTACAACACATACAATAACCTTATATTAGTATTTATGACCTTTGCTTATCTCGCACATTTTTAAATCCACGATTTCCTTTTTCTAGTCACCTGTTATTTATTTATTTTTTGGGACCCTCAGGTGACTTTTGTTCACAAAAATCCAAAAGAATCTAAAGTGGTAAAATCAGATTTTACAGCTCGCAGAAAAGTGAACTAATTTTTAATCCTTAATTTTATTTGTTAGCTTTTGGAGAAAATGTACCCAGATAAAGGTATCATGACGATGTAAATGAATCTATTTCCTCCTGTTCTCTCTCTGTGGATGTCTCCTTTCATTCTGTCCATCTTTGATTTGCACTGATGTGTCTCTGTCAGGGGAGACGTCGGCAGCGTGTCGACAGCGAGGGAGAATAAGCAGGTCATTTGCCGGATACTATCTGACAGCCCACAGAAGGCCTGTCCGTCTCAAAGTTCAGCACAGCAGCCGCCGCTGACGCTCCCCCACTCAGCCCTGCCGGATAATGTGACAGGACAAGACAGTGATGAGCTGAGATGGCGGTCGAGACTGGCTGACTTTTTCAGCAGACGACTGATAGAAAGGACAAAAAACACACACTGAGTGCAATCTGTTTTGGTGCGCTAACCTTCTCTGATGTATGTGCGACAGAAGGAGTTAGTGTCAAACAAACAAGCTGGCGTTAAAATACACAACAAAGCATGAAATAATCAATTATGTGACATTTTGGTTTAATTCGGCTGTCTGAACTCTCTTTGAGGAGATTACAATCGCTATGAAGGAGGGTCAGATTCTCGCTGCCCCACAGCATAAAAAGACCTGAACATAACTGCAGGGCTTTGACTGATCAATACCAACAACTTGATGATCACCTGGCTAGATGCTGTAATTTCTGACCTTCAAAGCAAAATCTTTCTAACTTTTTTTTTTATCAAAAGCATTCTTGTGAACAACAGAAAGCAGTTATTTACCGACCAATAAACAGAGTATGGATCCTCAAACCTGGAATAAATGTGTGTTCATTATCCAGCATCATGTACGCGGTTTGTTTTCTCAATGTGATGTTGGTTTGTTAAAGCACATTTTCTCTTAACAGAAAGAAACATCCATAATACACATAAACAAAAAAAGGTTTATCTGCTAATTAAAAGAACCAACAGTGGCCATCTTTAAGTTATTAATGTTTATGGATGCTGTTATGGTTTGTTTACATCAGTAAAGCAGTAAAACAGGTGTGTATTTGGTTAATATTTGAGTATGCAGCATACAAAACGATGGCTTTCTGTCTACAGTCTAGCTCAGACTTGTTTATTATGCATGTGAATGTTTTTCCATAATTTATGTGGTCAAACGAATTACAGATTGAGGCTTAGTAGATCCTGGAGGTGTAAGTCTGCTCTGTATGAACAAAACCGGAAAGCAGTAATTATGGTGTTCAAGATAGAAACAGTAACAAGTCCTCACACTTGAAAAGTCCATATTGATCCGGCCTCTGTGATTAAGATTAAGCAACTAAGGGCACGATCTCACTCAACCTGTTCAGTTTGGTTTGGTTTGCCAGCCGTGGTTTGTTTCTTGAGCTGGAGGGAACGTTGTTGAGTCAAGCCTGCACCATCTGTATGAGTCATGCATTCAGTTTTTACATACAGTATATTTATGTATATTATGTGGTAACAACTGTACTTTACCTGATCAGTCAGTCAAAAGCATTTCAAATTGTTTTGGACTTTGTTCAAAAGTCCATTAAAAGGGAAAATAACGTTGTACCAGATGCCTCTCTTTGGTCATATCTCTACCTCTCTGTCATTATTTGTGACATTCAGTTGATTTGCATACAGTAGCTTTGCTGAGGTTGAATTTTATCCCAGTAACAGCAGCTCAAACAGCAACTGTGGATTCAATGATGTCTTATAGAGCTGTATATTCCAGTATATCTGAGTGAGGGTGTAGAGCTGCAGAAAAGACATACCTGTCCAGCAGACAACTGTGTTATTATCTAATATATACAATGTAGACTATATTTGAAATATATGTGTGACCGAGGCACGTGGTGTTTATACTGGGTACTCTTTACAAGCTCAGGAGGTACTAAGGAATCTATTCTGTAATGGAAACAAGGTATTTAAAATACACATTCATATCTATCACAATACATCTAGAGAGTGAACAACTGGTCAATGAGGACTCCACTGGTGAGGTCTAAACGCTCTATTCATGGCCGCCAGCCTCGCTTACTATTAACTAAAGTGGGATGAATGACCTGTCAAATGTAATCCTCCCCCCTATGTGTCTCCCAATTACCTCCGCCGCCTGACCCAGTCCGTTAGTTCATCATCAGCCGATGTCGTAGGTTGTTGCCACTTGGGAAGGACTTCAGAAATTAGCAAGTCAAATCCAAGAGGGGTTTTCAGTGGCACATAATGAGAGAGAACAGGTTTCCAGGTGCTCATAAAAAAACACAGGACATTATGATACAGGAGCAAAGGGACTGGAGGAAACTCAGGAATTGACCACCAAAATAAAAAGCCAGTGAATTTGCCAGCTAGAAAACACAGTCCAGCTGTGAGGTATCAGAGGTAAAAGCCCAGCACTAAAGCGCTAAAGCCAGTGTGTAATATTCTCAGTAATACCCAATATTAGACTACTGAGTCCCAAAACTGAATAAATGCAGTTACAGGTTGTCAGACATGCAAAAAAGATAAAACGGAATACATTACTAAATAAAACCTTTGGTGGAATAATGAAGTGTAAAGAGAAGGAAGGATGGATAGATAGGAAAGCAAAAGCGAGAGATTTAATTGTTGAGCGCTTCACTGGATGGGAAAATTCACACTGTCTGTGCGTTGAATGACAGTCATAAAATATGTGTTCTGTCTTCAATCTCATCTTCTATAGTCTTTATGGTTTTAACAGATTTAAAAGATCTTTCTCAAAAGTTTGGGGTGGGGGGCCAGTTTCCACCTACACTCATTATGATACTTGTTTATCTGCTTTTCCTTTGGTTGGAGGCTTTTCGAGCTCTCAAACAGGCGAGTGTATTTTGCTTTTTGCTATAATGTTTTTCTGTGTTTCCGTCCAATTAGTCCACACAGAATAACTGGGAGCTATGAAGACTGTAAAAAGGACTAATTTCACTTAATGCTTATTCATATGAACACCTCACATTAATTTTTAATTAGCCAAGTTGCTAAGTGATGGGAATTAATAAATATAATGACAAAACGAGGTGATGCTGAAATGTAAAAAAAAAAAAAAAAAAGGTGCCTTAAGGCCCACATGGATGTTTTTAATTTTGAGCAAGGTCAAGCACAGCGCTCAATTTTCTTTGTCTTTATGTTCCGACCCTTTCTTTCTTCCCTCTTCTCTCTGCTCTCCGTGCACTCACGATGAGGACGAGGTGTTTTTCACCAGGTATGAGTGTTCCCTCTGGATTTTCCCATTGCTCTTCACCGCTGACCCCTCTCACACCACTGGGCTCCATCAGGATGAAATATTGAACTGGGAGAGCTCCTTCAAGGCATTTGGCAGCCTCAAAGCCTCATATAAAAGATAGAAATGTACCACTGTAACCCCCCCGTCCCCTTGCACCCAGTCCTCCTTTAACCTCAAAGCATCACACTTCATGGTGATTAAACAGGCACCGATGCTTTAAGGCAAATTATTTGAAACAATCATTCATTAAACTTTGATCTAATTAAAGCTCAGTGGGCTTTTCTCTGTTGTCAGATGATAAAAAATAACACATCAATCAGTCTTGTACAATGACCAACACATGTTTTATAGTCTAACAACGAAATAGCTACTAATTAGTTTTCTCTAATATTATATCTTTAAGTAACTTTTACATGTTGAAACTCAGCCTGTACATGGTTGATCTGATAACTGCATACCACTTGAGTTTAATCCTTTCTGCTGCAGCCGGGGTTACCTCGGCTGTTTGCTGACTGTCGTCCCATCTCTCTTGCCTTCTTGTCTCATTTCAGTTGTCACAGTCAAATAAAGGCAAAATAGCCCAAAATGATCCTCTTAAAAAAAAAAAAAACTCATTTCCATTGTTTATAAAGAGAAAATTTGCCCATAATGATTCGTGAAAGAACGTTACTGGTGAATTTCAGCCTCTTGTGGCCACAATTAATAAAACAAAGACAAAAAACAAGGACCGTTTTTTCATTTTGTTTGTTTTTTTAATTTCCCTTTAATTTACTTTAGCAAATCAAAGCTTTCACATTTAAAAGCTGTTCAAGTTCAAGACAGTTGTTGTCTTAGTCTTAATACTAATATTAACACATAAAAATACCAAACACAGAGAGCAGCATTTGCATTGCGTTGTCAGTTCAAAAACAACTGATGACAGAGTTTGGAATTTCTGGGAATCCATCGATCTGAAAATCTAATCTCTTTTTAGCTTGTCACTGCATGCATGTTCGCATGCTGACATAAGCATTTAGCTCCACAGAGCTCCACAGAGCACCACAGTCTTGACTGTAGACTGTTTCTCTTGTTTCCATTTTGTTTTACAATGCTCCAAATGGACAGTGACTTTCATGAAGGCCAAGCCAGTCATATTAAAATTCAAACCAGTCAGATAAAACCACGACTACATACAACCTGTACTGGTTCAGAGCAGAAGACCTAAAACTTTACCGTCTTCCAATTTTCCATCTTCAAAATGCTTGACTTTATTAAAGATGGGACTTTTGAAAAAATGTTTCCCGCTCCATAACAGTAAGTCGATTTATTTTATTTGCTGCCAGCTGCTGACAACCAGCAGCAGATTAAAAATGAACACACCGGTGTCGTCTGTAAATGTGTGTTAATAGTGACCAAAATTCCACAACAGTAACAGAATTCACAGTAACGTTAAGAGCAAAACAAACAAAACAAAAATTATAACCCTTATGGATGTGGGATAATTTGTTGTTGCTAACTGCATGTGTTTAAAAAAATATGCATTTGAATTTCAGCATATACTGTGATAAGCTCTGGAATAGTGCCTTGTCAGGACATTGAAAGTCCTTTTGCATATAAACCTCCATTTGCGCAATGAAACTCAAGCGGATGGCGTTCGATCGTGTTTTTGCTAAATTCCCTCACAGGCTAATTTCTAATCCATCATTCTATCAAACTGCTTCAGCTGCACTTGCAGGACGGAGGGGAGTGTCTCACTGATGACAGGGTTCAATAAAAACTAAGATTAAACGATTTATCTTCTCATAATATTCCACCATGAATATCAAGCGAGGCTGATACCGTGGTAATGAGAGAAGAGCCCGAGGAGCGTGGCCATCTATTGGATTTCCAAAATCAATGCCCTTGGATAGAAAAATGCATGAGCCACCTGCAAACACTGAATCTTAACAATGCAACGTATGCGCTGTATTCCCTAACTTCCCTCAAAGGCCCGGCGGGGCATCAGGTTTCTAATCCTGCTTTCACTGATGTTGGTATTCTTTAGCTTCACTTTATGCAGTAAAAGTTTGCTGAGCAAGCATGATCTTAATCACAGCTCCCTGCTTCTCATTTATTCAGTTTTACATATTTACACACACTATCCACTACAGTGAAGTCTTGTGCGGTTAAATACTGAGCACTAGCACCAATGAGGTGCTTTTTGGGGACTTCCCTTGTGGTTTTGTACTTTCCTCAAATCCAACACAATGACAGTTATTGCATTTTTTCTACATAGATTTTCCCAGACAGAGCTAGGAATTCAAACCACTGACTCTCGGCCCATTTCTCCAACTCCGAGGCATCTGCCACGTTCTTGTGGGGGGCTTTGTAGAGTACAATTTACGATTTACAGTCGTTTGAGTTCTCTCGGCACACAGGGGACACTTTTCTGTGAGCTCACTAAGAGAAAAACACTGCTCATGTGAAAAATACATGTGAGAAAGCTTCACAGAGGGGGACGTATCGCTGCAGACAAACAGGGTGTGTCCGGAGACCGCTGGCACGCAGCTGTGCCAGCACCGAGCTGCCTCATCAAAATGATGATTTAGTCCTGGGAGTCTGTCGCTCTAATAAATCCCCAGGTCAACTATGTCTCCGTGCAGAAAGACACCGTTGAATTCTCCCTCCGGGGCTGGTGTGCTTTTCATTATGGGAACAATGGTGTTGCAGGTGCAAAGTGCTCGCACTCGCGTTCCAGCTGGTTCTGCTTTGACACTGCAACATGGTACAGCACGACTCCAACCCTAACGCACGCACACACAGCGGAGGGGATTACTGAAGAACGGATGTCAGGGGGACGGAGGATGTTCAGCTCTGGGAAGCTCAGAAACAGCTGTCTTTATGGGTTATAGCATTCGGCGTACCAGTTTTCACATGTTTGCAATGTGCAAATTGTTATAGTTTCGTTGATATAAACATCTCTTCTTGTGGGCTTAAACAATCTCTGGTTGAGTTAAACCTCAGTGGGAAAAAACAAGCTTTTCTGATGAAGTAACATCAGGCCTCCGATGGGACAGGCTGTTAACGTGAGAGAGACAGAAAACACTGTGAAGTCAGAGCTCCTCTTAGAAGCTCATAAGAATTTAATGTGGCTGCATGAAGTTCTGTTAACTAATGAACTTCCAAATCCAACGCAACCATACTATCACAGTCCTGTTAAGGTTGGTGCAGGGCGAAGTGAGGTTGGCATGCAGAAATGCAGACGAGGAAGGAAGAGTAGATGTAGTTACTCTTTAGTTTGGGGAACACGAGGAACAGGAACAAACAGGCAGGAACTAAGCAAACGAAGCACAGGAGGGGTAGTGACACAGACGACACGACAAAGAACAAAGCAAAGGGACCAGGATATATGCACTGTGAGGGACAGGGAAGTGGAAACAGGTGAGGAGACTAACAGGGGACTGGTGAAATTAATATGTGGGGCAGAATAATCAGAGGAGGGAAACACAAAGGTAGGAAGTTAAATAGCAGGCGTGAGGAGAGGAGGGGGTTCAAAATAAAACAGGAAGTGAGTATAACTGGAGAAGATGAACTCAAAGACAGGAGATCAGAAACAACTAAACACGGGACGCAATTAATGACAGCACATGTGAGGAGACAAGAAACATACTGGACAAACCAAACAGGACAATACAAGGAACACAAGACACACAAGGCAGAAAGGCAAGTCATGGAAAACGGGGCGCAAGAAAACACAAAGGGTACAAAGACAAGACAACAACAGGACGAGGATGGCTGAGGAAACAACACAACACATGTAAACCATCACAACTCCTTTATGACAGTTTCCAGCTTTCATGGCTTGCTCGCAACCTTTTCTAACTGGTTACTAGCTTGAGGCTGGTTGACAGGGGATGTTTTAAAACATGTTGAAGAGGCCTGATAAGGTAAAACTATCCAGTATTTCACAGAGAAATATATTTCAGAGATCTGCGGTGAAAATCAGTTTTTATATCCAATTTCCAACCTGTCAATCAATTTGCGAGGCTCAGATTTTGCATTTATTCATTTATTTTGACCCCTATTTCTGTCTCTCCCATTAAAGTTGTCAGTTCTGCAAATTGGAAGTAAAAAATCTTAATTTTAATGTTAGGATGCAAACAGCCTGCAAAATCAGTTTCGAAGAGCTTATAGCCATATTTTCCTTTCAGCCTTTTCACTGTTGTGCTTGAATATTTGGTTGAAATCCCTGTCGGATATCTTGCGTTAAGTTTGTTTGGGTTTTGCTCATTTTAAGCAAGTTGAGTCAAGTCGATTTTTCAGTGCTGCCGTTCGTAGAAATCGAGTGAAATCACTGGACAGTTCTCTCGCAAAACTAAACTTAAATCTAAAACACACTGCCGTTTTTAACTGCTACATACCTTCTTGGATTCTCAAATTGAGTAGTATTGCCTGTTTTAAGATGACCAGATGGGCTGTTAATACTGACATATTTTTGTTATCGCCTCAAAGAACCCCGAGCACATGGCAACGGCGTCAAATAAGCAAAAACAGATTGCTTCTGTCTTCCATTTCTCTCTTACATCCAAGCCTCTGATGTGCAGAGTGTGCGCTGAAACACGGGAGGGAAACAAATTCATATTGCCGTCCTTTGATTCAAACCCCCGCGTTCATCAATTATCACACCATGGTTGACATTTCACATAATTTACCACCCAGAGGAGCTTTGAGAGTTGGTAGCCTGACATTCAGTGCACAGTACCAGCAGGTTATTCAGACAAGGAGGAGACAGTGGACCACGGCATCAGCTCGGCTTCGCCTGGGAAGCTGGCACTAAGCACCTCCATAAAAAATCATCTTGAGCTCCCACTATTATCTCTGCATTCCACCGGAGAGAGCGGTGAGCTGGCAGATATCCAGAGAGAGTGAAATATTATCGTGGGAGAACACATCAAGACGAGCTGCGCCAACAGAAAGCCTCCGCTCAGTTCAGGGGGTTAAAAAGCCCCAGAGCACGAGCTAAATGATAAGGGCCGCTGCGCCGCACATTAGACAGATACACACTCCTCTCCAGCAGGTGTGACTCGCTGGAAGGGAGGAGCTGGCACCGTGGTGGTCCCGCTCGTTCACTAGCTTTGATCATTCCCTGCCGTTTTGTGGGCTCGCACGCTTCCCCCGGGAATACAATTTATGGAGTCCATTAGATGTTTATGGGACATGTGTAAATCAAATGAGAGTCTGCAAAGCAGCCCTGACTCACCCTTTGTTCTTGTCATTATATCATCATACAGAGCACGCTTTGTGCAATCATCTGTCATTTGAAAGTCAACAATAAAATAAAAAAGGACAAAACTACAGAGCAGGAGGAAGTGCTGGTTTTGGAAGTAGCTTCTTTTTTTTACCATCATTAATTGCTTTTTGAAGATTTCGTTTGATAAATGTAACAAAATGCAAAAGGAGCCTCCATGATAAGGCAACAGTATGTGGTTTTGAATTAAATTGAATCAGACTTTGTCAGAAACTTGTGTAACTTAATTGTAAAGCAAATTTCAGCGTCTCTGAAATTATGTCATTGCCACCAGTTTTAATTCATTCAACCATAAAGCAAACTTAATTGATTTTTGGTTGCTTGGAGAAAATGTGACACGCTATAAACACAATGCTGACATGCTATCACCTCATAAAATATTTATGGTGACGTGTTAGTGAACAGCCCTTAACTAAGGTTGGAAAATTATGGGAATGTGCAAGGCAGAAACTTTCCATTGGAATGAATAGGAAAAATTGGGCTAAAATGGGAATATAGGGGTTTATTAGCTCACCCTAACCCTATTTAAAAGTCATATGTGGATAGAAAAAAAATAATCTTACTACATTATAAGCAGATAATTCATTATAACCCCTAAGAACATAAAAATCAACATTTTAGCTCAGGTGCTCTTTAACTAGGTGAGTTAACTAAACAAAAAACACTAATGCAATGTTATGTACAAATAAATAACTAAGCAGTTTAAAGACTATGACTTTTTTTCCAGTAATATGAACAAATAAATCCATGTTGTTGTCAGTACAATGTGAAATGTAACATGTAGTGAGGTAGCTAGCTATCAGGTTAACTGATATCAGTGGGTAAAAGTCCTCAATAAGATTTAAATTCAGCAACTAATGTTTTATGATAAGGTCAGATTTAAAGTTCATTGAGGACTCAGTCATTTGACACATTGCTAATAAAAATCTAATCATTAGTGCATGTTTGGCATTTTTCCATCATCTAAATTCATGCTAGATGTGCAAAGGGTTTGTGTGTTTGTTCTTTATCGTGTTTTATAGTTTCTACAAATGATTTTATTTATACTTACATTCATCTGTAAATGGTTTTATTAAATTGTGGGTTAAAAAAGCCCCAAAAAACCATCTTTGTACTCTAATGGTGCACAGCTTTTATATAAATAATAAAAACAGCAATGACTCACTTTTTCTTATGTTAACCTCAGTTAATAAAAAAGCCATCAAATTTCGGCCTGGCAATTTATATTTAGTTTGTTTGGGGTTTTTTTCTGCTAAATTCACCAACAAGTCAGGTCAACACTCACTGATCAGGCGAGACTGGAAGTGCAGTCACCTAACTTTTCTTGTGCAAAAACTAAATGGCACTTTTTCCATCCAGACTGCACACCAGAGCTCCTCTGACTTCACTGTGTTATGTCCTTTGTCAAAGAGCACATTTCCATTACAGCCATTGATGCTAACATTGACTTAGTGAGGGTGGGCACACATTGAAATGGACTGTGATGCTGTCGTGAGTGCAGACTGAGGTCTGTGTGTCACTGCTGCTGCAGGACTACAAAGCAATTTCCCAGCGTGCAGATCTGCGCGCAGAATCGATAAATCACATTCCTGATTACTCTGCAGGGGGAAATAGAGTTTGTATTGTTTCTCAAAGACAAATGTAGGCTCCGGGCAAGATAGAGCTTATTTTCATGGCCAAAGAAAGACAACCTAAACACACACACTCGCCTCCTCCACACGACCCCCCGCTCTGTTAAACTGAAAACTACTTTCCCCTCCCTTCACTTCTTCTCTTTCATTACACTCCAAAACTCACTCGTTCCTGTTGAGCTCTCCCTCCTTTCCCTCCTTTTCTTCTCCGCTTTGCTCCATCTCTGTTAAGGTGGCAATTTCAATAACTCCAACAATGACTGAATCAATTGAAAGTTGCAGAGCAATCCCGAAACTTCTCCAAAGCTCACTTTATGTTTCTTCGACTGGGAACTGGCCTCTTTGCTGTCAGCCATCTTTAAACACCATCCTGTGTCGGGGTTAGGGCTAGGGCAGCTGTTAGTTGTCCAAAAAAACCTCGTTATTCCAATTTTGCTGATGAGCTCCATGATTTCACATCAGCTACAGGACTAATTTGCTCTTTAAGTGATTGAGAAAATTCTCAAATTCTTTTGCCCGGCAGCGATTAGAGGACACAATCAGACCTGACACAGTGTTCTTCGTTATTTTTTTGTCTTTATTTTAGCTGCAATAAATCCGAATTATGTCCCTGGAGGGAAACAAACCAAACACTGAATCTCTCCTGTGATGGCGAGGAATGTTATGTTGCAGAAAGCCAAAACTTCTGATTGCACCAGATGCATTTTGATTAATTTCTAGATGTGTCAGTGATATATCTGTGTACGGGACAAACTGAGAATTTTATGCTCCATGATGTGTTGAAACAGGGCCCTGACTCTGATGGGTCTAACTGGGTCGGAAATATGGATCAAACTGCCCATATTAGAATTTAGTATTTCAATTTTGATATGTACATAATAATATTGAGAGAGACTGTTGACAGATTAAATAATAAGCTAAGACTGTTTGTTTGTTACGGAGCCTGGAGGGTGTCATGGGGAGAAAAGAACTAATTACTGCTTACAAATACAACGAAATGTATAAAAATAAAAGCAAATACCACTGAAAATTAATAGGCCACGGACGACATAATGTAAAGCTGCTTTGATTCAATGTCACTTTGTTTGGATTTTTGATGGAGGTAAACAACATTGTGCTATCTTTGACACAAACATACGTCAGAATCTTAACAGTATGATTTAATTCATGCTCATTAATTATTAATGCGAGCAGACACATTAAAAATTCAAGAGCAGAATCAGTCTTCTTGAGTTTGTTTTTTTCTTTTTCGGTTATGCATCCTGAGCTCAGAATTTTTTTTTTTAGCTAATCTAATGAATTAAACACAGAAAAAAAGGAGGAAAAAAAGATGCTTCATCGCATGGCTGCCAGAATCCTGTAAATCCAGTACAACCAGAGAGCAGTCCTGTTCATTAATGAGCTGTATTGCCTAAACACAGCCTCAGACATCAGCAGAGCTTCCTCTGTGGAAACAGCACCTGGGCACCAGACACACAGATAGAAATGTGACGAACGAGAATAACACATCGATATTAGCAGACTCAATCAATCAGCAGCCCTTTGTGCTGTTAGTGCTGAAGATGCTGAAGTCGATAGAAAGTAGCTCATAAACCGCTCAACACCTGGTAATAAAAACATGACCACTACAAGACAACATGTTCCTGATCTCCGTCTCCACCCTGCCCTGAGCTACAGCATCGCCTTGTTTGTCTGAGAGCGCCTTTCACACATATCACATGTAGTTACATGCATAAAGTTATTGTCTATGTCTTGGAGTCATATTTTCTTGTATAAAAGGGGCCCACTGAGGAAAGAAGAGAGAAAAAAGAAAGAAGATAGAGCAGGATAACAAACATCCTTTCTTTCCCTCAGGCTAAGGACTTCCTGATTGTGTCAGTCACTCAGCACAGAACAAGATTGTGCAAAGGCTCAACAAGAGACTTTGGTATTAGGCCCATTTCATGCAGGTGTGGACACGCACAGTCCTTCACTGTTTTCCATTTTCTTTTGTATCACGTGAAAAATACTCCCAATAATGTGAACGTCTCCAGGATAAGTGTGTCCTCACTGCTGCAGTGCGTTAATGGAAGAACTGTCATCATCATCTATAGGACCATTTGGTTTTTTTTTTTTTTTTTTGAATAAGGGAGCGTAAATGTTTATTGAGCCCCAGAGGCACGTAAGCAAATCTGACCTCATCTCTGCAGACATAAAGTGTGTGTGCGCGTTCAGCGGGAGTACAGATGGAAACTAGCTTCGGCTTGATTTGTAAATCACAAAATCTGCCTCTCTCAATCGAACAGCTGTTTGGACTCTGTGCGCAATTATAGCCAGAGATCTGCATCTTCTAATAAACCGCTTGACTGAAGCCATATTGCCCATATGTGTAGGTGGGGAGCAACTTTTTAGTTAAACTTAAGAAAGTTATTTATGCACTTACTTAACAACATATTCTATTATTCCCATTTAAAAAGCTTTTTTTTTTTACTTGAAATCTATTGCATTTCTGAAGGAATAGTGTCCTTCTTACTGCATTTCTTACACTTAAACTGAAATAAACCTGTAAAATATTACAGATTTTCTGTTTATTTTTTATCTTTCTGGGTTTTTATTATATTTCTTACTTTTCTTCTTCCTTCAGTCATTTTATTCATATCACCTTCTTATCACCTGTCTCATTCTTCTTCTTTTCTAGCCTTCATTTCCTCTTTTACCTTTCTTTTTATTCGAAGAGCAAAAAAAAAAAAAAAAACCCTGGAGATTCAAGGTTTTCTCTTTCATAACAGAGAGTGCTTGTACTTCAGCTCCTTAACTAAAATTTACTCCCAGCTTTTGTTTGCTTTTGCTAAAGCAAGAATCTGGACCTCTCCCTCTGTGGCACAAATGTGACATTTCACTCCTCTCCTGTGTTTGTTTGTATGATTTGTACAACATCTTTTCCCACCCAGCAAGACGCCGGCTGCTTGACACAAAGAAACTCGATCAGACCTGCAAGCTGGCAAACAGGCTCCTTTGTTGCGCCCTTGAAACCAAACTTGCACCGGCGTTGAAAGCGCTGAAAAAAAAGGGCTTGTGTAGGCAGCGCGGAACAGTAACTCGTGTATGAACTCCTTTATAAAACTCCTGGTATCGACTCATGTGCTCAAACCGTGCCGCGCTCTGCCGGCGACTAGGATGTCAGGAGCTCGGAGGAAAGTTTGAGGGAATGAGCGACAGAAAAGCGGAGCAGAAAGACGATGGGAGAGAGAGGCGAAGGGTTGAAAGAGCAAGAATGGTGTGTGTTTGTGTGCCTGTGTGACAGAGAGCGAGGGGTGATTACTTTGTGTTAATCTAGTATCAGCTTTCCACCACTTGGAGGCCTCCCAGTGTATTACTCATTATCTGCAGACAAGTCTGTTAAATACAGATTAGACGGGGCGAGAAAAGGGACACAGTATTCCTGAACTTTCTCATGAAACTCTCCTCGCAGAAACAATTCGTCTTCCCATGGGTTATCTGGGCTTTTCTCCGTGATGGCCCCACTTCCCCCCCTATCCCCCCATGTGTGTTTTTTGTCACTCTTATCCAGCTGTGCTCCATATTTCAACCTCTCCTTTCCAGCAGATCTTAAATTGAGCTATCCCTGTTATTCAAAGGAAGACAGACCTTTTTTATCTGTCAGGGTTTCTCTTTTTTTCCACGAGTCATCGTATTTTTTTTTTTTAATTTGATGACCTCGCTGATTCAAGCTGCGCAAGGCCACATATTTCCTCATAATTACTTTCTACTTTCAAAAAGAAAATCAATACTGTAGAGTCATACAAGCCTACACATGAGTCCATAGTAAGTGCACGTCGGGTGAGTGCTCCATTTAAAAGGTAGCGCCTCACCGATCGCAAATCCAATAAGGTCTTTGTAGCCACATGCTACCGTTGCATTTCAGAGAGCTGTTTACACCACCTATCGATACTGGAGGAATGGTCAAACAAAGAAAAACAAGGCACTCTGAAGAAATAATTTCACGTTTTTAAATGCGGTGTAACCCTTTCCACATCAGAATAACATAATAACCGTTAAATAGTGCACCTATTATACAGTTTATAACAGTGAACCGTGCCAGATGGATCACTGCATACCACAGAAGGGGAGTCAGAGTAAGACCGTCTGATGCCAGCAACCCTGAAAAACATTTACTGTACTATTCTAATTTGTTTTCAGTTACATTGTGATGGGAAACTTAATTGCGGCCTGCATTATGTTCACAGGCAGCGTTTCTTTTCTTTTCCAAGTGTGATAAATGCTGCATTTTTGTACCAAGATGTAGGAAAGTGGACAGAGGGCTGGGGCTGCAGTGGACATGCGGTTAAGTTTAGGCGACAGACGCAGTAGATGCTGTTGACAGACTGTCCCTTCCCTCCCTGTCAGTGCCTAATCACAGCCATGAAAAAAGTCTCATGCTTCTGTTGCTTTGAGCATGTTTCTGTTTCACAACTATAACTAATCATTATTTTCACTATCAGTTTCAGCTCTTGTTGTTTTATACGGGTGAATACTTTAGGAAAAGAAGATGAAGAATTACAGTGGATATTTTAGTCACACAAGTTTAAACATTTTGCAAGTTGCCAGTTTTTGCAGTCAGAAACATTACCTCATTATCGTGCTATTATGTAGTGATTCATTATGCTTCCATCAAATGGTTTTTAGTTGCATATACATTTGTAGCTGCCAGGGTTGACACCAGAGACCATCCACGAACAGAGACAGGAGTCAAGATTTCCCCCCAAAGCGAAACCACCTGCTGTTACGTGACCAAATCTCCATATATAAAGGTAATGAGTGGACCCTGAGGTGTGGGTGGGCCATATCTCAAAAGGGCCAGTATGACAATGATGACACAGCTACAGATACTTTCTACTAAAATAATTAGCTCCTGTTACTATTCAGTGGAGAGCTGTGTGCCATGTTATAAATGCATAATGAATGGGCTACTTCTGAACATCACCTCCAAATGACTTACCAAACACTGAGAAATATTTTAAGTATTCATTGTTAAACACTTTGTGACATGTACATTAAAACACATCACATATAAATATCAGTGATCTGCTTACTCTTCCTTTCTTTTCTGTTGCAGCTTTCAGTTCTCTTTCAAGGATTTTTTTCTTTTTTTATAATGAGACATTGTGGCTGTTGGTGGTATCAATGCTTTAATATTATGTAATGTTATGTACTCTTTACTAGGTGTTAGCAGCCTGCAAATCTTAACTTGCTTCACATTTGCTTTCTTTGGTGACATGCAACAGAAAAAATACAAAGACAAAGAAAACACAAAGAGGATTGGTGTTTTTTTCAATAGCAGATTTGAGGAGGAGATGATCTACAGCCTGGACTTTGATGTAAAAACTATTGTTAGTTCATTTCCTAATAACATTGAAGGGTGTTTCTGCCAAATACAAACATAATTCAAGCAAATATTAAATTGTTAAAAATGTATTCTGTCTGTTTTTACTGCAAACTAATCCAAATCTAATCCAAAATACTTCATTAATGTGTGAAAATTAAACCATCTCTTTTCCCCCAATAATTCATACCAAATTCATTTTTTTTGAGAAAATTATGAGTAAATTATTTCAGAAATTATACACCAATTAAAAAAAAGCATTACCAAATTGTCTGCACTATTTTTCATCATTTCTCCAGTTGAACTTTTGCTCCCTCCAGATGGTTACACAACAAATAGCAATTACAAGAGAGGGTCACATACATCATCGCCACAATCCTGCAAACTGCCATTAGTGCAACACAGAGCATGTTTTGCACAGCTCTGAGAATTTTTCACAAATGATGCACTAAAAAGGCATTCTTAAGTGTCACCCTGAGAAATTGAGGTTTTCAAAGAGACTTTTGAAGCACCGGCACTTACATCTAAAAGCAATGTTTATAATGTTTTGATGTTGTGTATTAAAGCCAGACGACTAGGATGCCAACCGATGTTCAGTTGGATGTGTCTGCATGTGTGTTAAAAATAAAAACAGATGTGAATGATAACTAGGAGGTGAGTTGTACGCTGCAGCCAAATTCCTCAAAGAGAAATAATGTGGTCTCACTTTCTGAGTTTTGGTCTTAGAGCCTAAAGACAGCTGTTAGCAAATTAATATGGATGCGATCTGGAGACTAAGTGCACTATTACAGTAATCACACATTTTCCATGAGTGCTCGTCTGCATTTTTGCATTGCTAAAAGAGAAATTATATGTTTTCAATAATAGAAATACACTAAAATTGTCAGAGACCAACCTGCACAGTTTCCGCCTTCCTCCCGTTGAATAAATGTTTGCATAATAAAATGTGCATTTTCTGCCACAGTAAGATGTACTCCTCTTAAGTGGAGCGTCAACACCATTAAACTTACTCCTTCTTTCACTAAAGCTCTAAAAGCATCACTTTAATGAGAGACTTCATGGGCAACTACAAGAGACAGCATTTTAAAATAACAAAGACATGAACTCGACCAAATGAGGCTGAGGAACGTCTGACCTCACTGCCGCAAAGCCAAAAGCTGCTTATTCT
>JBAJHX010000036.1:18629568-18659495 GCA_037176925.1 Amniataba percoides
TCTGTGTGGCTCTGAAGCAGCTTTAAATACAAATGTCTTCTAACAAAAACGCCATGAAATACAAAAACAAAATGCAAAATCGGTCACATATCATGTTCAGAGCATGTTGTCCATCAGAGTGACGTTCTCGGTCACGCAACACATGAGCGATCAGGACGGGACTCACCGTGTTGAATCCTGGGAAGAGGCGCACCGCCGAGGACGTATCCAATGGAAATGGGAGAAATTGCTTCATGGCCAGTGAGGTCTGGACGGCAGGCAGGGTGGGACGTACCAGGGCAGGCATGAGGCCATTTTGACATGTGTTACCTGCAGGAGGGAGAGCAAAGGCAACATGTTCATCTGCACACAGCGACAGAGACAGAGGCCTGAGCCAAAAGCTCTCAGAGTTCACCCAAATGAACCTCCCGTGTCTGCCTGAGCCAAATGTATCACTCGCCGCTCTGCACTCTGTAACATCTTATCCGTGTTACTCACCTATTTAACTATTTAGCGCTTCTGCCCCGCAGGGTGGAAGAGGCAGACATCCCTGACTTTACTTACAGTGCCAGTTGATCTGATTTTAATTAGTGTTGTGAGCAAAAACAACTTCTATAATCTTGTAGAGAAGGTTCTCGCTCCTCTGACATGGTGGAAACCCCCAAAATCTCCAATATGGATGTTTTAAATGTTTCAACCCTGAAAAAACCTTGCATCTCATATCTCTTGGGGATTTCCATCATTACAAAGTAATTGATCAAAGTGTATCTGTATTTTATCACCAACTCCTCCTAACTTCATTTTTTAAATCTCAGACTTGAAGGGGATTTTCTGGCTTTCACACCCAATGCATATGTTTCTGACAAGCATTTTCTGACTTCTGAAAAAAAAGCCTGTTAATAGACGGTTAATGGAATGGCTAAGACTAATTTGTCACTGATCCCGAGGTTAAGAACAGACTTCCATGATCAAACAAATAACAAGGAGAGCTTCATTATTTTATTGAATTCTTCCAATTATTTCAATATGTATTTATTTCTATTATTTTTTTCACAGTTTCTTTATTGAATCAAGACTGATACCTTCATGTCAGATGTTCAACTCTTCATATTGCATGGTTAATTTTTGTGACAAACCACCAGCTCAAGGTCCACTTATGAGCCTTTTCAGAGCCTTTCAGCTGCATCTCAGCTGATGAATGCCAAAGATTCTCAACCTCCTCGAATCTCACACCTCATATTTGAAATATTTTCATTATCAATGCAAGTGCCAGGTATGTTAAGACATGGCAGCACCTGTTCTCCACAGAGAGCACTTGATAAAAGCCATAATGCCTTTTTATTGGCTGTATTTAGCCATATTTGTGCTAGTAGTACATTCTGAGGTTGCTACTTGAACTGAGGAAGTATTTTCAACACTTTGACCACCACCGTGGTTACAACACTGGTCTCCATTACTGTAAAATTGGCTTAAAGTTTTTGTCTGTGATAAACCGGCTGCAAGTTTCTTCATATAATCACAATCAGACCTGATCAGAAAATTGCGCACTAAGAACAAGTCGTTCATGCAGATGACCGCTGTGTGATGCTGCGATGATGTTTATCTCTCCCAAACAGATGTTCTCATTCTCAAATTGTCCCCTCAAATAGCTGATGTGGAATGACTGCAGCAGGCACAGTGTGTCTTATGAGATGATTCAATGGCAAGAGAGGCCTGGCCCACACATCTCTAGGAAAAACAAAAGTAAATACTTCACTTTTATTGTCATGTGAGCGCGCCACGCCAGCAGAGCGCTTTATAAACCACCAATTGGAAACAGCACAGGGCTGATTTCAACACGGCGGGATCAAAAAAGAAAAAAAAAAAGGCAGAGAAAGCCGTCACAGCCTTCCAAAACATTAGGAATTAAAGAAGCCATTTCGCAAAGCTGTAATGAGAACCAGAGGGATGATTTTTTTTTATCGCTGCACATTTAACAACAGTGGAACTCCGGGCCAACATCGCTCTAAAGTGTTGGCAGATACAGTATCAAACCACTGTCTTGAGACAAATAAAAACAATGTTTGCCACGTTTCGGTCCCCAGGCAGTGGTAAGGGGTAAATAAAAAGCAAAAGTCATAAAGACGAGAAGAGAAGAGGGAAAAACCACAGACTGTCCCCCCTTCTCACACTCTGTCTTCTGTCTTCTCCCTCCAGTCGCCGGAGCGCTGCCATCTGTTGGAAAAAGAACACATGCCGTCTCTCATGTGGAGGCACGTCCTAGTCCCAACTTTAGCAAAGCATGTCCTTCTGCAGGGATCATCCAACCGTGCCATCTCTCGACATGCCGGCCTGACGTCAGCCCACAGGCGTGCCTCACCTCGCGCCCGGCCAAATCCGCCATTCACAGCTCTGACGTGCACAGTCAAAACAGCCAGTTCAACACATCAGGGCTGATGTGTGGGATTAGTCTGCAGCAGGACGAAGAGTGACACGCCGAAACGTGAGTTTGTTTGACGGTCTGCTGAGTGATGGGAGATCAAATCTGACATGTCGCTGCAGCTAAAGGCTATTCTGCAACATCACACAGAGGTGATTAGTTCCACAGCTGAACAAGAAATCACAACAAAGTGTTATGGTTTTTCTTGATGACACGGTCAGTGAGAAGCATTCAGATCCTTTACTTAAAAATAGCAATACAGTCATTCAAAAACACTCCATCAAGTCTAAAGATTTTACTTCCAAAACAGGTCTAGGAGGAAGTGTTTTATCCATTTTTCAGTCATCTGTCTTATACACATCTCATTGAAATTGCATATTTAATTATATATTTCAATTAAAAAAAATACAGCTCTTTTTTTTTCAGAACACGGATGACCTACACTCCTCTAGGTCCTGAAGTCCTCCTTTGTAGACACAGATAGAGTACTAAAGCTGCTCTATGCTAATATTTGCTAATTAGCACAAAAACAAAGGGCAGTGGAAGCCAATGAAAATGCAATTCTTTGCAGGTAATTGGTCATAAAGCAAAGCATCTGACAAAGTGACTGATGATGATGGACTAGATGACACAACAAGAGGGTCATGAGAGTGTGTACCAAATGTAAGGTGATCCATCCAAAACTTGCCTAAATGTTCACAAAAACAATAATTGTTGATCTCATGGTGGTTAATCCCCCAGTGACACTAACCTGAAACCCACCCCCGCGTTGCATTAACGTGCAGTCGACACACCTAAATAAATGAATTACATTAATGCAAATCTTTTGGACTTTATGTTTGAACATTGAAAATAGTCTCGCACATTCTCTGCAAATATACATACAAATATGTGTATTTAAATAACAGTCATATTGTCTGTATCTTTACCTTTCTTTTGTAATATTTTTTCATATTTCTTTTTCTATTTTTGTATTAAGCTGCTTCAGTACTTGCTGTCACCTTTTCCTTCTCTTATAATTTTCTACTTACTGTATTTATTGCCAAGCTAAAATCCTTGCAAACCTTCTTGGCAATGTGAATTATTTGATCTGGTTATGAAAAAAGAAATAAAGTACAAATATCACAAATTTGTACTTCATAAGAGTGTTTGGGGAAACAAGTAAAGGTACTTATTTTCCGTCACTGGACAGTGTCAACTGCTTCCTGTACTTAACCTCCTCTAACCTCACACAGCCTGAACCCTGAACTGTGCACACTTTGAGGTGGTATAATACAATTGTTTTTCCTTTGTCTCCTGTGGTGAAAGGTAGTGCAGCAATCGCAATCCAGAAGACATGCCCAGACACAAAAGCACATTCCAGCCCGCAGTAAGGGTTACTGTTTCAACTCTATTCAGCCTGATCATCTGTCACCACCAGCAAAAGTGCAAAATATAAGGCAGAGTGGGAAAATGAGCCCGTAGCTGCTAATCTGAACCTTAACCTGGACCTTTGAGCGCCACACTGACTCCAAGACACTGCAATACCACACAAAGAGAAGAACAGAAGAGGAAGAGAGAAAAAGCCTGTTACAGCAGGCTCTGGCAGAGAGGCACAGATGGCATCAGTAATTATCACTTTGTTAGAAGTGTCAATATTTAACTTGGGTTTTGTTAAAAAAGATGTTAATATTTAAGTTCTGTCATCAGCCTCTAAATTTTGACTCCACCAGCAGAGTGCAGGGCGCAGGTGGGCTCACCAGCTGACACTGTCATCGACTTTACATCGTGAGTCGTTCAGGAGAGCCGCTGCACGCCAAAGGTCAGCAGGTGAGAGTCATTAAAATAACTAGTAGCATACTGTCTGAGCAGCCTGGGAGTTAGGCTGCTTAAAACTGAGGAAAAATGGAATAATTCACCGTTTCATCTTCCGCTATAGTTTTCTGTCAGGAGCATTTATTGAGATGATGAAGAAGAAAGTGACTGTCAAGTCAAAGCCAAACAAATAGAAGAAAAAATGTAATTAAAATGAAAAGCCTGGTTATGTGTCAGTATTGCCCCCGTTATACAATCTACCCAGTACTAATTTGTTTGAATAGTGAATGAAGTCTTGTAGCTAAAGACTGCAGCCTCTGACAGCAGAGATTTATAAGTGTTTGAGGTTGTAAAATGTTTGTCGATGTAAAATATAGCCACAGATTTGTATTTTAGGCCACACAGAAAGCTGCAAAGAGTGGTTACTTTCAGCCTGCAGCTCTCAAACAAACCTGAGGCCAACTTACAGCAGATATTCAAATGAAATCATAAAATAGCATCTGATTATTCCTCCTTGCTCTCTCTGTGTATGCTGGAATACCTGATTCACTTTGTGATCATTTGATTAGGTGCAAATAGGTCTAAAACACAAGATTCTTATAACGATGCTCTTTAGGACAAAGCCTAAAAATAATGTAATGAAGCACAACCGTAAAGCTTCACTATCTTATAGTATTCAACAATACTTTCATGTTAACAGCAGAAAAGATGAATAAGTGTGATGTGAAAGTGATTCTTAGTGTGATGAACCCACAGAAAATTTACCCCAACTCTGTACTTCCCTTTGGTAACAGAGCTTTTTAGCAACTTTCCGTATTTTTTTGGCTTTATGGCCTCCAGCTTGTTTTGGTTCACTCTAACTGGTCTCATCCGCATCATTTCCAGATGCAACTACCAGCTGTTTTCAGTGAAAAAGCTCTAAAAATCCCATTCTACTCTCCACCTGCCCAGCACCAAAGGTCAAAGAAACACATTTAATGACTAGATTGACAACATTTAGCAGCTATAGAGCTTTGGATGAATCAGAAAAGGACAGTGAACTGAATGTATGGCCTATTCATCACGTCACCAGAAACACGACTCCAGACGAATACAGCTTCGTGTCTGCTGCACGTGCAAACAGTTTGCTAACACACTCGCCATATCAAATGTAATTTTTTAAACATGGCTGATTTTCAGTTTCCCCCTCCAAGGGCCCAAACAGAACGAATTAATGCAGCTTTGAAGACTCTATCAGTTGATCGTGTGCTTTGGGGGTGCATAATCTTAAACAAAATTATAATTAATCAAATGACCACAAACCAGTTGACACACATTGAACCGGAGGCTTTTGGGAGACGTTTTTTCGCCTGCGTTGCCCAGAAGTGTAATGATGTAAAACTAAGATGAGATCTGACTTCTGGAGGCATTTGAAACAGATCAGAATTGATGAAAGTTTTTACCCACTGGCCTTTGTTTATCTATTCTCTTTGAGGCTGTGTTTAATGATGCAGCACATACAGTGTGAGGCGTTAAGAGCAGCTCACTGGTCAGGAAATGTGTGGCTACTGTATCACGTCGCGCTTCAGACTCTGACTGTCCTCCGCATTGCCCTTCCTGAAAGATTCACTTATCTGGGCTCAAGCGTTTTTTACTCCTGCGGCAGTATGTCGAGAGAGGGAGAGAGTAAAAATGATGTCTGGAGGACGCCGACTGGCATTAATAATTAATCATCTTGTGCCGCTCTCCTCCGCCTTACGCCTCCTCTTAGCGTCCTGAACCTGGCTGCTCCTCCGATAAGATCTGTCCGGAGAGGCTGAGAGTCCACGCAGCCGGAGAGCCTTGCACACCCTCCGCTCTCCCTCAGCAAATATAAATCCAATTATTAGATAAATCTGGATTCCGCTGAAAGTCATTCGTATGCTGATGACGCCCCAGATGTGATTAACACCTTTGTGTTTTCATGGAGCCTGCTGATTATATTCGGTGACCCCTTCACATGCTCCGAGATCTGTACTTCCCTTCAAGCGGGGAGGATAAAATCATTTCACCCCTTTTAAATCGAACAAAGTGACTACAAAGGGTAGATTTAAAACATTCGGTGTTATTTTCTTTTAAAGCCGCACTTTCACTGATTTTCCAATTAACCTTTACAGGATAAGCTCTGTCTCCTTATGAAATTCCACAAATCTCTCCGGCGTGCGGTGTACAACGTGCATTTGGCTGCGAGCTACATAACACACGCTGCCTCCATCCCCTTCAGATTAGCATACTGTTGCTCTTGCTGCTGTCATGAGTGTAGCTCGCTAATAAACACAGCTGTCTCTGAAACAGGTCCAGCAATCACTTCCCATGCGCTCTGTAATCTGAGGTTAACCAAAAAGAGGTTTACGTGCTGCTAAACACCGACCGCAAAGCGAGACACACCGGACAGATTTCCTCCAGGCCTTTTCGACTCAACATCGCTGTAATAGCTTGTGTGATTGCAGCACACACTCAAGACCTATTAGCCTGCTGGGATACGCTTGTTTTACCGTCTGCTTTTGATGTATGTGGGCTGCTTTTAAAGCAAGAGGGACAATTAGATCTGTTTTGTTTTGTGATTTTTCCATTCCGGCATCTTCTTTGGAAAAGGGTCAAGGATGTCGCCGGCTCCTCTCATGTCACCTGATATTAATCACTTTGCCAGAAAGCATGTTCCACTTAAATGGCAGCAATGCAGAGCTGGTAAACAAACAGCGTTATTAATCTTTGAAGAGATACCATCTATTTTCTCTGTGCGGTGCAGCTGTGCACTCGGGATTGCGCTCATAAATGTTACAACGATGCACATCCTGTACGCAAACAGGGACCTTTACTCTTGTTTAGTTTTTGCTTCACGCTGAGCAGCAGAGATGAAGCGGTCGGCAATACTTCTGACAGAAAAATCACAGGCAAACTCAACATCACCGACCACAGAAACCCGCCTCAAGTCTTTTCCAGTTGAGGGCCGACAAGCTTCTGCACCTCCACTTCTCATGATTTTGGGTTAAACGGGGCCAAATTTCAAACTCCTCCATCCGACCAGACCTGCATCACCTTTATTTTCTCTTTCCTTTCCCGGAGCTGCACACCTGACCAGTGGATCTCAAAGAGCCGAAGCTGTCTCTGCACCTGACAGCTTATTCATTTATAAGCTCTCAGCGACCCCCCTCTCCCTCCTCCCTCTGTGTATGGCATAACAAGAGAAAATCCTTCTCGCTCTTACAAGCCACAGTCTGTAACTTCAGATCGCTTTAATCCCCAGGATAAAAAAAAGTCTTTCGTTTAACAAATCACCCCCTCACAACTCGGGATCCCTGTGTAATTATTCCTCCTATGTGACTGTAAGCCAGCCGTGAGAAGAGCACTTGACGAGAAGCCACTCGCGCATTAAGTCTCCCTAAGCCTCCTCCAGTCTCTTCCATAAAAACTAATGGAGGGGGCCTTTCTCTAAATTCCTCTAAATATCCTACACAGAATATCAAGTGGCTCTCGAGGCTGGCAACTCCGATCTTATTTGGATTCAGACGGACTGTCAGCTGGTCAAAAAAAAAAAAAAAAAAAAAAGCCTCAACGACACCCAGAGCCTGGATTCTCAGCAATCTGGGGGATTCAGTCCAATAAACCAGAGCATGAGCACAAGGAAGGGGGTTACCTGGTGAGCAGGTTCATTCAGCATTTTTAGGAGCCCTCAGTGTGCAACTTCACGCTCTCTTTCTTTTCCTTCTTTTTTTATTTTTTGCTGTAACTGCAACCAGCTCTTTTTTAGTTTCCAGAACAAGTAATAGGCAGCCTGGAACACATTTACATTAAGGAGAGGTGGAGTGTGCACTTATACGCTGCGTTTGACTGTGGGAAAGCACATGCAGCGAGCACACACACATAAAAAAAAGAAAAACCCAGATCTCCTAGGTGTTTAACTTCACACTCTTTTCCTTTAATGGAAACCAGCACTTCTTCTGTTCATTGTTTTACTGTCCAGAACAACCACACACTTGTTTTTTGTTTTGTTTTTTTCAGATGAAGCTGCACGAGGACGAGACTGTAAACACACAATGCACACACAGAAATACAAACTCACCAAAGAACATGCTGCTCTCCATGGCTCCTTAGGCTCGGGGGTCTGCTGTATTTCCTCTCTGGTGCCCTGCCAGTGTGTGTGTGTCCATGGACAGCAGCCTAGGCATGTCTCATACACTCCTCAGGGGTGTGTGTGTGTGTCTGTGCATGTGTGTTCCATCCAACAGCAGCGTCAATGGCCAGGCTGCATGCTGCACTCTGCACGCCGCAGCTGTCTGTGGACCTCCGTATCTGCCTCCCTCCCTCTCTTTCTCTCTCTCTCTCTCTCTCTGTACTGGTCCTCCCTTGCCTGCCTCGTCCCCTCCCCTCCTCTTTAGCTCTTCCCCTCCCTCCTCCTCTGTCTTCTTCCTCCTCCTCCTCCTCTCCTCTGGCCCCTCCACACGCTGGATCCCTTCGCCTCTTTCTTTTCTCTCTCCGAGGTGTCTATCCACATTTTCCAACAACTGCCTCTTCTTCACAAATGCCTCCCTCTCTCTCTCTCCAGGTGTCTCATCTTTGTTTTATGTGTCAACCAAGCCTCTCTCACTCTCACTCCTTGCTTTCCCCCGCTGTCTCTCCTTTATTTGATCTTATTCCCCTTCCTCTGCTTCCATCTCCAGCTCGCTCCTTTTCTTTTTTCTTTATTCAGACTGTTCCCTCGCTCACTCCCGTTTTCTCTCTCTCTCTCTCTCTCTCTCTCCCTCTCTCTCTGTCTGTCTGTTTCCACATCGGTAAATATCTTTGCAGTGTGTTTTTCTCTCTCACGTTGCCTTTCTTCACTTACCCCCTTTGTCACTTATCATTTTCTTCCTTTCACTCAGCACGTTTACATGCATACTAAAAAAAAGAGAGAACACGTTGCAGGGAAAAAATAGGTTATGTTGGAATTTGGGCAAAACACAGGATGAAGACAACCAGACTGATTCTGACCAGACCAGATTTATCCTGTGTCCTGGACAGGTGTGCTACAGAGCCTGTTCACATCACCTGTTACCAGAGCAGTGTTACAAATACTGTGTGACCGGTGATGTTCTCAGTGACTTTTAAAGATGCACCAATCAATATTTTGATATTAACAATGGAACAAATGACGACGTAATGTGAACGGTGGCCGTCTAGTGACAAACCCAAAGACATTTGACTCATGCCCCCTCAACTCAGTTCTTCGGAGCATTTTAGTACCTTTCAGTTCATTGTTTTGGTTTTATAGTCCACAGCTACACTGTTCTGGTTCAGTCTCACTGCTCTCATCAGTATTATTTTCTTCTCCCAAAGTCCTAAAACCCTGCAGCGCAGTACCCGAGCCAGCACTGAAGGACACACTTGGTGGAGACCAAAACAGAGCTTGAAGAGAGCGAATGTTGGAAGATTTGCCTGAAACATGACTCCATATAAAAGTTCCTCCATACCTGCTAAAAGTGTAACTAGGCAGTGCTAACCCATTCACCATGACGACTTCATAAAGTGATTATATATATCTGTTGTGTTTACAGCTTGTTGTGCTGCTGCCAAGTGGCCAAAAATGTATAATCTATGTCATATATGGATAACATACATTATATATGTATATAATGGGTTATGTTGTAACTCGTGCTCCATCTGTGAAAACCATGTATACAAGTCCGGATTCACATTTATCTCCTTTCCCCAGTTTTATGGTGTATTTTGTGTGTTTAAATATTTGGACTGTGCGTGGACAGGCTCTGTAACAATAAAGCACACAGCGGTTCTTCTTTTATGTATAATCAGATGTAAAACCGATTTATTTAGACTTGAAGAAGCTACGTTGTGTTAGTTCCACTCTGAATTAAATTAGTTTTAAACAAGGATGCATCGCCCAATTAACGATCTTTCCTTTCATCCTGACACTCTGCTGTCACAGTGACACTTTCACTGTCTGAAGTCTGTTGTGTTGTCCGTTGTGGAATCAGGTTTCTCTAATCACCTCCCCAATTATGGAAACCAGGTTTCGTGTTTACGTGATGTTAAAGAAATCAGATTACTGCAGAAAGCTGACAGTAACACAGTATTTAAGTGCACTGATTGATTCTGTCTATTTTTGTTGTTGTCTCCCTCCTCTTTTACACTTCCTTTCCACCCTTTGTTGATGACACTCAGTCTTTTGTTTTCTCTCTGATGCTCACACACAAATTCCCAGACTGTCTTTTTGTTGCATTTTGCTCCCTTCTGTTTTGTTTTGCTCTCACTTAGTCTCTCTCTCTCTCTCTCTCTCTCTCTCTCTCTCTCTCTCTTTCTCTTTTCATGATTCAGTTTTTTTTCCCTCTCTGGCTGGTTGTAATCAGACTCAACAGGCGCTGATATCAGGCTGCTGCTTCTGCTGCTCTGCTTCTGTAGCCATGAGACACTGCTGCTGCTCCCGTCTATCTGTGATGCACACACACATACACACACACACACACACAAATACAAGATCTTTACATGCACAAACTACATCTACTACACACTCGCAGATACAGATGCACACATGAAGCTCAACAATGTACAGGCTGCTCCAACGCACACCCACACACAGACCTACATAAACAGGTAAACAACCGCAGTCTAATTACATGCACACAAAACATACAGCTAATAAATTAATCTGAGGAGACAAGCGTTTTTTTTGCCATTTTGTCACAACAAGATGGCCAAGGAAATACATTTATAATTACATTTCCAGCTGCCATCTTTGTTTTTAAGAGTTGCATCTTGCGACCTGCCAAAAATATCAAAGGGAAGGTCCTCTGATAGTTTTCTTGCTGCTTCTTTTTCTCCCAGGAGCACAAATTCATCTTTTAGATGGTGAGAAATGTCCTCCAACAGCAGCACATGTTGTCAAAGGACATGCCAGGTTATTTCCAGTTTGGCCTTGTATTAATCCTGTGGTTTATATTGTGACTGAAATGTAATCATCAATGCAAAATGATGATTACATAACCTGCATAAACTGAGAACTGGATAAATTGTTGCATGTCACCACTGCTTCCCACCTGGTATTAGATTCACTGCATGTTGTTGTACAGAACTGAGTTTGTCTGCTTTTGTCTGTCGGCATTTTGTCAGCAGTCCTTCATATCATTTGTCTTCTTTATTCTTTTTTTTCTTCGTCTTTTCTGATGAGGTCGAGGCATCAGCAGGGAGGCAGCAGCACTGTATCTCGCTGTTCACCGATTTAAAGCTCCCTGCATTTGTGACTGGATCTCAATATGCAAATTAGTTGGGTGAGCCTGACAAACTTGACAAACTTGACAACCCTCATGGTGCGACCCAGGTCAAGGGAAACAGTGCTGCGGGCATGTGTCATTCATTTTTAAATCACATTTTGTTTAACGCTAGCAACTGCTGCCACTGTAGCTTTTGCCAACTTAACAATGTAGTTACATTTACAGATTGCATCAACACCTGAGATCTGACCAATCCCACTGTGATGCTCGATGCTGTACACCTTGCATTAACACGCAGGATAGGACAGGATGTCCAGATACAGATCTCATGTTGATGCTGGGCTCACTGGTGTGTTTAGCACTGAGTTGACTTTGAATAGAAAACAGCTGAGCTTTCACTCACCAGAGAGGATCACAATCGGCTGTCTCCCCAAAGGGTATTTACACAAAGTTGAATCTCTCTCCAGTCGTACCACTGGAGAACCTTGAAGTCATGAGTCGCGGTAGATGTTGCCAGGTTGTCATTTCAAGGTTCAATTCACATGAATGGGCCTTTATCACAGTGTTTGAGTACACAGGTGCAAATGTGATGCTAAAAAGCAAGAAGAAGAAGGAGTAGAAGCAGGACCATGTAATTGTTAAAAAAAAAAAAAATCATCTTCTCTTAATGGATACACAAACTTGAGATGATTTTCAGGTGTTCAGTGATCCATGTTTGTTCTTATACTGTGCACTTGTGTGTTGAAACATGGAGTTTATATACACGAGGCATATCTGTGCACATGTTTGCATCTGTGTCTCTGTGCAGATGTGTTGTGTTTGCGCAGCACTGATGTCAGTTCAAACCTTCCTGAGGGTCTGAGCGGTACTGTCCCTGTGTGTATGTGTGTGCTCATCTCTGTTATGCTGTACATGTAATGTTTTGCACGGTGTTCCTGCATACGCTTAACCTCTGCCTGGGTTTTTTGCCCGATCTCACACACACACACACACACACACTTACACACACACACACGCTCTGTCTGATTGGCCCACTGTAACGCTGCTGCTGAAGGTCAGACAGAATTGACCGCTCCTGATCTCCGGCCCGCCGGTATCGACTGCGAATGAGATGCTTTCTTGATCAAAGCGATGTCTGCCAGCGCACGCACACACACACACACACACACCAACACACAAACACACACACACACAGATATCAGACAGCCAGTCAGTTGGTGACATCATCAGCTGTCCTCCCAAGAGTGAAAAAATAAATAAATAAAGCCAGAATCAAATATAATAAATGTTCTCCAGTGCCGTGTGTGATTCCTCTCTGCTATCATTCCCTTCAGGCTCCTCTACTGCGGCCATTTTGCACAGCACAGATGTTTTCAATTAATCCTGAATTCCCATTCTCCCTGTCCACCTCCCACCATCTCTCCCGACCACCCCCCCTCGGAGTGCAGCTCCAGTAAATAAGTTTATTCTATGTCTGAAATGGCAGCTCTCCCTTTCTCTGCTCCTTCCTTTTTGTCCTCCCTTCCATCTTCCATTCCTTTATCCCCGTTCCCCCATCCTGTCGTCCTCTGCCGTGCACCGGCTGTGGCAAATATGTTTTTTAACCTTGACTCGCAGGTGTCAGTGGCAGAATGGGGCATTATTTGTCACCATAAATAGCGGTTAAGCAGCGGCGGCAGCCCTGCAGGAAAAGCCCCAGTGTGCCGCATGCGAGTGCAGCCCGGGATACTTCATTAATCTTGCTGTCACTTCCGTGACGCTTTTCATTAGTTATAGGGCTATCTGATCAACAGGCAGACTCTCGACTTTTCAAAGCCGTCCACCAGAAGCCGGGGAGAGGAGAGAGGCAGAAACGGAGCTGGAGGATTGTAAAGAGACAGAGGCTGGAGAGAAAAGAAAGAAATGAGACTTCAAGAGAATCAAAGGAGGACTTCTGATTGTTTTGGACTGCAACAAATCAAAGTCTTGTGGGAGGTCAACCCATGCGGCGCCACAGAGAAACCAGCTGACCCTTTAACAAAAACATTGTCTGATACGCAAATTTAGTAAGTGACTAATTTTATCTGGGGACTGTAAGCCATGTGCCTGTTGTTTGTTATAATTTGTTTTTGGGAACAGTCGATCTAAAACTTCAGATATATTTTACTAAACAACCAAAAACATATCTGTGTGTGCAAATAATTAAATGAAAATAAATGGACTTTAAGCATTTTGCAGAGTTAAAGCTTCAGAGGTCTTTTTCCATGATACCCATTCAATATATTTATATTCTGTAATAACCGTTCCGTGAAGTAGTTTTCATTGTTGTTTCTGAGTCCAACCCTCGAGTCAAACTTCCCTCACATGTACTCGATTCACAAGAAAAGAATGCACACATCCAGCGTAACTGTTTGTAATTTAACCTCATTGATACAATCTTTCTTTTTGCTCTTTGCCCCCCTACAGCTGTATCAGAGAGTCACAAGCCACAAATAATGCAAATGTATTACTGACAGCGATCATTCATAAAAGAAAATGCATTCATAAAGTCAAATATAATTTCATGCATTTATAGCATTTTCATAGTAACAGATCACTTTAAAATAACAACTGCAAACAGACACAGTGCCAGGTTAGATGGAGAGCTGCAGGCCAAGCAAGCATTAGTTTGTTTGGTCGAGCTGTACAACAGTCCTCTCTGCTGGAAAACTGTTTGATGTATTATGAAAATGCACTTGCTGTTACCACGGCAACCACAGGTGTCACCAGAAGCAGTATCAAATTCTTAAGAACTACAACTTTAGAGGAATATGTGTGTGTAATTTCATAAAAAGAAGTACACTGAGAAAACTGGCAGAACGACAGAGATCTGTAAAGATTACATTTCGTGCCCAAGTTCAGTTATTCTTCTCATACGGCAGCTGTAAGATGAATATTTGTGTAAGCTCGCTCTCGCTCACAAGTCTGCATAATGCAAGATGTTGTAATACTCTGTAACATCTATTACCGCCACACCTCTCCGGAGCCCCGAACCGAAATGTCATGACAACAGAGAGAGGAAAATAATAAAACAAAAATTAATAAGCGTTTCTTTTTTATTTGCTCGGGATCGAGGAGCCATTACGAGTCATTCACTGAGAAAAATAGCATAACTGGACAAGTGGAAACTCGACACTAGATGAGAAAACTCCGGCCCACGTCGACTCAACCGCATGTAGACCGAGTATTACGCTGATGACTGAAGACTGTGATGGAGGGTTTATGAACTGCACTGCTACATAAAACTGTGCTCCGTCAAATGTGGCTTGTGTGTAACCCACCTACATGTGTGCCGACGGCACTGCGGCCTGCGTCCCTCCCACTAAGCCTTCTGGGATTGAATCTGGTTTCCCACCATTTCCTCTCCATGTGTTTTACATCATCGGGTGAATAGTGAACAGCCGGGAGATAACCGTTCATACCTGTAGGGTAAAACACTGGCTAAACAAAGTATGTGGAAGAGCTTTTATTCTGAAATTCGATACACATCAAGCGAAACAAGTGGCAGTATTTCGAAACAGACCTGGCATGCGAGTAAAGCTCATAACTGTTTCCAGTTACAGCGATGAGTCATCCACAGGCCGCTGTGTTGAGAATAGTTTTATTTTTAAGGGATATCAGCAATGTTATTGAAATGTGGACTGATGGTAGGAGCCTTTTTCTTCTCTAAAAGTTTCAGGCCGGGTTAAGGAAATAAAATGATGCATAAAACCACAGCAGTTACACTTGTAGTTGCTGTTAGATTGAAAAAGGAATAGAAATTGGGTCTCAGGTAATCAGCCTGAAAATGCTGCGGCTGCATACTCCCCAACGCTCGGCCGCTCGTCAAACTGTTGATCCGTTTCCCATCGAGGTTTTTTTAAATTTCTTGCCTTGGAGTTTCTTAGCAGAGAGGATCAAAGCATCCTCGCAGCGCTTTTCAACATCCACTGCCACAACCCCCCCTATTTTTACCCAATGAGGTAATTGGAAACAGATAGCGAAGGGCATGGATAAGTTACGGCAACCGACATGAGTACTGAGATTGTTAGCGAGGAAATTTCAGAGCAGGAACAAGAAACGAAAAGAACAGTGATTGCAAAGAAGTTTCAGAGTGCGACGGCTGAATACTGTACTTTGTCTGAAGTGCTTGATTTCAACATGCTGAACATCCCAGTCAGCACAAAGAAGTTTGAAGTATATTTACTATAACTATGGTGCTACTGGTAATTTATTTCAGTGTTTATACTCAAATCTACCAATATATGATAAATAAGACTGTTGTCTGATTAAAATCTGGTATCTCCAAGATGTGGACTTTTTAGTCACATTGGAAAACAGTCTTGCATCATCACAATGACACGGTGACTTTCAGATATCCCATCTAACTTTCTCTTCCTCCTTCCTCAGTTTCCTCCTCCTTCCTTTCCCTCCCGTTCTTTCTTTCGTTCTTTCGTTCTTTCCTTCTTTGCAGCCTTTGCTTTGCTTCAGCTGATCAAAACACATGAAAGACAAATGGAAAAAATCCTGAAACGTGGCAACCCAAAGCACCTGAGAGCAGCGTCGTGAGTCCCATGTGTGGCCAGGTTTATGCTACAAAAACACTTCGGTTAATGTTACGGAAAGATGGTTTGGGTTCGAGTGTCTGACTTTTTAATGTTTGATGTTCTTTACCAAATTGTAACAAAGTGCTTTGAGTTGTCTAAAAATAATGGTAAAAATCTGATAAAGAATTTAATATATATTTTATATTTATTCAATATATTTTATATATATATAATCTGAAAACAAAATATATGTGTTGCCAGTTTCTCAAAATGTATAAAATGTAGAGTTTCATGCAAAATTTAACGAAAATTTTGAAATATATCACCATTTTATCTCCACTGGCATCCACTGTAACAGCTGTGAATGAAAGCTGACAACAGCTGTTCCCCCTGAAGATGAAACAATTTACAAACATTTTAAGGTGTCTCTCAAGCCTTTAGGTGTTAAGTATATAATGCTCAAAAGATAGATTTTCAGTTTTCAGATTATTCCTATAAGTAATTTGACTGCTGCTTTCTTGAATTATACCTCTTTGTCAGGAGCAAGACGTCTCCTCCTGGCTCTGCTCATCATTTTCCTCGCATCTGTGTATTTTCAGTCCACACCTTTGTACGATCTCTGTCAGCCCAGCTCACATTACTATCAGCATCCGGCGTGAGAGCAGTAAAATGTGTCGGTATCAGCGTTTTATCCGACTGTCATGTCATCAACCTGGAGGACGGAGGTTCCGCTCTGTAACTCTGTGATGAAATCTCATTTTCTGCACACGTTTCATTTGTTCATTTAATTGTTCAATTATATTAGGAAGAACGACGCACTGTCCGCAGCAATGAAACAGGGCTTAAATTGGGTAAAATAGGCGAAAGGATGCTCTGAATACATAAATGAAGAAGGAGGAACTGACACTCTTCCCTCGGTTTCAGCTGAATGCCCTTATCAGACTGTGGGAGTCTTCAATTATACTCAGTGTTTTGTAAGTGAATCCTTCTTTTAAAGGCCTAATCCAGAGACTCCATACCATACAATAAATGGGTCACTCTGCCCTGACAAGCTGCTAATCTTCAAAAAAAAAATTAGATTAGTCTGAGTTTCACAAGAGAGCTGTCGAGTCACGAGTCTCTGTGAAGTTTTTTTTTTTACATGAGACTCAGAATAATTCCAGTGTTTTGGTACAAAAGAGGTTAAATTCAAACATAAAGCATGTATTGGGCTTCAGAATTCACTTTCACTCCGACACATTTGTCAGTAACATTTATTTGACGGAATTACAATAGTGCAAAAAGTCCGACTGCCTTGATCTGAAAACACCACACTGGCCAAGCAGAAAACATCAGGGAAGTCATGCTCTAGCAATAAAACCAATTCCAGATTTACTCAGCAGCTTGGCTGTTGTGATTCCCTCCACCTCTATTTCCTTCTCTCTTTTCAATCTCCCTCTCCCTCTTTCTTTCCACTTTATCTGTCTTTACAGCTTGTAAAGCTGAACAGCCAGGGAGAGACGAGCTGAGGTATTGATCTCAGGGGGAGGGAGAATTGCTGCAGTCTAACAAACACAAATTGGTGTCAAAAGCTCATCACTCGACTAAAAGACAAGTTCGCCTCAGATAAATGTTTACCAGCGCTCAAAGAGATCTGGCGGAAAAGACGAGATTAACCAAAGTGCTTAGACAAAACAGGCATCAAAGTTTAAAGATTATTAAAATGGAGGAGCTTTCTGAGCTGGAGGAAGCTGAGATCTAAATGTCAGCTCTGGTGTTTTTATTGAACGTCGGACCATTTAACTCTCTCCCAATGTGTTTAGACTTAATCTGGACATGCAAGGCTATAATGAAGAACCCGCTCAGTGCAGGGGCCTCGGGCTCTGACGTCACTCGCTGTCAGGACAGGAAAGTCAAAACTCCTGCTCTGCAAAAACATGGGAGCCCTGGTGGACGCCGGAATGATGTGATCTAAGACAGCAGGCGTCCAAAATGAAATCTGTTCGTCTGCACTTCGACCGCCAGCGGCTGTCACTCCCCAAACTGGAGCGGGGATTATTCACTCTTTGCTCCCCTTTTTGACACGAGAGAAGAAAAAGAAAAAGCCAGCGGTTGAACCTCTACCTCCGCCAAACTCTACATGCAAGGTTCTCAGTTTTTACAGCGTCTAATTGGATACTGATGTGTTCCTGACCACCTCCTGCTTCATGCTGTCCCCTTTAAAAGCCATCACCGGGACTAAATCAGGAAAAGAGCGACTCGTGCAGTAGATGGCAGCTATCTAAGCATTTGTTTTTAGAGTACAAGAGTACACTGCAGTTTTTGCAATGTGGCCTGCTGTTCGTAACTCCCAGTGCAAACAGACGCAAACAGAAAACGATTAGAAACATAGACACTGACACACACCGTTACATTAATGACGACAAACTGCAGGCGTGAAGACTTGAACTTGAATGAGATCTCTGCTCTGGCTTTACGTGATGAAATATTACTGGCCGGCTGCTCGGCCAATCATCTGACTCTTGTTATTTTGAAAGCCAAAGAGATATTAGCGCTGGAATGTCATTAGCTACATGCTGGAGACGGCTTTATGAGCGCTTGTGACAAACTGTTGGACATTGTCAAGTCACCCCAGATGACTAAAACGTCAAAGTATTGTCCAAGAGGCTGCACTTTATCCTGCTTGATCTCCGACTGGGACTCCTTCCCCCGTTGTTGTTGGCCATCTCAAAGCTTAATTAAACCTGCCAGGAACGGGGCGTTTCTCTGGGAATAAATCAGAAAGCTCGCAGAGTTACACACAGACCCGTGGCACTAAAGCCGATCTGGTGCGGTCGTATTGATTGCAGGCTGCGAGGCTCAACCGGGCCTTCAGGATGTTGGGTCAATGCGGATCTGATTTGCATCACCGTCTCAGAAAACCGAGTTGGAAGTTTCCTCCCTGAGACCTCCAGACGCGCGCTTGGTGTGGCTGCTGAGTGTGTGTTGAGGTCATTACACAGGCAAGAGGAAATGACAACTGAGACAAACCAAAACTTATCTGTGCCGCACTTTGTGTTTGATTGTGTTTCCATCCGGATCAAAACGGACCGGTGAAAAGCCAGCGGCCAGATATCTTGAAATCCAGCTTGTTTTGTTTGGTTGCTTGGTTGTTTGTATTGTCAGCAAACGTCTCGCCAAAAACAGAGTTTATCCTCTTTTTATGTTTTTCTTGGGAAACGCTGCTCAGAACGATTTACCCAGTTAAGTTAACATAATCTTTCACAGTTTTGTAAACTTCATTATTATGTAATTATTTAAGTCTGATTTGTATTTATTTGTTTTTTTATTATTTTTTCATTCATCTATTTGAACGTTCTCTCCCAGTTTCTTAAGTGTTACAATAAACTGTGTGTGGAGAGACATGCTTATTATCATTAGCAGCAGTTATATCAGAAACCAATTAAAAGTAGTATGAGAAACACAATGAAAACATCCTCTACCCTATTAATAATAAGTGAGTAAAGGTCTTAGGCTGCCTATAAATTAATGTTGGATGGGGACTTATTTTCTCAGAGTAAGTGTCCCATTTTTCAAACTGTGGAAATCTCATTGCGGAACAAAATCCGGTGGATATTTTCCTCACAAGTAGAGCAGATCCGGGGCTTTAAAAGATCAATTTTCCTATCAAATCTGTCTTCATTAGTTTTTCAAGAAGCAAGAATTTCCTTGACATCAGGAATGCACAGGTCTGAGTAAGCACTTCACTGCCTATACAAGCATGTCATACATCCACTCGCCGCGCTCGAAATGCATTTCTGATCCAATCCAAAATTTTCTTGGCTGGTCAACAAAGGCCGCCTTTGTAAACCATCTGAGAAAATGTTTGCTGTATTTTCCAGCATCACTGGATTGGTGAGCTGAGAGGAGAGAAGAGGAGCTGCAGGAAATTAATGCAGCAGGTCGGCACTACAGCGGGCTGAGCTGATGTATCAATGAGACCTCCGCTCCATGAATCATTTGTTTCACGACGAGGCACCACGTGTAACAGATCTCATCAGTGCATTGTCCCAAATGGCCCCAGTTCCCATTATCAAGTGTGTTTTTTTTTTTATTTACAATCACTCTTGTAGGTGCACTCTCGTGTAGCCAACCTGCAAGTCAGCTGTGTGATTTACATTTTCAGCTGACCCTGTCAGGAGTTATTGTTTGATTTTTCATGCACAGAAATGAATACTTGGTAAGCTAATAGTCAAAATAACAATGACCTAATTCAGTTCTTTGATTGAGTGCATCAAGTCATACTGTAGGAAGTGTTTTTGTAGCTGGATAACTGCTGTGTCTGAAATCACTCACTGCTGACAGGGTGCTTGTTTTCTAAATGTGAGGTGAATCATTATACCCTTTACAATGGACTAAAAGCATCCTGCATCGCAACATCAAAAGTTAATAATTGATCAGCACCAAAAGCTTTATTAGAGAGTCTCGCAGCTCGAGTCCTGTGTGCGGTTAGATTTAGGCAATGAAAGCACTTTGATTTAAGTCAGACTGTGTTTTAACTAAAACTAAATGTAAACGTGCTGTGTTGTGCTTCACATCACTTTTGACTTTTTTTCGTGTTAAAACAGGACCACCATCTTTCCCTGACCTCAAAGTCCTTCTCCTTGTTCCTGGACGGTAATGTGTGAGCTTCACCTCACACAGTGATGCATGTGCAGAGGACAATTTTCCCATTCGTCTTCTGAGGGAGAAAATTTCCCTGTATTTTAATTAAGTCTGAGTTTAACACGTGTACATGTGTGCACATATGATTTATTGACATCACAGCTAGACTGACAGCCAGTGGTGATGTGGACTACGGTGAAATAGAAGTTTTCAACAGTTACACTTTTTAAATGACACACATTTATGATTAATTCTCAAATTAAGAACAAATTAAATGATTTTTATGCATAGAAATTATGAAAGTATTGTACTCCTGATCCCTGCCAGGCTCTGTTCTTTTATTTTTTGTATCTGTCGGTGCCAAACACTTGGCCTTGGCATCGTTGTTTTCGCATTATCACCCGTAAAGCAGGCCGAATATATTTCCTCCACCTCTGTTCATGCTTCACTGGGAATTCTTCTTGTATATTCTTTTATATTTTCTTCCATAGGGCTTCAGTCATAAATTTAACACAATGTATAACTCAATAAAAGACATAACCTCGAGGTTATTTACAGGGAGCTCCCAACTACTATCATCTGGGCCCATAATGCACGGAAAGAATGTGCACCTTGTCACAGGATGACACCCAAAGCCCAATAAATCCCACTGCCGCCACTGCACCACAAGATAAATGGAAACCTCTTCTAGCCAAACTACCTGCAACCCCCCCGCCCCCCTGTCCACCAGCAGTCACTGTCAAGGTTACCCAGAGCAATGCACTTCGTGTGGGATCAGCACTCTTTATTTTCCATCACGGCAGTCCTGAGCCGCACACAGCTGGAGCTGAAGATGTCCCGTCTGAAGGAGTGTGGGATTAACACTTGATGTTTGGGTGTCACCTGAGTAAACCAATTTGGCTGCCCTGATGGGAACAACAGATGAAACACAAGCATTTATTTATTCTGGGTCCAGTTTAATTAATAGCATGACAGAGACGCCAAGTTCTGAAAGAACAATGAAATGACTTTCTTACGTCTCTCACTTCCCTCTGCAGTCAAATCCGTGCTCACTGCATGACATGACCAGGTCATTTAATATCTGCTCTTTTTATTGTTTCATTTTATTGTAAATTAAACATTTAAAATCATAGGGATGACAATAAATCAGCTTTATTTCTTTCATTCATTTGTTTTTCATTCCCTCGTCACGCACAATATCTCAGACACAGATTGCAGTTTTCGTTATCCAAACACAGCTGCATTGGGAGCACAAATAATCATATTGGTTGGTTAAACCTCAACAGACAGAGTCAACAAACCCATTTTTTTCAGAGCCCAAGAAAGCTAAATCTTCGATTGATGGAGAGCGAACATTGATTAAATTTCAAATAAAAATATGAATAGTAAACACTGGGTTTGGGCGATGTGATAATATGAGAAGATGGAAATTTGTCAACCATCACATTCTGCAAGGCTGTTTTCAAGGGAATAAATCCCTTTTCTTCTTCACACATGTATGTCTGTGATCTATGGTCACAGCGTATAGTCCCTCTTGACCACACGGACGTAGAAAGTATCCTTTTATCATTGCAGGTAATGCTCCACATCCATAAAGATGCCGCTTCTTTATTTTTATTTAATGGATATCCTCAGTGTTACCTATCATAGAAACTCTGCACTGTCTCAGATCATTTTAATCTTACAAGTTTATGGCATAACCACCTATTTTTTATTATTTTGTATCTTTATTTTGATTGGGTAGTTAGGTCAAAATTTCTTTTCACAATGAAGAATACACAGATTTACCTCCCCTGGAGCTTATAATCAGTCTATAATCATTTTAAAACCAAACTGCAACACCTTTTGAAAAGAGTTCAGCCATGTAGTGCTTCTTGTTTTATAGTGTTTTACTGTATCATAGTCTACCTCTATTGTATCATTCTGTTTGTATTTACTTGTTAAATTCTTGTGTTCTTGATGTACATATCTATTGTTAGGTTTGTGTTCTGTGTATCTGTTACTGACTTCCATGTATTTTAAAGGCCATCAGGTGTGGCCTACAGAACTCACTTTGAACGCTGTCTAATCCATAGTTCAACCACTATTCATGATGAAATTAGAGCCTGTTGCAGAATATAGTGACACCCAGGAAACAGGCAGACTAAATGAGAGCGCAGGAGAAAGTAGAAATAAAGAGAGAATCTGAAGGGAAGAACAACAAGTGCAGTAAAGCCTGGACAAAGAGTGCTATGGATGAATATAGACATGATGAAGGCAAGTAGACCCAAGCTGGCCAGAGCATGCAGTAACACTAAATCCACCCTCTACAGAGGGGTGATAAGTCTTACACAGGGACAGAAACATCTATCAGGAATGAGTGGTGCTACGGGGGTCCCAATAACACCCTGGTGAAAGTGACAAATACCAACGACCATGTTTCCAACCCCCACGCACTTTTCCCTGATGGGCACAGATTCCATGTTTTTCATTTGAAGTTCTCCGAACTAATGAGAAATCACAATGTGCATGTCGTGCACCCACATTCTGCAAAGGGCAGACGAGGATCTGTTTGCCACTTGGTATCCCTTGATGACTCCTTCCACATCCATCCAGACTGAGGGCACAATAACTCCAATACAAGAAACATGACTGAGGTAAAGATGATGTTTTGATGATCTAACCATACTAAGCCTCGACCAGCAAGCCAAGAAGTACCATATTTCCAAGCTGCCACCTTACAAAACTGTGACTATGTTTGACTATGGGAAGGGAAGCAGAAAACTCAAAGTACAGGGATAAATTAGATCCACAAGGAGTGGATGTCATTTAGGGCCCTGCAAAACGAGGTGTCATCAGACATGTGTGGAGGAAAACAGTGATGGATGATGATGAATCACAGCTTTTGTTTAAGCAAAGCCTTCAGAGACTAAAAGTTCAGAACTTACGAAAGAAAAGTAACATGTTGACACTGTTCCAAAAAATCGGTGATGACATTGATAAATACACTGTTGCTCTATTCTGTAATGTTTTGATGATTTTTTTTTGACAAATGTAATGAGTTGATGAATAGATGGGAATATATTTCACCATATTTTGATGTGAACTGATGGCCAGGTTGATAAATGTGCTCAGTCAATGCACGATTTCAAAAAAGAAATCGATAAACAATTGATGACTTGGTGAATTGATTTGTTGATGAATTGATGTCCATTTGGTTGATGAACTGATGCATTGATAAAAAAAAGATTCACTGAATGAAAATTATATTCAAAAAGCACTGTATTAACTTTTTATCTGTTCATGAGGTATCCATCCATTATCTGTGCTGATTATCCTCACTTATGGTCATGCGTGTGCTGACACTGGACGAGGGGCGCTGACTGACAGCCAGTCAATCACAGGGCCAACACAGAGACAGACAACCAAACACACTGCCATTCACATGCACCAATTCAGAGTCACAAATTAACATAACCTTTATTGCCCCACATAGACAGATAACCTGTGTGGATATGAAACTGTCTCGATTTCACCCAGATGCCTCCATATGAGTTACCAAGACCAAAAGATGAAACACTGTTTCCTTGGGCTGAATTCGAGCAATGGATGACACATGTAATTAAACACCTTTCCCACAGGTACTGCCAAAATCAACACAAATGAAAATATTTCCACGTTTAAATAAATATTTTAAAACCATGTTGGATATTTTAAATACTAAACTCTCCTATATGTTTATTTGAAATATGTCTTTAGAGTGGAAAGCAATAAAACTGTGTCCTTCATTACATGTTACTGAAAAATGTGTTAAATGCATCATACCTACAGAACATCTTCACAAACACATTCCTGAGGGATTTTTTATATTATTGCTCTTTTTGTAAGACACTAGTGATTTGCTAACTGGTAAAATGTACTAAGAAAGCTGTAAGCTAATAACAGTTAGTAATTTATGGTTAGTAAGAGCACCACATAATAGGGTGTCTAATAATAATAGTTTCTTTTGCTAATTTGCTGCTTCCTTGTGGAGTGTCCAAATGAACAAAAGAACCACTGCTGCCAGCTACCAGAGTAATTTGCTGCACCAAACTTTACTTGCAGGCATGTTTTACATCTTCTGTCCTTTTAGCCTGTAGCACCACACCCACATGGATGCAACCACTTACATTGTTTTACTGCAGCGCTTTCATCTCCTGAACATGTCAAAAATAGTTTATGTGTTTGTTACTAAATGTCTGTGAACATTCATGGTAGAATGTGTTTACAGATGTCCTGTTGTAATATTTCATTTGAAGAGTTTTAATGAAAAACACTGAAGCAAAATAAAATAAATTAAAATACAACAAACACGAGAAAGCTAATGGACACTGCTGCCGTGTGAGCAAAGGTTTTGTCACGTATCACGTGCGATGTATCATGTGTGGCTTTACATAATACTGTAGCAAAAAAAAAAAGAGAAGGGAAAAAAAGAGGGCTTAAGTAAAATATTCCCAAAAACTGGTACCATATGGATCTGATTAGACACACCGACCTTGTGTATTCAGCCGGGATTTTAAGCTCCTGACAGCATGATGGCTGAAGGATGGGAGGCTGAGGAGGGGCTGGAAGATTTGAGCAATAACGTCATAATGATTAGATCGCTTTTCTCGACAAAGTTACAACTTGCTGTTAACTAGGAGGAACTCTACAAAGCTCTCACCACAATCAGCTTCACTGGTGGAAAGTTGTTTGCAGCTGGCTCCAGCAAAGCCGCAACCTGCCAAGGCCAACTCAGCACAATTCAGAAACCACACCGGACTCAACAGGCAAGTTACCAATTGCCCAACAACATAATGAAGGTGAAAACAAATTAGCAGCAGGTTCGTTAAAATTTTCAGTTGTTCTCTAGACCCTAAAGTTTGCGGTTAGCGCAGGTCCGGCCAACACAACGGCCAAATAAACTTATTTATAATAATAAATAAGGACATGCTGAACATCGGCAGAAGTGTTCAAAACCCCGATTTCAACAAAAGTAGCGATAAAAGTCCAGTATTCAAAGTTTTCGCTTTCATAAAAGTTCAGGTTTATCATCAACAGAATACACCTCAATCATTAAGTGTGCTAATGTCTTAAAGGGGATTCACACCTAAAGTTAGACTAACTTGAACTTTGACCCCAGATATGCTGACCTCCACTGTGTGTGTCCAATGAGATGTCACATAGATGCACGACAGGATGACATATTTTTACAGTTTTTAAATTCACATGATAAGCTGATTAATTAACCAGCATACCAGTAATATTATATCACATATCAATATTCAACTCAAAAACAAAACATTATTGAAGCGCATTAGCAAATATCAACAGGGGAAATTAGAAATCAAAGAACTAAAGCTGCCAATAATTATTTGAAATACACATCTATTTATCATTGAACATAAGCTGTAAGTCATCATTACTTAGCCTACTATTTGGCCTCAACAATACCTTTTTTATATTTAAACATTTAATATTGTTATCCCTAAATAAAATAAACAAAAAAGAGAGTTAGATAAGAAGACTGATCCTCTGTTTCAGATGTTTGATTGAAAACAAACACAACGAAGAAACGGGATCAGCACCCTTTGACAGAGCGACTAGCTGTTTCTCTTTCTTTATGTTAAGATAAGCTATGCAGCTCCTGGGCTCTTTTGGATGGATAGATGTGACAGTGGTATGGATCTTCTCATCTAACTCCCCATTTTTCCTAATTACATTTACTTTTCCTTCTAACTAGCCGTCAGAGGAAACGTAATGCATTTCGTGACTTGAAAATTAACTGAAACTATATACTGCTGTTATAACTTTGTCATATTTCATTTGCATTTAAATTTTCACAGCTTTTTTTTAAGGACAGATCACATAGCAAGTAGAATTCAAAAATGCATTTTGGGATTTTGGTAATATTTCCACTGAATGACACCAGCACTGGGGAAGAATATTACAGCTGCACTTCATGTGTCCCCATCTTGCCACCGCCAATTAATCCACAGGAATAAGAAAATCTCACTCTCAAACACCTAAATAGACCCAGAAGTACAAATTGTGTTTTGTCCAACAGCTGTGCTTCAGGACATTTCAGTCTTTCATGAATGTTATTATCTTTCCATCACGTATGCATTCATGTGGTGCCTGTGAGCACTGTTGGGGCGATTTGCAGGTGGAAAGATATCTCTGCAACGCTACAAGAAGAAAAAAAAAACATATTAAAAAACTTTCACATTTCAACCAAACGTTTTCCCAGTTTCAGCCTTGAGGCTTAGACTTCTTTTCACCTGCAGAACATCAAAACAGTTTTCACTTGGTTGCAGCTACAGGCAAGAGTCCAGCAGAGCAAAGAAACAAGATAGAGGAGAGGAGCGCCAATGCAACGAAATTAAATGGAACAAAATATGATGCAGACGGTACAGAGCCTCGGAACAGGGATACCAAAGGAAGCCCTGTGTGTAAAAGACAAAGACTTTGTGTTGTGGTCCTTGGGGAGGCTGCAGTGTCTGACTTATCAATGACGCCTCATGTCTGTGGAGTATCCATCGTTAGTACAAAACGCTGGGCTGAAAAAGAGGAGCCCTGCTGCACAGCGCGCTCACATCATCAAACAGAGACAGGGAGACAGAACAAGAGAGACAGGGAGAGGAGAAAACTCACAGAGGGATGAAAAACACTGAGGTGAATGTGTGGAGACGTGAAGCCTTCCGCCAACGTCGAGGTGAGACACGGAGGAGGCGAGACTGGCACAGCGCTGACACTTTTTAAAAATTTTTTTTAAAGAACCTTTTTCCAGCCGGCCCCTATTTGCTTTGATGAGATCTGCAGTTGCCAGCAGGGCAACAGCGAGACACCATCTTATTTCACCCTCCTGTAAAGTGATGAACACAGCATTTCCCCGAAGCCTTATCTGCAGCAACACGGTAGCACGCTGCGCGCCGCTCCACTTCCATATCTGCGAACATATAACCAGAGAAATGTGACAGCGCTTGTAGACCCGACAGTGTCTCCTTCCTTATCACACAAACAGGAGCTAATGTGTTTAAACACTGCCGCTGCTTCTGCCTTTAATCCCCCCCCCCTCGATCAGATGAATATGTCATCAGACAGCTGATAGATGAGTTAAACTCTCATATGCATTACGTGGCGGCACAAATGTGCTCCATTTTTACATACAGGAGGCCTGGTAACCCCTCACCTGACAAATAGGAGCTGACAACAGAGAGGCTTGTTCATTTATCAACTGAGGGAAAATTAAAAAAAGGCAACAACGAGGAAAAAAAAAGTGATATCCTTTTGCATACAGATTGCAAAGCCTTATGGGAGACTCACTCACCAAAGAAGCACATCTGTGATAATCTAAATCAAATCTTACTGCTGTAGTCAACAAGTCTCAAGCTTGGTTTGTTCGAACATCACGTCAAGCAGATACAGGAGTAAACTTTCAACTCTTAACAGATTTTAAATTCTTCACATCTTTAAAAGACAGTCTGACAAACTGCTGCCGGGCACGGACCAAGAGGAGAAAACAGAGAGAAGAGGAGAAGATGTAGTCTGTTTCACATCAGCGCTATTACAGTAAAATGCCCCCTCCGCAGACACGTTCCATTCTGGGAGCTGTACCACATTTTCCTGATAGGTGTAACGAAATCTCAGCGAACATCTCCCCGAGTTTGTCTCGAGAGTTTATTTGTCCAGGGGAACGTCAGCATCTTCGCTCATCTGCCCGCTTCCACTGTTTCCCAGCACAGCCACAATCTGCTGTTCGCTGCTCACTGAGCACCTCTGATGGAGCTCTTACGAGGACGCGGCTTGTTGAGGGAGCGGGAAGCATTATTAATTTATTTTCCCCTAACCACATTTTCCCAGTCAGTCCGGGAACTGGTGACTCTCCAATCACAAACCTGATCTCTAACCTCTGCAGACGATTGTTCGCTCCATACGTGCACTGAATCGCATTTAGCATCAAATAGCTCATGAATATTTTTAGCTCGCCGTGACTCTCTCCATGCAGCATCATTCCCCTTGGTATAAACCTGAGGCTATATACAGTACCTATTCAGACCTTTTCTTTTTTTTTTCTTTCTTTCTTTTTTTTTATAACATCTTCAAAGTTGCGGTAAAATTTGCAAAAGCTGCAAAGCACTGATACAATATATTTAGCAGTTAGAAATTAAACATTAAATTGGTTAATTCACGATTTTTAATATGTGATGGTGGTGGTTTAATTCTAAATTAAAACCGCTGTGTTGGAAGATGTGTTTTTCTTTAACATCCCCAGCCATGAAGTTAAAACGAACAAAAAGAGTCTTTTTATTCTTCTTTGTGCAGCTTCAGAGCAGTGGAGCAGAGTGCGCTGCCTGTCTGGCCCAGATTTTAGGGAGGACAAAAGGAGGCAACAACAGGCTCATTTCACCGCACTGCTCCAGCTCTGGCACACGTTGTAGACACACTGTGTTGCCTGCTGAGGTGGATATTGAAAAGACAATACAAAAAAGTAGACAGCCCAATCCATTACAAGGCCTCTAGAATTACATTTTCCTCAGATACAGTGGAGCCCTGGGAGACCCAATACACTGTGTTCCTGGAGATGGAAACAATTTGGCCCGGGTTGGCTAATTCTCCGAGACTATGTAGTCACTGACAGCAAAGATGGTGTAACGCTTAAAAAAAACAGGAAAGTCTCACCGAGGGATTTTTTGAGACTGAAATGCATTGGATATAACTCAAGAGTGATATGCTCCCCGCAACGGCGCAGTCTTGAAACATCTGGCAGGATAACCTCTAGCCTGACTGATGAGTGAGCTTTAACCGCGATCTTTTTTTTTTTTTTTTTTTTTTCCTGGGCTGACATAGTGCTGCAATTTCTGCGTTAGCGGATTGAGCAGCTAAAGCAGGAGGCGTGCGCCTTTTGTTCAGCATGTCAGTTACACAGAGGAAACCGAGGAGAGAGAAAAAAAAATGAATGTGGGAACAGATGGCTCCCCTTGAGAATGGCTGAAGGGTGTGAATCAAATTAAAACAAAATGAATTATATGGTGTTTGTTTTTTTTGTTTTTTTTATTGAATTGTGCCCTAGTGACTATTACCACAGGATGGAAGTAAAAGGAAAATAAGTGTTATGAAATGAGGAGCAGTTTTGTCCAAAGCAATGAGGATTTATTTATTTATTTTATTTATGATGCTGTGGGACTCTCTTGGGGGGGTCGTGATTCTCCTCAGTGTCTCAGAGGCAAAGACCTTACAGAGAGCATATTGGGGCCGTCAGAGCAGATATTATGTTTTGATCACATCACTGTTGTAGTATGGAGCCGTAATGCAATCCATCCACAAATCACAAACAAACGACCAATC
>JBAJHX010000036.1:18659595-18678617 GCA_037176925.1 Amniataba percoides
TATGTTTTGATCACATCACTGTTGTAGTATGGAGCCGTAATGCAATCCATCCACAAATCACAAACAAACGACCAATCCCAAGCTCGGCACTCAAGATCATCTAAATGCATTACTTGTGTTATCTACAAGAACTGGAGAGCATTGAGCGCAAAGGTTGTTGTTGCAAATCAATGGTGTGGAGGGAGAAATTATCATGTATGTTTACAATTTAAAGCAATTTGCTGATTCCTTTCCTGGTGCAAGATTTAATTATGTGTATACACTTCAAAGTCCAACGGGAACACCTTATAAAAATCTGTGAACCCACCTGTGCCATTTTAGCAAAATGGAGAACAACACACTTTCTTGTGTTGGCAGTCAAAAGGACAGAAAGTAGAGCTAATGGGTGATGGGAATGTGATTAGTTTTGCAGATATTAAACCAAATTATTTGACAAATGACACCCTATACCTGATGAATGAAAAATTAAGAAAAAACAACAAAAACAACTAAATTATTACTAGTCATACTTTAGTGCACACAAATATGGGCAATTCTTCTGTTCAATGTAATTATTCTCAAACACGCAAAAGTCAGCCTCATGTGAGTTTTGTGTCCATCTATGTTGTAGATGTAGAGATATTTCTCTGGATTAGTGAAAACTTTGACCTGTTGGTGGTGCTGAATAAAACATCGGGGTTTCACCAAAGTCATCAGGATTCATCCATGAAACAACATGAAAATCTGTTTCAGTTTCATGACAATCTGTCCAACAGCTGTACAGTTATTTTAGTCTGAAACAAAGAAGTAGACTGACTAACTAATATTGCCATCTTTGGAGACTTGATATGATCTCCACATATCCATTCATCCCACTTTTTCATTGTTTTTTTTTATTCAGATACTAACATGTTTTTTTTTTTTGTCCTTACCAAATCAATTTAAACGGTTTGCTGCGCTTGTTACAGTTTGTTACAGGCCTTGAGCGTCTAAATCTCCACATTAATTCAACTCAGCAAACCTCTGTCATCCGTCATCCCAACCATCGTTTGCTGGTGTTGTTTTATTGCTTTTAATTGGCCGCTGCTGTTTCTGGTTTCCTAAATGGTTATGGTCACAAAACCACCGGTGCCTCCAATTGTCATGGAGTGTTTAACGCTCAAACGAGAAGCAGCAGCAAGTATTTACAAATTTGGACACAATGCCTAAAACTATGTCCTCCGCGCACAACTAAAAGGTTTTTTTTCCACCAGGAGAGGATTATGTGGCAGGCACGAGGAGCAGAGTGGAGGTTTCCTGTTCCTAAAATATGTGTTGCGCTGGCAGCCAAGTTTTCAGTGTTTGGCTGGTTCCATATTGATTTCTGACCACTAGAGGACATAAAGTGGCCTCCAAAACAAACGGATGGAGTTTTTGCAGCCAAACAATCTTATACTTAGACAGCAAAGACACACAGAGCAACACGAGCATCCCGTTGGACTTTCTCGCCACCTGCTGATTGTTAGTTCGATGTCCGCCAGTGTTGACGTAGCTGCGGTTCGGTCCACTAACTTTAGAGAAAAATGTCTGAGTTGGAGTTTCAACCGCTTTTGTGTCATGCTGAAAAAACATCTGTGGTTTTAGAAAAAAAAATTTAAATAAATAAATCAACAATGAGCTGGACGGTAAAAGCTGTCGACCGAGGTGTTGATTTTAGCGCTCTTTTGAAATTACGGTGAGCCACTCGATTCAGAGTTATCCTCAAAAGTTTCGTAACTCAAATAGTTTCAATAGCTTTGGATGTTTGGCTTACTGTTACTGTTTTCATCGTGTAAAATGAGCTGTCAGCTAATAAACACATAATAAACATAAGGAAGGTGTAGGTCCAGTTCATGCAATTATCACATCCAGCCAAACTCACAGAAGAATGTAATGTTTGTATTAGTCCATCTGTTCTGAGACATTCTATTAAATCTGCATTTGTTTCATTAGGACGTTTAAAAAAAAAACGCCATTATAAACAATCCTACTGCTTAAGCCTAAATGTGCTAATTGCATTCAAACTAATATTAGTGTTTTCAGTCACTTCTGTGTCTCCCCCACAAATGTACGAGAAGGGAAAAAAGAGGCAGATGAATACAATTTCCTGTCAACCTCGTGAAAGCAGCGTGACTCCAGTTAAGCATTCCTCTAAAATTGGAGATTCCAACTACTTGACCCAGTCAGCCACATGAAGCCACTCAGCAAGGCAAATATACTGTTTGATCCCAATAATTCAATCATCACACAGCCGCTCTGAGGGTACGTAGTAGCGCCGCAAGAAGGTAAAAATGAAGCCTGAGTAAAAATCTTGTATGTGTTGGCTTTAAAAAGACAGTGTGACACATAGATTTCCATCGCTTGTCACAATGCTGGCAGTTGTCTTTGATTTAACCCAAATCGTCATTTTTTGTTTCTGAACAGTCTGCACACGATGAGCTTTGTTCCAACTGTGACATAACTGATATATCACTCTTACAAAAGATAACGTAAGAAGCATTACTGGTCTCTTCAAAGGGTAGATCTTTTTCTAAATGCTGACACTTTTACAGTTTATAACGTTGGCACTCTGACTGTTGGGTGGATTTTCTGTCCTTTTCAAACTATTTCTTGAAAGAGACGTAATAAAACACATATCACTGACTGTGCTTGTGGTTTGAAAAAAAGTGTAAATGGTGGTCAGGAACCATGCTGTGTCTGGAGCTGGGAAACCTCCCAAAGCCAGCCGAGATCACGTGTTCAGAATTGAAGTCTTATGGTGTGGGGAGGGGGGGTGAGGAGACACTATTTCCTGTGTTTCTAACCAGGACTCCATTTACCAAAGCCCCGAGCTTGTCAAAGTGACAGCTCCATTGACAGCACACTAGTGACACATTGAACCAGGGCGAATAATAACAGAGACTCAAACTGAAAAATAGGCTGCCCCAGTTGTCCTTTGTCAGCAATGCCATTAAAATTCAGAGGAAAATAGCTGGGTGACAGACTTGTGAGCAATTACTTGTGCAAACGCTGTAACTGCAAGAGAAATACAAACGCTAACCTGATCTAAATTAGTGCAGTTCAACAGTTCCATTCATTTATTATGATTTTTATTTCATTTTAAGTTCATGTATTTTCATGTCAGAACGAGACCCAGAAGATATAAAAGCAATATAGACCTGTCTGAAATCCCTCTCCTTAAATCCCTCTGTCCATTTATCTACGAGTGTATGTTGTATATATTTTTCCTCCCTCTCTCACCGGGGTCGCATCATCGCACCGCTTGAATTCCAGCAGACTCAGGCCGCAGGTTATTTGTCATCCCTCATTTCTTCTTTGATCCCTCTGCTTTCCGAGGCTCAGGCGACTCAAGCCATCCCCATCACCCTTTTGTAATTAATAACAGGCTTCTTTCTGGGGAATTCTTCTCATTTGTTTTCATTTTTCCCCCATAACCATCCAACTGTGTCTGTGCGAGCCCCGCAATAATCGTTTTTTGGCCTTTGTTGGTGCAGACTAGCAAGGAAATACACTTAATTTCAGCTCGAGAGAGGATGAGGAAAATGGGGGAGTGAAGTGGCTGTTGCATGTGCGTGCCAGTGGGCAGGGGAGGATTGTTCTGTTGCTTTACGGGTCCACCTTGGACCTCAGATGATGTCATTCCCTATTAAAATAATTGGTCTTGATAGGAAACAGGAGAGCTTTGATATTCTCTTCATCCAAAAATATGAAACTAATTACTATTTGGGATCAAGTAGTTGCTTGTTGGAAAATGCAAAAGGATATTACTTTCTTCAGGGATAAATTCTCTGTTCACTTATCTCCTCTGCTTATTAAGCAGAAACAAGGTTTTAATCAGGAAGGAGTTATTAATCAGAAAAGAAACAGAGCTCAAAGAACACCGGGAGCAAGAAAACATTAGCAGCAAATGGTGTGTTTTGCCTGGGAAGCGTGCCAGCACGTGTAAACTAGGACTTTAGTTCTCTGCACAGCATGTGGTGTTTGGTTGCGTCCAAGCCTCTTATTTTGCTTCATATGAGAAAAAAGGAAGGCAGGAAAATTACAACTAAATTGTATCCTACTTGAGTTAATCACTTAAGGCTATCATCTGATGAAGACAAGGTCACAGTAAATGATTTATGCACCAATTTTCAGCCGAGCTGGACTGTGTCATGATGATCTTAAGGTGTGAACGGGTTTAAACGGCGGTGACCTCAGATCACACAGGCCTGTACTGCTGCACCGGGGCTGAAAATGTCACACTCGGATGTGGATTTGAATCTGGAGGCTACCGTTGTCGTGTGCCGTCCCAGTACACTCAAGCGTTTACAATCGTGAAACTAACAACCTGCAGACTCTCAAACGCTGTTCACAGTTTATGATCTGTCTCATCATTATTCATTATCCACACTGGGACTGTGACAACACGTCCTTTTTTTAGAGCTGACGTCAGAGAAGCGCTGAGGGTGGAGGTTTCAGGTGCTGTTCGGTGCTGTTCAGACAGTCATAATGACACCACATCAAAGGTGATTGATGTGACCTCACTTTGATTAGGGTGACCCGACATGAGTATGTCTTTGGGCTTGAATTAAAGACTGAGACAGGAAGGAATTTTGGTGAAAATAGAGTGTTTAGAGTATACTGAGTGCACAGATAGAAAGAAGGTCATAAGTTACAGGAGGATGCTTAATAGCTTTAATTAATGTTTTGATACATCTTAAATGGTAAAAACTGGTCAGTGTTTGAATTCAACATAACTGAACACTGCCACTGTCCCCCACAACAAATAAAAGCACTCATTTTTTACAGCCAGCTTCCAAGCCTACAGGGGATTCATGTGTTATATATCTAAACAATAAACTTTGGATAGAGTATCGGTTTAAGTGTCGGCCACAGCACGATACCACATTTACAAGCTTCGATATAAAATCAAGTCGAGAAGTCAAACAATAACTTAACAATAGGCCTCTCGTCCAATAAAGAGGCTGCTGATCATCGGTGTCAAGAGGCTGGATGTACCCACAGCACAAAAGCAAATGTCAGCCGCCGCAGTCCAAAAGACCCAAGACAACTACGGTTTAATCTTATTAGGTAAAAGATAAAAGAACTGGACTGCGATCATCCAAAATGCTCCTGTTTGTAGTGCACACTGCATATCAGGTAAGGTTAATTAAAGTTTTTTTTCTGTTGTTGATAATGGTTGACATTCGGTGTCAGAAATTGTGGAAATGGAAGGGACATGTCATTTATACCAGGAGAACTAACTAACTGTCATGTTTGACCAGTCGACCACAGCTCATCCTGTTAGATCATCTCTTCATTAAATAAGTGCGTTCAGGTTCATTCAAATAATGCTCGCAGCCCCTCAGATTGAGTGACCGTACATATTAAGAGAAATTTGTATTTGTATTTTAAAAAAACCCACAAGCCAATAAATGTAGCGAGCATTAGTGAGTGTATTCAGAGAGATATTCTGCGTCCACCTCAAACGTGGCCTATAGTCGTGTAAAACCGGACTTCAGTATTGTGTTTCAGAAGAGATTCCCATCTCTTCTCACCTTCCTTTATAGCTGTTAGACATGTATTTGGACATATTAGCAGAAGACCTGCAATTAACTCTGTTAACTGTGACCATGTGACAGGGGATCTCTCCTCTCACCCAACCCTAACAAAGTGTTTTGATTGTCTAACCCAAACCACAGGGAAATGATCACACTACATAATAACAGAAATGCTAACATGTGTACTCTGTACCTAAACCAAACAAAAGTATAAAATAACATGTTTAATATATACAACACAGCTTCACACATGTATGAGTAAAACTCTTGTTAGCTGTTTTACAAGTCAAAATGTATGTACATCAAATTTGTAAATGTATTACACCTAGCCCTGTAACCTGTTTATTACTCTAAATGCACCCCACTATCAACAACACATACTAACGATAATGCATATGCTTCGAACACATGCACATATTTCAACCTTGCATGAAAATATCTTAAAAGTCTTACCTGCATACCAAACAAATGTATTTCGTGTTTATAGTGGTTTATAGTGTATTTTGTCACTATAACAGTTCATCTATTGGACTCCTCCCAGTGAAAACCATTTTTTTCATGATAGTCAGCAATATGTTGCGGTCTGGTTCTAACACACAATGTCCTGCTGACCTTTTCCTGAACTAGCACAGAAACACTTCACGGGCTCTGACGCTGCCACTGATACAAATAACACGGGAGAAGATTTGAGGTCTCCGGTGTTCCAGTCACACGTAAGTTCATCTCAACACAGTCCAGGTCAGCTGAAAATTGGCTCATAAATCATTTACTGAAAGAAAAAGAAAAATATTCATTTAGTGTCTTCCCAAAAACTGGAATAACAAAATTTTAATAGTTGAGAGATTCTTATGAAAATAATCAGATGGGTTTCAAATATCATTCTGGGTAGTTTAGGCCACAGCTGCATATTCAAATGTTATGAGATTTATCAAAAAGTACAAACCTTTTCTTCCATGTTTTAAAAGATATTTTCCCCTTAAACAGTTGTAATGTGCAGTAAATGTGGTAGTTTATAAACTAGAGCAAGAAATAGTGAAACACATACCGTACATGTATTTTGTGTACAGTGAACAAAGAGTAAAGTATTGTTAATATTTGCTGGAGTGCAAAGCATCTACTCTGGTGTGATAAAACTTTTGTGAAACCACCATAGTGTGTTAAAATTCAATTAACGAAAATGAAGGCCAAAACAAAAAAACTTTCCAAGCAGGCGAGCACAGAAAAGACATGACTGGAAGCACAGCAGTTTGACATGGAAGTAGCGTGGTGGAAAAATCAGTGTGTGGAAGGGCATTTCTGTGGGAGGGGGTGCGTGGAGAGGTGTGTTCATTTACCGTCAACTGATGACTCCAGTACAACTCATGTCCCTCCTGCCGTGAGTTAAGTCCTTCTCACGTAACCACCACAACCTTTAGATGAGTTTTCGGCGAGACTATGCGCTGCCAGATTTGTATAGTGTCACCTTGTCTTCAGCAGAAGTGAAGAGTTTATTGAGAGGGCATGATGGAGTATATGGCAGCGAATCAGGAACCTCCACCGTGATGTGCTATTATCACTCTCCCCGGCGTCGCCCTATTTCATTTCCACCTTACCACTGACCTTCATCGAACAATGGATCCTGCTGACTTAAAGGTTCCTCTGTCCTTTCTGCATGGATGATGGACGCCCCACCTGTCCTCTTTCACCCAGCGCGAGCACTGCTACCAGGCAGATGTCTGTGTCTCGGGTGGAGACCCATGCCGCCGCCGCCGCCTCCGATAAGAACAGTCACCGCAACAGTCTTCCTCCTCTTTTTCCGGAAATTGACTGCAGGCTCTTCAATTATTCACACTGTTGAATAATGTCGTTCTTCGTCTTTATCTGTGCTTATCCCGACTGGAGATCCTTATCTGAAGGTTGAGTAATGGCAGAGTCAATGGGACGTGGCAGGATTTCAATAGACAGTCGTCATTGGATGTTTAAGCTGAATAACGCTTCAAATTAGGCCAGGAATGAAGAAGACGAGTTGGAAAGGTTTTTTCTTGTAATGTTACGGGATGAGATTACGAAATATTAAGATATCAAATAACCTAAAAGATGTAATGGACTAGACATCTAAAAGCTCCACTAATCAATTATTACATATGATGTGAACGCTGCGTGACGAGGCTGCAGATATCTTTCATCCAACTCTGTTGCTTTTGTGGCCTCTTTGTGCTCATTGTTTTGTTTTCTTCATGGCACATTTAATGTACAGTGCACCTGCTGTAATATACCTGCTGCATGCTCCCTGTTAAGCAATAAATGTCAGATAGCTGAAGCCCGTGGGTTGGTGGAGACCAAAATAAAGCTAAAATCTAAAGCTAAAATATTGGTCTCACAGTCATCATGCAGATAGAAATGAATAGTGCTGAACATTTAGGCAGCTGTTTGCTAAAATGTTAGCCATGATAATGTAAAGGGGTGATATTATGTCTGGGCTGGAAAAACTTCAGAAAGAGATATTGGAACCAGATGGACAAAAATACCTCAGCTGTCCACTGTAATGGAAAGGAGCAGTGATTCTACTCCAACTTGTCAACCATTATTCAAAGCTCATGGCCACAGGTGAGGGACAAAGGACAAAGATCAACTGTTTAACTCAGAGCTTTGTCTGCTCCCTCCTCACCAGGCCCAAACAAGACCCCAGGGAAGTTACATGAGGGAGTTACACGCCTGCACTGTAACCCTTGTCGACCTTTTGTAATATTCTTGCAAGAGCAAAGAGCTGCATGTACTTGTAAAAAAAAGTCATTAAGACAAATTGCTAACAAATATTTGACCTCCAGTACTAGAAGCACTGGAGTCTCTCTTTGAGCTGCGCTGTTGTGTGATACTGTAGATGTCCAGTAGTTCAGTTATAATGGGTCATTTCAAATCCATCCAATGCATCTGAGCTCCACCGAGTGTCCCCTAAGAACCACACTCTTTATTTTCATTTTTACTCTAGCTTCACCAGTGCCTACTCCTCTATTTACAGTTTCAAACAGGACCATTATAAATGAGCCCAAGCAAGACATAAACTTGGATCGAATCTCAGTCGTGGCAACAAAGCTCCAAATAAACGATATATTGTCATCAGCAGTGTTTTGACATTTAATGCTGATAACCCAAATATTCTTTTGCTACAGTAAAAACACTTTTTTCCCATAATTATAAGATCATTTTCTTGTAATTTGGACAAAACTGATCTCAACTCTGAGATGCAGATGTCATAATTACAACAATAATGATTTTTAGAGGTATTAGCGCAAGTTTGTTTTGCTTATGTATTATGTTTATTTGTTGTTGGATACAATGCGCTTCTTTAATTAGTCTACAGGTCTAGTGAAACTATGTATAAGCCTCGTAACTCATTTGCATTTTAAAGACAACATTGGGTTTTCCTTTGTGTAGTGAGCGTAAAAGAGCAGTGATCTCTGTTTCACTCTTTCAACAAGCTAAATCATTGAGATAATCAGGAAAAGCCTGCCAACTGATTGTCTTGGTGTTAAAAAAATTGCTTTAATCAAGCTAACATTACTTCTGGCGTACAAGAAGGGCTGCAATCGTTATTATGAGTGTATCAGCTCAGGCCGACAGGGTGGAACTCGTGTTTCACATAAAGTAGACCCTCTTGACTCCACTGAAAGGTGAACACTCAGTGGTTTATAAAGATTTTGAAAGCGCATTATCAACCAAAAATGAGGGCCATTCTTCAATATGACAAGACAAGAAAGTACTCACACTCCTTTTCGCCGCGTTCAAAAAGAATGTTGACAAGAAAAAGCAATGTCTGTGTCTCATAACAGACAGCAAATTCCCGAGCTGTCAGCACACCGCAAGCACTGACACACACACACATAAACAAATCATTATGTTTCAGGGACGGATACATGAGTACAATCGAGAACAAAATCGAATATATTATCCTCACACAACTTTCATTGTTTGTATATTTTCCTACCAGTCTGTCATGGAAAGTTGAGTTCATATTTTTGGGCTGAGAGGATTAAATCACAGATAACATTAAAATGTAAACACATTTAATTATACAAGTATAATAAATAAACTTTGACTCTCTTGCTCCAGGGAGGGATGGCAATCAGCTAACAGTAACTCCCCCAAATGGGTGACGTGACTCATAGCACAATAATTTAATTTCGAACGGGCATTTATGAGGACAAAAACAATCAAAGACTCGAAGACTTCCCAGAAGCTGGAGCAAGTATCCATTAGATTTGGTAGATTCTGCTCTTTGATACTGGCAGTGCCCCGAGACAGAGAGAGGGAGGCAGAGCTCCGGCGATTCCATCTTGAGCTTCATGACTAATCTCTGACAATGATCTGTTCTTTATAAGGATTACATAATGTGTCATCATTAGTCATGTTCCATGAGCCATATGTTGGGCTAATTGACAATAATGGCAACAATCAGGATGAAGTGGAAAAGCTGTGGAAAGTAGCACACTGACTAGACCAGATGGATCTGTTTTGCTTCTGTTCTTGGTATCATTTTCTCCCCTTAAAAGAATTTTTCTAAAAATCACCTTGACTTTCTCTGTATGATTTTTGCTCAAGACAGACATCCATTGCGCCTCAGGGCAGAGCAGCCTCATCCCAAGTTTGAATCCAGCTCAGGACCTCATATCACGGCCTGTTTCCTGTCATTCATCACTGTGTGCAAATATCTTCTACCAAAGAAACAGGAGAGCAGGAAAACTACAAGCAGTGATGATGGATTATCATTAAGGATTAGCATTATCCTAAAATGAAAGAAATATCATTTTTGATGCTTAACTTGAGCATGATATCATTTTCACCCTGGTGTGTTGGTAGAAATCTCAATTTTTTAGTCATGTGTGGATGCTAAAGATGTGACCTTTTAGGGAACGCATTTCAAGTCAGTCCTAGATGGAGGAATATTATAGTATAGCTAATACAGCTGTGTACCATCCACTTTTATTTTTCCTCCTGTGTCTAAACTGCACAACAGAAAAGGATGGTCTGACATGGCAAAACATGTTCAGTTATTGTCCTGTTGTTAACTGCTAGTGGCAGAACATCTATTGATGGTGTGTTTTCCTGCAACATAGATGTGCTCCAGCTCGTCTCTTTGTCCTGTTTACATTTTGTGCACTGACGTGCTGCTTGTGAACATCTTAATTACATAATATACAGCATGAGAGGCTGCCAAAGCCTGAGTAAATGAGAGAGTTTCTGCAACAGCAGTCTGACAAATGTTGATAGTTTTTTACATAGCAGCACTAGTTGGATCAGTTCTCCCGCGCAGCTCTGGGATCAGCTGGTCGTGTCGGACTGACTTGTCATTGTGTTGGCTTTTTTGTTCTAATTATGTATATAATACCAATATGATATCATGACAGTAACTGTCTGGGTTTGGCCATTTGAAACAGTATTTCTAGATCCAAAACATAGTCCCAGCAAAGGCTCATTTGGTTAGTCACACGATTACACACCGTCCAGGTTTCCATGAAATGGGCTTACTGGGCAGCACAAGTCAACAGAGTTGTGAAATGGGAGGTCTCAGTGGTCTCTGAAGTGGTTTTCCACCTTCTGAATTTCCATTCAACATTTTCATTAAATGAAATCCTCAGTGGTACTTGAGAAACACAGAGCTCTCACAGATGATCAGATCAGACGGGTTTATGTTATGACAACCACTTTTAATTATATCAAGTTTGTTTTCTATAAAACATGTTATGTCTTCAGTTTAGTATGGTGGACAGCACTAAAGGTTACAATACTCACGAGTCCGGCTTTGTTGCTGTGGAGAAGAAGCACAAATTGGAAGCAAATTAAATCTGCTTCCTCTGTGAAAGACTGAAGACTGAAAATTATGTTTTCTGAACCCTGTTTCACCCACTGTTTGACATGAATGTAACAGACTTTTAAGCTTGGTGATTGGTTGCTTCTTGCCAAAATGCACCTTGGGAGTCTTAGTTGTTTTCCCCAACGCTGTCTTTTATGTACACAGAAAACCATTTTCTTCTTTGTGCCGATGATTCAACTGGGAGCATTTCAAACATATACGAGAGAAATAAAGGGGCTTCAAAATAGCTCATTATACTATGTTGCATGTTTTTTTTTATTTGCTCATTTTTAAGTTTTAAGATCTTTAGTTAAATACACAGCTCTCATCCTTAACAAATAGAATGCAAATATATTAAGTCTACAGCTTTTAGAAAAAAAGAAAAAAGGCACTATGAGCTTTGATCTTTTTTTTTTCTAAGAAAGTCTTCTGGGGGGGTTGGTGATCAGTATGAAACATCAAAACAAGATGTTTTTCCCCTTACAGGGAAACACACATCAACATTGTTTCAGAGCATATTTCAGAATTGAACGTGAAGCACGAAAGTAAAAAAGAAATTTGAATGATGGAGGTAGAAACTAATCGGGGCAGATGTACCTTCCCTTGAGGAAAACGCCCCCCACCCTCCACAGATGAATGTTTCCATGGCTGCTGGTTGGAAAGCACTCAGCATCCTATCTGTTTTGATCATCAGAATTCTGACAGCACTACTGATTGTAGATCACATAGCATGTTTGCAGCTCAAGTGCCTTCCCCTCCTCCTCCACTCTTGATTTGCCTTGCTTGCAGATTTTCCTCCATATGCAGCACTTTGTTGGGTGGTACATCTCCTGATGAACGAGCGAGACCTTTGGCCCCTGTAGCAGCGTTCGAAAACAATTGGAAGCCATGAAAGTCGAGTCAAGCCGCAGGCTGAAACTGGCATGCAATAATTCACCACAGACATCCCATACTCTCCAAAAAAAAAAAAAAAAAAGAAAAGAAAACGCCTTACATGACAATAATAAATGTGATAATTATCAGAATCTCTACAGAATCAGCTCTTTTGAATTTTAGAAAAATTCACTATTTTGAAATAAAAGAAGAAAACATCACCTTCACAAAACCCTGCAGTCACTCACTTTCCCAGTTTTTTTTGCCCTGAGGCTATAAAAATCAAGCTTGGACTATTTTCTCTTTGTATTGTTCCAGGTTTGAAACACTATGCCAAATTTGCGCAACCTGAACAATTAGAGCTGACCCGTTGTCAGAGCATTACTGGTGGTTTGGCTCCATGTTTCAGCCTGGCTTTGTCACAGCGGGTCAGCGAGGGACAGCTTTAAAGTGCGGGTACAGTGAAGCTTTCCATCACCTCAGCTAGTCAGAGCCCGAGAGAGCAACCCATATGGAATCCATATGCACGGCCGCCATTATCCTGAAGGGGTTAACGCTGCTCAGAGCCAAGTTGTCACGCTTGAGGGCAGAAACTCTTTGATGGACCACCTTTTGTTTTAAGGTGAGGCGAAGGCTTTCTTGGAACATCCAAGGTATGTCGGGTGACTCAAGACTCTGTTTTTGGAACTTTTACATCAAAGCTCTAAGAGAAACTATCCAAGTTCAGGAACAGGAGACTAAACAAAAAAAAGAAAAGTCCCAGGTTTTACGTTGTGGTACGTTATGCACGTTGTCGCACAGAGTCAGATTTACACTGATGTCATGTTCCCCTGTGACCATTTGTTTGCCGTCGAGATCACAGTTTGCATTCCACCTCGTAGCCTTGTGAGCACAGTAACTCTTCAAGGGAGCTCATGCACAGCAGAATGGGCTAATTGGTTGGAAATGTGTTGACATTTCACCAACACGTCTCTGTAGGAGTACCATTAGATGTATCCAGTATATGAGTTACTCAGAAGATGAACAACACAACCACACGCCAGGCCACCACTGGACACAGAGGCAAGCCTTCTAATGCAAAGAGTAGTTCCTCATTTTGGGAACGTCTGCTACATCTGCCTGCCGTGTTGCATCAACACTCCTGTGCTCACTCGCGCACCTCTCACCTGGAAAATAAAAGGTTGGTTTCAGTGCCTGGCCGCTTTTTCGAACATCTGTGCAGCTATGTGGACTTCACTGCGCAGAGGGAGAGATGTTTGTATTCTTCTGCAGAGAAATCCCTTACTAAAACAAGTCCAATAAAAGATGCAGGACAAAGTCTTTCTACTTCTGTGCAAAAAATGAATTCCAAATTACAGTCAGAGATAATATGAGGCCTCAGCAGTCGATGTTAGATAAATCAAGCAGGTACCCTCCAGAGGTACAGCTGAAATTTCCTTTCTTTGTTGCCATCTCTCTACCACAGCTGAGAAAACATGGAGAAGGTTTTTGTACTAAAAATATTTAAATTTTGGAAGATCGCCACTTGATATGACTAAGTCAGACTGAATCCTCATATTAGCGTGGGATGAATCTAACAGTGGATTTCTGCAGGGGTTGAAGACATCCCATCCTATTACACTGGTAGATGATCAATCTCAAATTTTTACTTTCTGCCAACAGTTGAAAACACGTGCTTGGCTTCTTCTACTTGGACTAATCCCTCATGTAGTTCAGGGTTACCTAGTCAAGGTAGCTATGAGTCAGTAGGGACTGTTGTTTCTTTGACCACACGTGAAAATAAAAATGGTTTTAACACGTGCTCGCCTGAACAATACAGGACAATTCTGCCGTAGAATCACTCTGGATATAAAATCTTTGGAGGCTATTCTTTAGTTCTGCCTGAGATAGAGCGGGGAAATGACGTGTTTCACATCTGGCTTCTTCAGGTTTGCTCATCGACATGACACACTCCCATATATCAAGCAGAAGTGAAGAACAACTACTGCGATGTGGTGTGCAGTGAGGTCTAAACTTCCACAACCGTGCTCATGTACTCACCGCACTCACACCATGCTGACAGAAAAGGGGGGACGGAAATCGCCTCTTACGTGATTTGTGTGCATTTAAAGATCTTTATTGTCATATTCACAACCATTACATGGAAGCAGCTGTTTGCAATGAAATTCTTAACATAAAATGTAAAAGGAGACCTTAAGAAGTGAAACAGAAAAAGAACATAAAAAGAACAAAAGATGTATGTAAACTAAAAAACTAAAAAAACTAAAACCCACAAAAAAAGTCAAAATGTAAAAATAGAATATAGATTGAAATATAATACTGTTGAGGCAGTGATAAAATGTAGTAAAATGAAGTTACAATTTAGGTAAATGGTAAAATGTGGTACATGTTTATGGATGTTTATGAATATATGTAAACACTTGACTAGAAGCTCCACATTTATTCCAGATATTTGAAAATGTGGCAATAATGGTCTGTTTTTATTTTCATTTACTTGATTTGTAGCAGTTTATGGACAAGCTGAACCACAGTAATTGTGTATGCCGCACAGCCCCTCCAAGATAACTGCACTTATTTGCACTGAACTGTAGGCAAGGTGGCTTGTCAGCTCTCTTGGCACCAGTTTACAGAGGCTTTTACGGTTATTTTTGCCACCTGACAGATATAATAGCCAACTTTGGTTCCAGAAGTCATTCTGGCAAATAACATATTATGGAATTAGCACTTGCTGTGAGCAAGAACAAAGATGAAAGTGTTTTATTTTTTGAACAATGTCCAGTGGACTCTCAAGTGTTTTTTTTTTTTCTTTGAGCACTGTCCTCGTCCTCTCAGGCTTTAGATACAGCTGAAGCCTCTTTGTGGCCTGAACAGCAAAACTCAGGGCAAAAGAGGTTTAAGTTTCTCTCACTGCTCTTTGTTAAGCACAATTTCTGACTGTACGATAAGCTGCCTGGATGAACTTATCAACATTTTTTAAAACTCCTCTTTCTCTGCTGGGTTTTGGCAGCTCAGACAGCCCAAAGATTTCATTTCACGAGATTTTGGTCAGTACATCAAACTGAAATCTGAAAAGTGAGAGGGGAAATGCCCACCCATCCTCTGTGAAGATAACGCTCTTGATTGTAGCTGTCAGAAACTTCTGATATCTCAGAGAGACTGTGAAACTTGCTGTGTATGATCAGGATAATGTGACGTGAACGCAGCTGCAGAGAGAAAGAAAAGGATGTTTTCTTTTATGTCACCCGTTGATTTCACAGTACAAATCTGTAAGCCGACCTCCACTCATATAAAATCCACTAGATCGCCCTCAATCTCTCCTCTCTGCGCCATTTTCAGCGCCTGAAAGCATCTCAGATTTCAAAGTCTGATATGAATCCTGCGCTTCTGCACACATTTCTCCTCCAGCAGCAGTTGCTCTCCGCTCTGTCCCTTTCTCTTTTACAGCACACTGTCCTTGGTGAGTCTGATAGGTCCTTAAAATCCAATTTATCATTATTATGTGCTTCTGTGAACGGCCTCCAGCCATTATTCAAATGGCCGTGGGTTCAAATCCAGCGAGCGGCGAAGCCGGCAGAGAAACCGGAAACAATCTCCCTGGATGTGACTGTCTCCAAACACGACCGTGTTTAGGAGTGTGTGTGTGTGTTTGTGTGTGTGTGTGTGTGTGTGTGTGTGTGTGTTTGTTGGAAGAAGAGGGAGGTGTGTGTCGCTGATGGGAGTGGTCGTGTACAGGATGCAGCGTGGCAGGCTGGGGGATTGGGGGGAGGGAGAGAGGGAGGGAGGGGGTTAGTCGGTTTGACGGTGGCGTTCATTACACGCACCGCTGCACACACATAACCCCGACTCAGACACACAGCCATCACTCACGCACACACACGCCTGCCACAGACACACACTTCTCTACAGGCAGCGAGGACGAACCGCCTGTGATTCACCTTCCTGTCTGTCGCACATCTCACACAGACCGTCATGAGAACAGTTACTGACTTCAATTTATTATTTTTTATCTTTCTATCCTTCATGAAACTGCACATGTACAGTTACACGTCTCCCTCTCTCCTTTCATCCCATCAGTAACATCACTCCTGAGCTAAAAGGTCAGCACAATCCAAACACAAAATAATTACTCATGTTCCCACCTAATAAAAAAACTTTTGGAGTGCAATTAAATCTCTCAGTTGTAGCTTGTAAAAAACTTGTGTAAGAACTTAAAATACACAAACGTCTCTATAACTTTATTTTTACAGTGAGGGGTCTGGTGTTTTTGACTTAACAATTGTAAAAGTCTCTGAAAAACAAACAAAACTAGAGTCGTAAATGGATTCAAGGGCCAGATTCAAAGGCGGTCATATATGGAGGATGTCCAGGATTGTCTGCAGTAAACATAAGTGTAAATTTTAATTTATCTCACATACAAAATGGCGTTGAATGTCTCACCCATTATATGTGAAATACCTTTAAGATACATTCATATATAATTTATTTTGCTTAATTTATCACACAAAATGGAAAACCAAATACACATAAGGCAAAGTCATGTTTCACATTTTCACTTTCCATTGTAAGGCTTTTGCTTAAAAAAAAGCAGAATGATAAATAGCAATAACTATTTATCATTCTGTTTGTTTTTACATGCTCTTACCTACAGATATAGAGGAAAGGTTAGAGGTAACTATATTGTTTATATTGTTTTTCTAATAAAATAAAAAGATTAAAAATACATAGAGGGCTTAGAAAAAAGGCTTTATTTAAACATGTTTATTAATAAAATCTAAGTAAATTTGATGTCATTTTTATTGGTGTTTATTTCACAAAAAACTGTTTTTGTATTTATCATTTTAATTAATCATTTTTCATACGCTAAAAATGCCTTGGCTTTGTTAACTGTAGCATGTCAGTGCAAACATATGGAGACTTTCAGGTCATAATAATACTGGGAATTTTTTAAGGGAAAACAGTTAAAAAAAAAAAAAAGAAAGAAAGAAAGAAAGAAAAAAAGAAATGTCTCATATGATCATGAAGGCTAATCCATCCTGTAAAGGCCCGGAGCTTGCAGCCATCTTGAAACTATTGACCGTGGAAGGTGCAGGGAATTTTGTTGGTTTCCATCACTGTTCGACTCCATCCCATTACAACAGATTCAGGTCAGAGAACTTGACAAATGATTGGCTGTGTCTCGGTGACCCACCATCCCAATCAGTGCAGGACGTGTGGATGAAATTGTGGGGCAGATAATGTTGCTGGCAGACTCGTCATTAATTACTGCCCTTCTATCAATATCTAATTATACCGGCTGTCTGGCCGAGCGAGAAGGAAGATGAACCTCGTACTGGAAGTCTTTATATTGGCAATATAGCCACCAAGCCGTGATGCTGTCCCTCTTAAAGCAGCCGTTTTCCAGCCAGGTCATCTCTGCCCAGAGCTTTGCCTGATTTCATTTTAGCTGTTTAATCAGAGACTATTTACTCCCAGGATGCAAAGTGAATGCAATTAATTTCCATTAACCACCTGGCAGGAAAGATAAAACAGCAGCAGTCTGAGGAACACTGCCTTAAAATAAAGCTTCTCACTCACACCTTGTATGTGTTCTGTCTATATTAAGTCAGTTAAAGTTGGTTTTATTTTCAGGGGATATATTACTTTGAGAAACTGGTACGTCATTCAGAGTTTTAGCAGATTTTTACTGAAAAATACAAAGATCAGCAGATCAGTGTTAGGGGATCTTCACCTGGCTGATATTTCTCCATGTAAAGATCCAGTAAAGGTTGTGTACGCTGTACAGTGAGCATTCCAGAAACTACTAAATTCTGATAATTATTCACGTATGAAACACATCATGTTTTCTATAACTGTTTTTTTATTCTATTATGTTCTGGTGCTGTGTATATAGGTATGGCAGAAAATACTAATATATTTCAACTTACTTATGTGTAATAAATATAATAATGACTCTAAAAAAAAAAAAAAAATTATCCAGTGTCCAGTGTAAATCCAACATTTAAGTATGTTTTCTATATGGATTTTGTTTTATACTGTTTAATCTAATTTATATTTAAAAAAACAGAACTATGACATCTTGAACTTTTTGGATGAAATTCAGAACTTTTTCAAATAAAAAGCAATAATAAAAGTCATACTTGAACAATAATGCATAAGACATTTTTGCATAAAATGTTCTTTTGCTGTTAACATTCACTTTATTTTTACAATTATCCATCTGTTGTTTTAAAAATGTTAACGTTTGATTTCACTGTCACTGTAGCAAAAAGAAAAAAGAGCTTTCAGTTTCTAAATCTCCATGGTTTGTAGAAGAAAATTAAACTTACTCTCTCAAATGCCGTCACAGAGTCTAAATAGTTTGCAGTAACAATGGACTTCAGATACTTATTTTTATCAAAAGGGATATTTTATAGGGTATATAAGGTCTCACAAGTACAACTCTGTGTATATTACATTTATAACACAGCTAAAAGGGAAAGGAGATAAAAGTTTGGACCTGAAACAAAACACCATTAAGGTTTTAATCAGCGTGCCGTAGGAAGAGACACAGTGCATTAGCTGAGGTACGTACCAGGGAGCAGGCTGGTTATTTTGGCAGTTAGATCATTGTTGCATTAATGTGTTTCCCTCAAGAGGACGATGCAGCTGTCCTTGAGTAAAGCACTTAAACGCTATTGCCTCAGTAAACACTCGGCTGCCGAGCGGTCGAACATGGGAATGGACTGCGAATGGATCGGCCTGCTGTTGTGTAGTGGAGGTGCAAGTCGGGCTTAAGAACGGAG
>JBAJHX010000036.1:18684973-18703457 GCA_037176925.1 Amniataba percoides
TCTACGTCCAGTTGACCTGATTGCAAACACGTTGGATGAACGATGACCTGGATGAATGAGAACCTTCACCGACACTTAAAGCATTAGATATTTGAGAATAAACTGTGATTTTTATGCCATTGTCAACATCGCTGTTTTTCCAGGTGCTGGCCATGTCAGGGTGACTACAAGTTGAACCCAAGCCAACATTAGCTTGCCATTTTAGCTAACATGCAAAACGTTTCTCTGCAAGGCAAGAGGGGCCAGACACAGAGAGCAACCACGGTGTCACAGATATGATCAAACCAGGTCGGTACAGGCAAAAACACTCTCACATACGTCTCTTACTGTCATGGCGCCATGAGACGCGTGATGTACACAGTGGTTGGAATAAAATGACAGATTTTTGTGCCCGATGCTCATTTTGGGTCCAGGTATGTCATGTCTGTCAGATCAGATTGGGATGATATTGTTTTATGCTGAGAGGATAAACTTTAAACCAGAGTATGAAATAAATGTATCCACACTCTCATTTTTTAGCCTAAAATGTAAGTACTGAATATGTATTCTCCTCTCCTCTCCTAGTCCCTGGTTTGCTATTTTGGTATCAGTCTCATTTTGTTCAACATTATTTACTGTGAAAGTTAAACCCAAATCAAATCCCACTCGAGCAGGCCTAATATGCACAGAAACTGTATGTTATCACAGTGATGATTACTCCCTTAGTGTCACAATCACACACTCATTACTTCACGTTCTGCATCGCTTCACCAGTTACTCACAGTCACTGCAGGGGCTTTTAGTGCCATTATTTATTGCTGTTGCTAAAGAAATGTTTGGTCCAGTCAGCTGATGTCTTCTGAATGTAAAGCTGGTCTGGAGGTCGGATGTACGGCAGCGCCCCTCGCCATGCCAACAACCTGGACTCTCAATGCCCCGAATCAACACGCCCCAAGGACAAACCAGCAAGACGCATAAAGCCCGAGGCATTAATTATTCAAAGTGGAGACGGTTGTCTGTGGCAGATAAATGTGTTTTACAATTCTACTCTTGCTTTTTGTTGCAATTTAAGCTGGAGGGAGGAAGAAAAGAAGTGCAGTTGTCCATTAATATGCACTTTATCCCCTCAAATGAACAAACCCCCCAAAACAAAATGCAATCTTCTAAATTGAATGGCAGCAAATTCAAAGAGGAGCGAGAGAGGGGGCTTTGAAAAGCAGTGTATGTGTGTGTGTGTGTGCATGAACATCACACTGTTGGGAGAAAACCTGGTATTTTGGTGATTTTGAGAACTGCAGTGAAATTGAAGGATTACAAGATCAACCCTCAGCTGAGTTCAGCGATATTCACTTGCGATAAAGTTTCCAAAACTGTTTTGGTGAACTGAAAGACACATGGAGAACTGAGAGGCTGCAAAGAGGAAAAAAAGAGAAGATTGATATGACATTTTTTGTTATTATTATTGAATTTCATTATTATGCCGGTGTTGGTCTTATTATTGTTACAAATGGAAAAGAAAATGTTACCTCGGGCTCATGAGTTTTATTATTTCTTTATTTAAGTGAAATTATGTTTTTATGTTATTGTGATGATAATCTACTATCAGAATTACACATATTAATAATGTTGTTTTTATTCAATTGGCAAAGTTACCGTTTTAGGCAGGAGCACATTATAGAGTAACAAGTAGAGTTTGGGATTACAATTAGAAATTTAGTAATTACAGTTACTAAATGTAGAATAGCTTTGTTCGCCATCGGGAGAGTCGGCTTGTTCTTATCAGGAGTTTGATGAAGCTTGATATCAGTTCAGACTGTCGGACTGCTGCAGAGTGTGTTATCTTGGTTCAGCTAGCGAAGAGGAGAAATCTGACTCCTGGAATCCAAAGTTCATAGTTCCCCAAAAATGTTTATGTATTGACCCTCGTGTGGAAACTAAAAACAAGCGAGTGGTTTTCCCTTCTCCATATAATATTTTGGTTTCTCCACCAACAGCAGTGATGTGTAAATTATTCAAGTGTGTGTCTGAATATTTATGCAAGCATGTGTATGCCCCTGAGTGTCTAAATGTTAATGTGTGTGTGTGTGTGTGTGTGTGTGTGTGTGCTCACCATCAGCGCTGCATCTGTGAGCTGCTTCACTTCTTGCGTGGGTAGGAAGATCTCAGCATCGCTGCTCGCTCTGTGACAAAATGCTCCACCTAAACGCCTCTACTACTTATCTTCCTCTGGGGATTACAAAGCATTGCAAATAAATGCCGAGCAGCGTAACTGACAACAGACACATTATTATAGCATGGCTGGTGATAAGGCGCCGTGTGCACCGCAGGGTACTCTGTGTGGCCTTTCTGCAGCTATCTGAAAGTGGAACACACACAGAGAGATGAGAGTTTTGCAGGAGAATCTTTAGCTGTGTGAAATCTCTGTGATCTGACTATTACTGCTCCTCTCAGAACAAACTAACAGAGAGCTTCTTTGCCAGAATATCACTGGACCTGAACAGGTTTCTCTGCCAGCTGCTCCTCGCTCCACATAATGCAATTCACTCACGTCTCTCCCTCTTAATTTCACCACCACCTCATCACATTCTCCCAAAACACAGAAGCCCCCCTCGGTCCCAGGAAACAAGTCAGCCCCCAGCCAGGAGAGTGGAGGCTGTCCTCACTAAAGGTTATTACAGCGGAAGACAAACCGACACTCTGATCTGAGCAGCAGGGAGTGTGTTCACAGAGGATTTTACATGAGGTTAAATCTAACACATGGACGTGTGCTCAGGTGATGATTTGCATTCCTGCACAGCTGAGGGCACTTTATCCTCTCTGTGGAAGGCTTTCTTTTAAGGGTAGCTGAGGTTCTTGCCAAATCTTAGAGCTCTTCTCATATTCCCGAGTACTTTCAAGTCATATAAAATGACTTTATGAGATGGTTTCTACTTCCAAGACAGCCCAGTAAAAGCAAACTAAAACGGGTGATGTATGTGGCCTTTGGCTTTTCAAAGGATCTTCAGTGGCTCTTAGCTGAAAACTGAACTGCTGTAAGTAATCCTTTTGTCTGCTGAGTTACCTTATGCAGCCGCTGCAGTTGCTGTGGAGAGAGGCAAATAACAGCCAGCTGCTCCAGAGGTGGAGCTGTGCAGCTTCCAGCTGTGAATGTGTGGAGTTGTATGAATGTGAAGCAGGCCGTCGCTGGAAAACAACATGCACGCTCAGCAAAAGCCTTGGCGGGGTGAATTAAGGTTAATAAAATCTCACAGATTCTCAAAGCAAAGTCCTGGAGGAAACCTTGTTCTGTGCTGAAGGTTTCTATCAATTATATCAGATTATCTGCCCTTGAATGTTGCGCTCTCGGAAAACGACTGTGCCAAATGTAGGAAAACTGCCTCGGAGCAGCTACTAAGGCATGCTAGTTAACTCAATGCAAATCTTAGATGTGATTTCTCTTTGGTGGGGGGGTGGGCTGGGGAGTGAGGGGAAATGAACCTGTCATGAAAAGGGCCACGGAGCACAAAGAAAAGCTAATTTTATTTGTCACCGTTTTAAACCCACAGGGGAAGTCAACAATTCCACTGCTCTCCTTAAAGTGGGGAAAACACAGCTGGAGTCTGGTGAGAACAGCAGCAGCCAGTTGCTCCCGTCAGCACTTCAAATCTCAAAAGACGTTATTGGAATTGTGCACAACTGTGAAAGAAACGTCCCCTTCTTTGATTGAAATGGATTTTTTTCTCTCCTGCCATATTATTTCCACACACAGCACAGATCTGCTGATAGTTTGTTTTCTCGCCGGTGACGCTCATTCTCACAAAACGTCTCGAGTTGCTGGCTAGAGCCAAAGGGCACAGAGAAAAGCGCAGAGTGACACAAGCTGGCTGAAGAAGTGACAGGGCAAAAGCCGAGTGTTGGTTTCTGGGAAAGAATCAGCCTCAAAAAGAGCTAATCAAAGATTTTTTTGTACCCGGATGGAAATAAACTAAAAGCGGAATATCTCATTCACAAGATGTTGAAATAACGAGGACCTGACCCTCCTTCCTTGGATGCTTCTGGGTGTTCATGCTTTATGTGAGAGCCCTTGTATATGTTTGCATGTTAAATATGCTACTGCTGTCACCTGCAGGGCAAACACAGCACTGCATGCCATCTGCACTGTGTCCTGATTTGTTTTTCCTCGGCAGAAAAGTCAACACCATTAAAAATAGATGCGGCTGAAATAGAGCAAACAGCATCTCCTCTGTCATGAATTATGTTTGCATGGATTTCTTCCCGCAAAATAACATCCAGTGGGTTGTTAATGACAAGTCAGCGAAATCCAAGCAAACCTTGCTGGCCTTCTGCAAAACAAATTCATGGCAGAGAGCGGAAACTATTTCGTTTTCAGGCATTAATTAAGACGGCTAAGGAACATGTGGGAATATAACAAAGATTCTGACTTTGATCAGAATTGATTTATTTGGTGGAAAAGCAAGAAAATAATGTCCTGGTGGAATATGGAAACAGTTATATTTTGACAGCTAGCCTCGCCTCTTGTATTACAGGACAGGAGTTTGTTTTACCTTGAAATATCTGTAACTTATTGGATTTCGAGGCAGACAGCCGCTACTGATGATGAGGACGATGATGATGATGATGATGGTGATGATGATGGTGATAGTAATGAATCACATCTGAACACACACCGTGCTGACAGCAATGCGTTTTCCTGACAGTGAATTCAAATCACCACTTTGATTAATATGCAGATAATATTGCTGTAACTTGGTGAGAACAAAGTCAACCAGGCAGCAAGACTGAGGTGCTTTGATTGCACCTGATTGTATCACATTGCTTTATCAAGTTTTGTTCCAAACTTTTATATCCACTGTTCAAAACAAGTGAGGACTGTTCCTCCGCTTGAATATAAAGCAGATTATGAATAGCAACTTATCATCTTCTTCAGACCTTTGCCTCCAATTAAATTATGTTTTGATGATGAAATTACTATTTCCTTTTGAAATGTTGACTGAAGAATTTTAGATTGCAGGAATGAAACCTTTCACTTTTTCAAACACATTTATTCGGTGATCTGCTGTTTCATTACACAGATAAGCCGGATAATTAACATGGAAAGCTACACCAAGACCTGTTTTTCAGTCATTTCTTCACTTATCGCCTCCTTTCAACAACTGATACCAATTATGTTTGAGTTCAAAAGGGGATTATGATCATGTTGTCGGACTTCAAAGGCTGACGTCAGCCTGTCCTCAAGGGATTAATGTGCAAACCCACCAGCTTTCAGAGATGAATAAACAAACATTTTCCACATTTTCTCCTGCCAAACATCAACAGCTGCAAAAATAACATCCTTTTGAAAGATGCTGAAACAGCTTCTGCTTACCTATCAGGGCCAGAACACACCACTGTAGGCCCTGGGCAAGATTTGAACACAAATCCCCACATTTATTAAAAGTCAGATATTTACATGAACTCTAATTAGATTTTATTTTGTTGTTTCTCCAGTGTCACAAAAGTGCAAAGTTTCCCACAGAAACATACATCAGAATTTTGGAATAATACAAAACTTCCCCACAGCTTCCCCAAATCTCAAACTCTGCCATAGCAGAGCATGGCATCGCGGATACATTGAAATGAAAAGTTGTTAAGCTATGTTATGCTCCCCCAAATCTTGAAAATTTGATAATCAGCTAATCCGTTCACAGCAATGCTAAACCTGCTAAAGTTTGTTATAACCAAACATTTTTTTATGACATCCAGAGAAACAACAACATATGCAACACAACTGATTGATTACTCAATTTGGGACAATAAACAACGTTTATGATACTCAGCAAAACAGGCTTAATCATGTCACTTTTCAAACCATTTCCTCCACCCAAAGCTACAACCATAGCTTTGTGATGAGGTTACATTAGAAGAGCAGCGCTCTGTGGGGTTCAGGCTGGTGGGATGAAGAAGACGAGAGCTTGGTGTAGCTTTCTGTGGAGCCCTGCTGCACTGGCCGATTTCAGACTGAAAGCACATTAATTGTGCCCCATAAAGTAGTTGAAACATTTTTGGAGCATCCCATTTTATTGTTATTTTCGAGTCTCAAAATTTGTTAGTTGTTATGATTTCATCATGTTTTTCATCATCTTTACCGTGTCTTCTCAGCTAACCACGTTTTGGGACTTGGGGGCTCAATTGACCACTATATTATGACAAAACAAGAACAGAGGAGTTCAGAAAGACATAACTTTTCATCTTAATTCAAACTTTTGTAAACGTTGGGGGGCCCTGTTGGCTGAGGGTCCTTAAGGGTCGGCTATACATAATTAGAACTAGTTGTTAGGACACGCTGTCCAACCATGTTGGAAATCAAAAGTATTTATAGTTGTTTGAAATGGTCTCAAAGGTGGAGTGAAAAGCTGTCGGTCATGTAAATTTGAGATTTAGATACACAGGAATAACCACACACAGTGTTTCTTGGAAGTCATTCACAGTCTTGCACTCAGTTGTTCTCATGAGAAGTGAAGTACATCTTGTGACAAGAATGATAGGACAAAGCCAGAGTGAGAAGCTGAAACTCTTTCTCACATCTGCACAGCTGTCCAATCATAGTGTGAAGTGGGATAGTCAGTTTTGGAAGGTTGCAGACACACAAGGGGGTTTCTGGAGCTTTTCAACCATCTGACTAGCACTTCTGGCGAATGCTGACCCTTCAAGCAGTCACTTTCTGCTTTTGCTTTAGTATGTCTCTGTCACCCACACAGCACAAAATCACAGTTTGTGCAGTGATGACAAGTTTCCACTACTGTCCGGAGGTCAGAAGCTTAACGCACAGAAAGAAAACAAACTGAAACATGAACTACATCTTAGCGACCCGACAGCTCATCTGTTCACACTAAATTACTCTTACACTGTTTCCTATCCACACAGCAATCCCCCAGGAAGAGTTTTCACCCCCTCACCACATTTATCTTCCATTATATGTCCTGTATGTATGCAGCAGTGTGTTGCTTGGGACAGCACAACGATGAACAGCACACAAGGAGCGCAAACAAACCATTAATCTCATCCTGCTGAGCTGAAATAACAACCCACACGGCAAGCTTTTCCTAAATACTTTCTCCTGCTTGTTTAGACTGCACCGTTAAGGCTGCGAGGATGAGGCGAATGATAAGGCCGCAGTGTATTTGCTTTAAAAAGGAACCACAAACAAAACAGTTTATTAATATTTTACCGTGGGGAACAGCGAGGGACAGAGGGGACGTCTGGCGTCTGGATGTTAAGTGGTTTAAAACCTGCGTATTTGTGTGGAGTATGAATAAATAACTAGAAATGGCACCAGCGCTCTGTGTCTCTCTCGCTCTCAATTACGGTCACAGTTGCAGCTTTTATTATTGACCTGCAAAGGCACCTATTCTGCCAAAATTTAAAGAGGGGAAAAATATAATAAATAAATGAAGAAAAAGAGAAACATCTGACAGCAACAGTGAAAAATAATCCATAAAAAAACAACATCATGCTACAAGAAAATACAGAAGTATCCTCCAAAAACAATGTACATGTGTTCTTCTTTGATTAAACACATCAGATCTCTGTCTGAGTCATGGAGTAAGAATCAGGCTCCCACACAGCCAGCGAGCACAAAATCCTACTGGAAACTGACCAACACACACACACATTGAGCAATCAGATGTGATTGTGTTGGTAATTGGAGAGGAGTTTTGTGTGGCTCCGTGGCACAACGTAGTTGATTGTGTTTGAATAGCCACTGATTGATTGTAGCCTGGCTGCAGCCAAGCTGTGTGCGCCCTGTCTCCCATGTGTGGGGAAAAACACACTTCCTAGAAATTGCTTCCCAGGAATAAAGAGTTATACACGTTTATACACACTCTTCACACTCTCAGTGGCCCTAAGTTTACCCTGACCACAGGGCTGAAATGACTCTATTGAAGAGTCACAGTCGGAAATACGTTTCAAGGGTGGATTTTATGATGAAAAATCAGCAAGCTGGGAAAGGCACAGCACATTGTAGTACATCTGGTCTCCACCTATAAAGTCATTTGGGTAAGTAAGAAAACATCCTATAACATCCTGTCTATAAGCTGAGATGTTTTTGTCTCTTTTTTGTATACATGTTCATTTGTATGTGTGTATTAGCCTGTCCTTAAATGTACTGACTGGCCTCTCCGTAAAAAAGGGTATAATTAGTTTCCTTTGCTTTACTTTAGTTCATGAAGGTCTGTTTTCTAGCCTACGTGTTTAGCGTTAAAGGATTAAATTGTATGTATCTGCTTGAACGTAACACAAACATAAACATAACTTAAACCAGTGGAGATTTAGTATTTAAAAAATGTCAGTAGAGGGAATGTCCCCTTTCAAGCCCCATAGGGATGACATATTTTTAGTGGAGAAAGAGGAGACCTCTAGGACCCGAGGACAACTACACGGTTGTGACTTGGGGGGATTCCTGAGAAGCTGACTGGACAGGACTCTGAGCTGAGTCACATTTGGAATCAGCCCTGAAGAAAAATGGGGCGTAGAGAAGTGGAGTGTGTCAAAGAAGCAGTGAAACGACAGCTGAAAGCAGTAAAGAGTAGTTTTAAAGTCTGACAGTGACAGTCTAATGGCTAAATCAGATGGGTTAGAGTAGTGGGAACACCCAAAGCTGATCCACAGATGACAGCACAGGAAATAGACGCAAATATGTTAAGAGTATGTTTATGAAAAGTATACTTTCCGGACGGACTTTAACAAAGCTTTTAAACTTCTACTTGTTTGGAGAAAAATACATTTTGAAGGCTGAATATGAGACTAAATTTCTGTGACGTGCTCCGACAGATGTTTTTGCTGGACTGGGACATGGATGACAAGGTCACTGGTTTGAATCCAACACCCAGCTGCCCCACTAGAGATACTGACTGGCCGCCAGTGCTGGGGGACTCCCAGTTGTGGTGGCGTGTTAAGCCCATGAATAAAAATCAGGTTGCTGATGAAAAACACCATGCATGCTCCATAAATCTGCTCCCTGGGTGCACTAAGTTGAAGAAACGCAGAAAAAACATAATTTATTCTGCTAATGGAGCTGCAGCAAACAGGAGAGAAGTTAAAAAAAAAAACACATGTCTCTGTTGCGATAATGACAAAACAAGCCCCTCAGTCCCAATAAAGGAAGTATTTTCATTTTTGCACTGCAGCAAAGTCCTCAGCTGTGACTCAGAGCGAGTTGGAATAGGTCCAGCTCCACTTGAAAAGTGAGTTACACTTGATTGACCCTGAAATAGAACAAGACAGCCATAAAGAGCTCCCCTGCGCCCTCAGATGAGGTCTGTTTCACAGGAGAAAACTCAAGTCTCCAGTTTTGATGTTCTGAACGTTTTATGCCATAGGAGCTAATCAACATTTAAGTTCATTTTGGACCCTGTGAACATCAGACTTGATTTTTACCAATACAAGATTGTCATCTGAGAGCAGATGCGTGATCCTTGTTTCTCTCATTACCTGAGTAATGTAACCTCTCTTCTCCACCCTCCAAAATCCACTTTCATACCAACGTATAGCTGATCTTAAGGATTCAATACTATCAAAGAAAAGCTTTAAAGGTCCCTTAGGACTAAATGCCTTTCTGTGACATTTCAGTAGGGCGATTACACCTGGTAAAACAATTTAAAGGCTTGAAGGATCATTGAGCATCCAGTGATTCTGCAGCAGGAGTTCATTTTTCCATGCTTAAGGGACTCTGAGGGAAGCTTTTACACTCTGTGCTTTACCACAGAGTCCATCCCTTTTTAAATAGAAAGACAATGGTTTGAGTGACCTTTGCGTGCTGTGGTTTATCTCGTCACAGTGCAGCAGTCCGGTCCAAATCAATGTTTTTACATACAAGTGTTGCCATCTCTAAGTGGAACAGGCTAAACTAGACCCCCAGCAACTCACAGGTATACAGCATCTCCCAGCCCCATCATGCCCTCCTCACTCCACCGTCATGGCATTAAGATGACAAAAAGGCCACCGTCGCCATGGAGGTTTACAGCACACAGAGGTGAGGAACATGAGAAAGTATGGCGAGGAGATTAGCACAGGTCTCACAGCCCCACCTTGTGTTCAAAGGCAGCAGGTGACACACACACACACACACACACACACACCGGGGTGGAGACAGTGTAAGGGAGAGCATCCCAACAGAGTCAGACAAAACAGATTGTTTAGATGGTGAATACACAGCAACACAGATGCGTTATTTAAAAAGTAGTACAGCAGACTCACACAGACACACATGCCTCACACTGGAGCAAGCACTTGTTAAGTCCAAGCAATTTATTTTTATGCAATTGTTGTTACATCTTTAATGCCAGTAAAGCATATATTGAATTGCTGAACCAAAAAAGGAAGCGCTGAAGTCATTATCATGCCTTACTGTCACTGTGAGGCGCAATATGGCACCTGTTGTGCAACTGTTTCATACTGTTATTCCTCTAGAGACAGCAATGTTAGTAACTCTGGGCAACCCTGTGGTCCACACTGAAATGTGTAATAAAAATATATAATCAATATCGGATGTGTTGGAATTTTGTACAGGCAGAGGATCCAGGTCATTGAGGTGATCTCGACTGTTCTGGCACCACCATGAGGTTTCATTTGTAGTCTTGAAGTATTGGATGAACTGCCATGAAAGACACAGTGGCAACCACCAGGTTAAAATTTTTGGCTCCAATAAATGACAATCCCACCAGTATGAGCTGTACTTGTTTGTGCTATTCTTTGTGTTAATGCTAAAAGACTCAATCAAAATGGTGTGCACAGTAAATATTACCCTCTAAACATCACCACGATTTAGCACTTCTAAATGGAATATTTTTTAAAAAAACTGATAAAAATCAATGCAGCAAAATCAGAGATAGTGTCTTTTTTCTTTTTTTTTTTTAGATCTGCATCTTTGAGCAGAATAACACATGTAGATTATGAACAGTGGGCTTGAGAGGCATAGTAAACTCTTTTAACACCTTTTTCTTTTTCTTTTTCAAACGTAGTACTCAGCAATGTTTTTTTGGCAGTTATTTTAGATTTAGTCTTAGTTTTAGTTTTTTGGATGAAAATACGTATTAATCTCCATATTTTAGTAGTTTGTGGCCACATTTACCGCCGTCTCCCTCTACAGTGCTGTCTGTTTTTCTTTCTGCTGGATTATATGGAAAGTATGTCCGTAGATCATCCCGTCATGTCTGACCACCAAGCTCCAGTCCAGCAGACCACAATCACACCCCGGCTGGTCCATGACTGAACAACCAGTCCAGCTGAACAGGTGTGGCTGTACAGATCAACAGACCAACAATGTCTACAAGACAACACACATCATGCAGGGCAGTGTGTGACTCTGGACTAGTTAGCACTTTTTACAGCCCACCTGACCTGAACAGACTTTCAAGAGAGTCATTCTTTGTAATCACACAGCACGTCTGAATGCAGGTTATTAAATAAGACTCACTACGTACACTAAAAAGGTACACACAGACCTGCAGAGGCCAACACATCATGAAGTTGACAATCTAACCCAAATACACACAATAGAATCCTCTCACAGTGATGCAACACACGGTTTGCAAACATCATATCAAACAAACTCATCCACAAAACATGCAGCAACACACAATCACAACACTGCCCAGTTCACAGCCAGCTTTGTCAAATGATGCTTACCTTTAGAAGTGCTGTTCATCCTTTCCATCTCCCTGTTGTCATTTTCCTCTTTTTGTTCACTGAGCTGAGCTGAGGCAGCTTGATATGTCCAAACTGTTGTTATCCTGACTAGCTAGCTGAGGCTGTGCTAACACCAGCTAACATCCTCCGTCTCTTCTTTTTTTCTTATCTTCGTTACGTTTTTTTTTTTTTTTATTGTGGCCGCTTCTTTCTCTCCGTTTTCCTTTTTCTTTCTTTCTTTTGGCAGCCCCGCTGAGCCTTTGGCCATTTTCCGCAGCATTTTCGCGCTTTTATTTCGCTCGCTTTTTTTCCGTATATTTCCCACTACCTAAGTGACAGGAGGTCAGGAACAAATGAATCCCTCTGTTTTTAACTTTGACTTTACTGAAGAAAAACTGACACAGGATCGGCGTCATGGAAACCACCTGTTCTATGGGCCCGCCCACTCTAATTATTAGCCAATCAGCACAGAGCATCACCGCTCACATTTTAATCACCGCTATTTCATTCATTTGATTGGATAATTACTTTTTTGGCATGGCTGTGCTCAGATTGCTCATAATCGATCTGGGTTTGCTACCCACAAACATTTTCGTCCAGTCTCTTCTTGTCAACAAACACTGACACAGGTCTAAATGTTTTAGTCATAAAGAGCCATGTTTATGTTTAGCTCATCATCTCGTTATCATAATGAAAAAAACGAAATAATTCTGTCATAGTTGATGATCTCAAGTGTCATCGTTTAAGGACTTCACATTTCACAGATTTCACATAACTCCCTCTGGAGGAACAAAAGGCTTTAAACAACTTTTTTATATATTTCTATATATGTTGTTGTACTTCCTGATCTGTAATCAGGATTTGATTTATAATTTCAGTGGAGCTCTACTTTAACATTGTCCTTGTAAACATATTTGTATGCTGATCATTTTTCAGTAGTGCTGAAGTTCATCCTCACAGAGCCACCAGCATGGCTGCAAATGGTTTTCTGTAGTGGACCATAATCTTGGTCATTACTACCTGTTTCTACAACAGTTGATGCCCTCAGTTTTTAAATGTGCCAAACATTTGCTATTTATTTAACATTTAGTAAACACTCCGTTGTACATACTACAGTCTGGAAATCTGATTGCGTGCTACTGTGTAAAGCAGAGGAAGAGTCTGTGGTGAATCTACAGTGCAGCAGAGCACGGTAGAGCAGGTGATTCGTGCTCTTGGCATTAAAAACATTACAGTCAGCCAACTGATGTGGAACAGATTTACTTTTATATAAATAGCGAGGATGCATCATGTGTGTACATTTGATGTGTGTTTGATTTTATGCTTCCTGCAAGCATAAAACAAGCTGAGCTCAGAGGAGATTGGGAAGCACCCGGGGGAACTTGGAAGGAGAAAGCTAAATGGTTGGTTCCAAAATTTGTTTAAATTGTGTCGTGCGTGTCACAATATGAAACTGATTTTAACTTGTTTCCAAGTTCCCAAGTTGTATTCTTGAATGAGTCATCTTGGCACGAAGAATATTTCATCTTATAACAAATTACATCTCCTGTTTACGTTCTTCACAAAAGTCAATTGCACATGAATCGATCAATGGTGCACAATATTACAGATGGTTTTCATTTTCTCTCTCTGGTTCTCTTTTGCGCCCCCGCTCTCCTTCCCCCACAACATCTGTGTCAAATTGAACTTATTCAGCTACAAGAGTTTTGATGCCTACGTCTCCTTTTTCAGTTCAGCTTGTTTCCAGTGTGAAAATGTATTTGCGATGCCAATATTTTAAGTCACCGTCATGGCTCGATAGTACCCGGCACAATAAGGAACAAAAAAACGTTCTCTGAGGATTTCTGATCTGAGACAGTCGGACAGTGGAGAAACGTGTTTTAATTCTGTAAGTAATCATCATTATAGCGGTCAGCCTCATCAGTAAAGTATCATCATCACAATCATCGATCCATAATTTATCATTTGTAGAGTTGTAGAAACACAAATCAAGACTTAAAATGGCAAAAATAGCAGACAGAGTAGTTGTAAAAAGACAAATCTATTATTATTCCTTCCCCCAAATGAATGTATAATGAAATGTAGACAAATCTTCATTGTTGGCTTAAATAATTGTTTTAAAACTTTTATTTTTGCCAGCGTGCTGTTGAAATATTTTATCACATTTTACAAAAGATTTTTGCCTGTCAGTAACCTAAAATAAAATCTTAAACATTATAAATATTAAAATTAAAAGGCAATTATTCCCTCAGTCTGTTTTATCATATGTCAGGGCAGTGATGTAGGATAATGTGCTGGGCTGATTGAAATGCACTGGTGCTTCCTAATGTTTGCCAAATGTGACATTGGCTTTGTTCAGATGACGTGGTGTTGCAGACATGGATGTTAAGCACATGGATGACTTACTTGTGCAATCAGTGCTGTTGTGCATTTTATGCTGTATTTGTGTATTGTCAGCTCTGTAGCAGCCCAGGCTATTTTTTTATCTCCACATTACACCTCTTAAAAAGCACTTTTAAAATGTTTAAAATGTTTTTTATCTGAGTACATTTTTAATACATGTATACACCAGCTTTCAACACAATGTGATATGACTGTGTGTGCTCCATGCCCAGAAATTTAACAGTACATGTGGTAGGAATTCAGTGGTAATTGTTCAAGAGACAAAATGCAAAATAAGAATATGTGTGATTTGCTTGTGTTGTAATTGTGTTATTTTGATATAACAAGTGCTGATGTTTTGGCACCATTGCTTATTGAACTTCCTTTATGCAAACTTGTGTTTGACACTTGTGCTGTTTATGAGAAGTAAAACTGAAACTGACCGTTGTGAATACATGCACACCAAACAGCAGAAAATATCAGCTTCACACAGTGATCATTTCCTGCTGTTGACAGACAGTTTAGTTAGGAGGAGGACACCCTCTCCTCAAGTTTAAATATTTAGACTAATTTAAAGTTTTGGAGGTTTTTCATTTTGTCATTGTGTACAAGCTGGGTTGGATGTTTGAATTTGGGAAGTGGTTGTGTTGTTCCACTACAAAGATATTCTTAAGTAATTCGTAAGAAACATCTGTGTGCAGTCCCACTCTTCTTGGGTTTTTCTGTTGCCATCCTCTGTCATTCTCAAAATCAGACAGGCAACTGAACACAACTTAAAACGAAAGAATAGAGTAAAATATAAATGAGTCATCTCAGCAAAGTTACATATTGCGTTGTTCATGATATTTACAGGAAGTGTCAAAAAATACCAAGAGGTTGTGGTCTGGCTACAGTTAGTTAAACCGATTTATGGGTTAGAGGGCCAAAGAGACTATTTGAACCGTCACTGGAAATAAATTATTAAAGCCAATAGATTTTAGTGTTGAATTTCAATGAAAAGAAAATTCTGAAATTAAGCTGGGGCCTGAAATTGACCATTGATTATTTTGCAAAGCAAGTATGAACTTTGCTTTCTTGAGCTTTAAGAAAGTTATTCTGTGGCTTTCTGATGATAAATTAGTTTAGTACAAAGTGTGCTGTGAAATTAGTTAAAAGATACCAAGATTTACAAACTGTGTGATATATAACAGACATGTAACAAACCTGTTTTTAATGGGAAAGATAATCAAGCATGTTGACAATATGCCTTAAAAAACATAATCTATACAGGAATTACAGAAATCAGCATGTTTTAAATGCTTTTAGGCGGTGTGGAATGTGTTTGCAGGTTTTCATGGCGAGGTACATAAATGATTATTGAATATTGACCATATTGACCAAAGTTCTGCCATGTCTAGCTGTGTGATGCACATGTTGATGAGTTTACAGTGTGAAATTTTTAGATAAAGTAGATAAACTCTGCTGTATGTTGTTTCTGTTGCAGGACAGGAGACAGGAGGATGTGGTTGAGGCTGATAATGTAATTAATACAAATACATTAGTATGCTAAAGGTAACAGCATTTACAGCACAATTATTCTTGATGCTGCTGTATAATAGTGATTCTGTAATGTTACTGCCAAATGTTCAGAAACACTGTTCAAAATGTTCATGAATATAACACACTGGCACATGAAAAATCCAAAGTCCCCCTCGACTGTCATAATAAATATACAAAACATATTCGAACTGCTGATGATAATGACACAACTGTTACAGTTGCTATCGCTGCTGCAATCATCACAAGAGAGGCTCTATTCAAATGATAAAGACTGCTCTCTTGATAATACATTTCATAACCCCCCTGAGACACAGAGTCATGAGGAGCATGACTGCATTTCTAATTTCTTCCTGTTTGTTTAAGCAGCCATTTCCATCTGTGTAAAACCGTTTTGAGTCGTTAACCAGGAGTGTAGTTCTCGTAATCATGGCTGTTCTCCTGAAACATAACAGGATGACATGAGACATCTTGTGAGAAACTTTCATTCATTTATTGAAAAAACGATGGGTCATTCTTACCTCTTTGTCCTTGGCAGAATTACATCTCCGCTTCCTTTAACAATGAAATTAGAAAAGGTTTGCACATAGAGCTTATTGACATTTCATCACACATAAAACAAAATTAAAATAATGTCCAAGGCTGTGTGACTTAACTTACCACGGCCAGATAAAAGCCAGTGTGAGCAACAGCACAACAATCACTTTGGCTCCAATGCCAACAACGAGGATCAAATAGTTTACTGTTAGTGGAGATGGAAAAACACAATCATCAACACAATCCTCGAAAAGGTCGTAAGTACTCAGTGTATCCTCGATCTCTCCTCTCGTCTTCCCTGCATACTCACTGTCTGTTTCCTCGACTGTCAGCAGCACCTCGGTTGAGTTGTTGTCACCCAGTCGGTTTTGGGCCTGGCAGAGGTAGAGTCCAGCGTGCAGTGGCTCCATAGAGGGAATATACAGCACCTGCCCTGAGCCCACCTGGAGCATGGAGCCCTCACCAGAGACGGCACCCCTGTACCAGGTGTAGTTGTCGGCTGCCGGGTTAGCAGCACTGTCGCAGGTCAGATTCACACTGCTGCTCACAGACAGGCGGCCAAGATAACTCACCTCAACAGACACATTCAGCGGGGGATCTGTTTGAAAAATACCACCACTGTGCTGTTGGATGCATTCACTGACAGGTTGTAGAAAAACATATTTATGGTTGATTCATGGAAAAAACAATTTCAACACCTATTTTGACATTATGGAAAATCTGCTCATTTCCCGTACTTCTGAGAGTCACATGAGGATGTCGCTACCGCTCACATGTTTGCATGCATCAGAGGTAACTTCTTATCAGTCTTCTTGGCTTACAATGATAAACAGTAAATATGTATTTATCAAAATGCTGCACTATTCCTTGAAGCACATGCATCAAACAACTCTCAGCACCACAACAAACACACTTACACTGAACTTCCAGAGCCACAGGGTCCGACAGCACCGACTCCTGTCCTTTCAGAGCACACACATAATTTCCAGAATGCTCTACCTGAGCCTGGAACTCTGGGTTGGCTATGGGGCGTCCATCTTTGAACCAAACAGGTCGGGAAACTTGGCAGGACGTTGTGCATTCGAGAGTCACGTTGTCTCCCACTCTCACCTTGTCAGGGTACACACTGGCACTGAGCTCTGGACATCAGTCGGTTAAAGACACGTTGACCGTGAGGTTAAGAAAAGAATAAAATATTTAACTTGAAGGGCAACTCTGAATGTAGAGTATTTTTACCTGTGACAGACAGATACACATTGTCTCTACTGTGCCGTCCAAATGTCTGCGTGTCAAACCAGAAGTAGTAATATCCAGCGTCGTCATCCTGCAGGTCATGAATGGTCAGGCTGCAGTTGTGCTGCAGGTCACCAAGATATTCTGAACGGTTTTGATGTGAAGGAAGGTCTTCAAGCTTTACACGTCTCCATTTGCCCCTTTCTGACTGACCTTTGCTCCAGAAAGTTTTTCTAACAATCTCTCCATCTGGGTAGTCGTATGAGCACCTGAACTCCACTGACGATCCCTTTATGGCACAAGGATTTGGGTTTTCAAAAGTCACGGACCAGCTGGCACTCGCTGTTCCTGCAAAGAGATCACAGTGTCATGATACGTTACCGTTGTAAAAGAAAAATCAAAGGAAATAACTTTTTTTTAACTTTATCTTTATGAGACTTGTTAGAATTAAAGGGACTCATTAGAAAAGTCGAGACATAGGTTTGTTTTTTAGATGTAGGGAGACGAGAGGAAATCATGACAATTAGAAATTCAGTGGAGTTATAAGACCCTTCTTTTTAAGCTTGTAATAACTTCGGCCATTGTGGGAAATGGAAACAACCTGTGAACACAGCATAGACCTATTACCATTTTCATTTCAAGTGGATTTTTGTTTTTGTTTTTGAATTTGTGAATTTGAATTTAATTGAACTGTCTTTTACACATTCAGTGAACACAAAGCAACACTCTCCTTCAATTGGATAAAGATATCTTACAATATTCACTCACATTTTATAACAATTCATATACTTTAGCTCTGTTTTCATCTCCACCCACTCCTAAATGAAACAGCTGGATATTTAGCTGTGAATTGCTCCACTTTACAGTTCTAGCTTTCATAAATATTCAGTTCTAGTGGTAGTGGTCAAATCTCAAAACAGCAATACCACAATGTAAAATTTTCCTGGTGCAAGAAAATTTTCTGCATTCAAAAGTATGCAGTAATATCAAAAGCCTCAACTGGGGATCGAACCCAGAACGTGGTTAGCACTGTCGCCTCACAGCAAAAGGAAGCCGATTTCAACGACTTTATATCCATCTACGTAACATCAACCGTCTCCGCCCCTCCCTCACCCCCCACACCACCTCTATCCTTGTGCACAGCCTTGTC
>JBAJHX010000036.1:18727695-18745062 GCA_037176925.1 Amniataba percoides
AAAGTTGCATAAAAGGTTAAATAAATAGCTCCCTGAATTTTTTCACAATAAATAAGATGTAACCCAGTTTTAAACTGATTTCTTCATATCGGCCAGTCGGATTAAAAAAAGGCAGATGCCGATATACGCCAAATTTCCAAATATCGGCGCCGATAATCGGCCTGACCGATAATCGGTCTATCTCTAAGAATAACCCCCCTATCACAATGAAGTTGTGAATACTAATATAAAGCATAGGTACACATATTTAGCGACCTCAGGGAAATGACCGTTTACTCTTCATTGCAATTACGTCTTATATATTGTGACTGTGAAAAGCTTGCAATGAGTACGAAAGTCACAGACCACTTGCTGTGAGAATAAATAGCACGACGTACAGAAAAGGAATTGCAAAACGTCGAGAGTGAGGTCTAGCAGTAATCATTTTACCAACAGTGCAGATATTTGACACAAGTGAAGAAACCTCCGTACTGACATGTGTAAGACGTGTGTTTAACAGCTGTGCCTTAAATAGCCATAGAAGCAGACAGACTGGAAGACTCTGGATATCATTTACACAACAGAATAGGTATATAAGACAGGGACGCTTAGTCTACTTTATATTCGCCAGTCTTCAGACTGGGGAGCATCATTCATGTATGTCTACTGGTCTCCGGACCGTGAGCATCATTTGCTGTGAATAAACTTTGGCCGTGTCAAACTCAGCAACGATTGGCTCATCTCTTTATTTCAACGAAGCTCATCATCAGAAAAACATCCCCAGTAACATATATAGATGTGAACAAGAAGTTATTTATCTGCATAAATGTCCCATTGCGGATTACTTTTCTGTAAAATTAAATCAATATTTCGGCATGAAAAACATGAGTACACTTGCAGAGTAACACACAGATTTGATCCCCTACGGAAGTTGTACCCTAACTACAGTCCCTAATGTGTTCATACTCTCAAAACTGCATCAGCCAAGACCAACATACACAGCATGTTTTCCCTGCAGTGTCATCTGTACTCATCAGAAATAGACTGCATTTTTAAACGACAAAATAAGCCCTATAAGGTCGGGGGCCAGATGTACCAGCAAGTGAGTGAATCTGTATAACATAACTCTGACAGTTTGCAATAAACGCACAGGGAGAGACAGACACAGTCACACATCCAGCTCACACCTGTCTGACTGCAGCAGACTTTAACACCCCTCAACTCTGCTGATATGAGAGCGCAGTGTTTCAGAGGGAGAGGAGGGAGGCAGGGAGAGGTATCAGGGTGAGCGAGGGTGGTGGCAGACGAGAGTTGTCTTTCTTCTCCCACGTGAGGCAGACTAAGCTCGATCTCACCTCTCCTCACATGACCACAATGCTTAAAACAAGAAAGCGAGTGGTTGGGCGAGACGCGCTTTCACCTCACCTTTCCTCGCGCCGCGCCGGTGGCTCACAAACACAGATATAGAAACCTCAATGAGAGGACATTGATTTTGTACAGCGGATGGGGGACATGACCGCGACCTTCAGTGTGCTCTCTAGTGTAACCACAAAGCTTTTATTCACAGCCACAGAGACACAGAATCACTTGTAGTATGTTAACCAGTCCAGGTAGGTTCATTTACAGCTCGTAGTGTGACGGTTAAACAGAAAGCTTTAATCCCCTCAGAAATTCAGTGTTAATCAAATGGGAACTTAAATCAAAACAGATGATTCAGTTCTGAAATAAAGTTTATTGGAGCAATGGCGATGACTGGAAACACCTTCCTTCCAGTTCGCAGCTGAATAGCTTTACGTACAGAAAGTGGGATGTAACGAAAGAAAATGTCCTCTGCTCATCTTGACTGCAGAGCGAGGAGCGTACAGTCTATTGCCAGTCACTCTCTGCTCGCCTTGTGGTTACCATGTGTGACTCATGGCTCTAGTATGCTCCACTCCGTCTTACCCTTCGTCTGTCTGCTTCTTTGTGTCCTTCCTCACTCCCTCTCTTTCCCAACCACACTCTCTCTGCTCTTCCCGCCTCCTGCTCTCAGTCCCCCAGGCTTGAATTTTTCCTCTCTCTCTCTTTCTCTCTCTCTCTTTCCTTCTCCCTCTCTCTCTCTCTCACACACACACACACTCAGTTCCCAACTTGATATCCTGTTTGTGCTTTCATTTTTCTCTCCCCATCCCCTCTTCAGTGGCCCATTTCTTTCATTTACTCCTCTTTTTACACATTAATGGAAGAACCGAAGAACTGACACAAGATGTTTCTCAAGATCTGATTCAGATCTTGAGAAACATCTTGTGTTTTAGTCAGAAAATGACAGATTTATGAGTGGCGAAGGGAGGAACAAGTTGAGATAAAACAGCAAATTATTCATCACAGAGGGTAAAGCAGGTTCACACTGTGCGTAGTGTGCTTATTCCACGACAACAGACCCTGTGTGTGTGTGTGTGTGTGTGTGTGTGTGTGTGTGTGTGTGTTTGCACTGCGCATGTGTGTTTGTCCCATAAAGGATGTGTTGCGCACTGGAATCCAGTGCTGCTAATTTAGGAATAAAAATGCCTCTGAGAATAGGCAGCTGTCTTTGTAGTGTAGAAGAGAAACACACACACACACACACACACACACACACACACACACACACACACACACACACACACACACACACCGGTGTACAGCTCTCAAACAGGTGGGTGTGGGGAGTGTTGGAAAAATGGAAACAGGGGTTAAGTCACACATGCTTGCTGTCTACGCCACATCCCGTAACACACACAGTCATGGGAGCACAAAATAGAGGAAGCACACATTGAATCAGTAGATTTGTGGATAAAGTAGCAACTTAACTTCAATACAACGTCAAAGATTATTGATACAAACACAACATGTCTTTTTTTTGTTTGGTTTTTTTTTGAGACTTGATGTTTTTCTCACACCTCAGCTGACACATTCATGTGAAACTTGTCCCTGTGACCCAGAACAAGATAAGCAGTTTTAAGAACGGAGGAGTAGCATTTGGCTGTTGAAGTGAAGGACTGTGTGTGTGCGTGGACACATAGTTATGTCTGTATGTGTGCTGTCACCTAACTTAGTCACAGGGGAGTAAACACTTGTCTCACAGTAAAAACCAACTGGTGTCTGTGTGAGTGTGCGTGTATAGTTATATGTATAGTATTTGTGTGCTCTGTCTGCTGGTTGAACTGTGCTGAGAGAAGCAATGTCAAAATTTGAGATCTAGACAGACCTTTTGTCTGCTCGCATATTTTCGTCGTAGTCATCCATAATAACTTTTTCCCTGCTAGTTGTGGTTGTTTGCCATCCAGCCACTCAGATAGTTTCGGTCTTATTTGACCAGATTTTAAAGAGGCATGTTTGATATTACCATCTGCATTACAAAGGACTGGAAAGTGAGGTTCTTTGCGGTGACATATTTGTATGGGAACAAGTTACTGGAGACATAAAACTGATGGAAACAAAATGTACATACTTAAACTTAATGAGTAGTGCGTGGGTCCCTGACAGAATGAAAGAGCGATTGATACGTAACTACATTTAAGAGTTTGGGACTCTTTTGATGGCCCTGCAGCTTATTGTGTGACTTTGCTGGTGTATAATAGTGGAAGAAAAGAGTGGGACGCAGAGAGAAGATGAAAGGGTACGAGCGTGAGACGGGCGTAGAGCCTGGAAAGCCTGTGCTCCAGGGAGTTTGTGAGGGAAGGGATAAACGAGTGGAAAAGACTTAACAAAGGGGGAGGACAGAGGACGGGTGAAGGAGCAAGACCGTGCAGAAGTGTGTCAGAACATGGAAGTAGGAGAGGAGAGACCAGAGAGGAGACGCCGGCTCAACAAAAGCAGAGGAACGGAGCGAGACAGTAGCTCCGAACAGACGAGCGATTCTTAAAGCTTTAAACAAGAGTGGACTGAGCAGACAGAGAGAGAGAGAGAGAGCACAGGGTGTGGAGAGAAAGTGAGCTGTTAAAGGACAAAATACTGGGAAAATAGTCCCAAAGACGGGAAGAGAAAGAGATGCAGGAAGAGTTGAAAACAGAGAAACGAGGGACAGTCGGAGCCAGGCAGAGGAGCGTGACAGAGGCAGAACAGAACAGTCTTTATCTCCGGACCAGGCTCTGCAGGGAGTTTGTATGCAGGGGGGAAAGAAATGACCCTTTACTTAATACGAGTCTTCACTTTGGCTGTATTAGTGATGTAGCTTCCTTTGGTATCAGCTTATATCAGTCTTTTTTTTTCTGCAACTGAATATGACACTTTCGTTTTGTTGAAGGTAAAATTGTAACTTAGTTTTCGACACTTTGTCTGACAAATCCAGTGATGCAAACGTGTTATCATGGCCGCTTTCTCATGTTTTACAGACAATTGCAAAAAAAAAAAAAAAAGTTGCTCAAAAAGCCTGATGAAAAATCTGAAATTGCAGCGACTCTTTGGTCGAACTGGAGCGTACGATACACACGACCCTTTGCTTATCCAATGGGGCGCTGTGCCTTTGTCCTCCTCTGAGTATGATGATTTGAATACACACCTCCAGCTCCTGGCTCCACCTTACACCAACATTTGCTTTAGAATATGATCTTCAAATAGGAAGAGGGAGGCGCCGGCCGTTTTGTACTCTCTCTGTTCCTCACCCTGTCCTGTCTTTCCCTTCACCCTTCACCCATCTCACCCCCCCCTCGCCTCCCCTCTCTAATAGTCTCACTTTGCCCTCCATGTCGTCTTCTCCATATCCTTCTCTCTCTTGTTTGTGTCTTTGCCCTCCATCTCTCCCTCCTTGCGCTCAGTGTGTGTCTCTCTCCTGAGGTAAACCATTCTCTAGTGGCTGTTGGCCTGTTTCCCATCCTCCACATTCCCCCTGCCTCGTCTCGGGTTGCTGTGGAGAGGCACCGGGAGAGAAACACTCAACCTGCTCTTCTCTTTCTCCCTCGCCGCCGAACTCCAAATACCAGCGGCAGAGGAGGGAGACACATTGTTTTATTTACATCCTCCTTTATCTGGGATCGTTGAGTCTTAAAGGTTACTGTTGTGTATGTGTGTGTGTTCTTAACGATACTTAACGAAAACTAAACCACTCAAAGCTGCTTCATGCTGAATCTGTACTTAACATCTTTGTCTGAAGTTTAAGGGCGCCCTGTGGCTTTTCGTGGCGTGTTATGTTTACATTCAGTGCGTCAGCGAGGCCTAACAAAGGCGATGAATGCATCTCACATATGCACACAACAATGGCATAGACAGTTTTACTTCAGACTTTGTCTAGTTTATACCGATGTGTATATGCAGGAAGTCTTCCTCCTCTCTCTGCCTTTGATGGCGTATTGGTGTGTTTCAGTGTTTTATATCACATGTTTGTGCTTCTTCTAGTGCATGTATGAGACCAACAAAAGGAAAAGGAAGCCACTCATAAGTCAGCTGCTGCAGAGCAAATTATCCCCACTAAAATAGGAAAAAGTTTAGAAGGAAGATAAGGGAAGGAAGGTGTTTCCAGTTTTCTCCAAAAACTTAGACACAAAGGTCGTGCTGCTGTACAAGCTGCTTCAGATCAGCTCTCAGATAGACGCTGAGTCGACCCATCTGATGACATCCCATTGTGCATCTTTGTCTTTTATGTGCGTTTTCAGTCAGTTTGAAGCAGGTTGGGTGTGTTTGCTCTCCACCTGGGAGCACGCCAAGCGGAAAAGTGCAGTAAGTGGAAAATCACTGCCATGTTACTTAAGGTGCATCTCCTCCCAGTGCGCATGCTACCTCTGCCGCACAGCGCAGACACGGAGCAGCTTGCAGTGTGTGGGATGTGATAGCGGCTGTCAGGAAACATGCTCATTGATTAAGGGTGATATAAGTGAGATTACGGCAGACTTTGTGTCCGCGTCAGGAGAGAACCCTGGCTGGAGTATTCAAGACGAGGCCGCTTTTTGTCAAGTTTCAATAAAAAGCAGGCGCTGGGAGATAAAAATATCTCCATTGAGTGATGGCACTTCAAAAAGTTAACCATATATACACTAATGTACACTAAAAATAAGATTAAAATGACATTATAGACAGGAATAGAAATTGGAAGGGTGAGTGCACTTTGATCATATTCTCATGGATTTTTTCATCAGCAGGTCAAAGCTCTTTTTTTTTTCTTTTTTAAGTAAAAGTAGCGTCAGATTGTCCATGGATACGTACGTGCTGTGCATTATTTATGGCAGAATGAACCTGAAGTGATTTAAGAAATAAAACTTTGACATGGCAGCAGTGTAACACATTACCCGGCGGCCTCAGTTCTCCTGTTAAGGCTCCATTAGAGCACTTTGTACCCATCAACATCAGATCAAGTTTCTGTGTGTGTCTGAGTGTGAAAGACAGTGGAGAGACCACTTTGATCTCAATTTCCTTTGTGTGTTCTTCTGAGGCAGCGGATGCATGTACTGTAAGAGCGATGGTTTGGTTTTCTGTGTGTTTAAGTCCTTTTAGTGCCCCTCTGAAAACACATAGAGGCTAAATGTTCCATCAGGTCCCTGTTGACTGTGTTGACTCTGCAGCCAGTTTGGAGAACCGTAATCAGAGCTCTAACATGCACGCACAGTTAAGATCTGATTATTTGTGCCATTGGGACTGGAGATAATGTTATTTACTCCATGTTAATACAACTAGAGCGTTCACGTGACCCATCAAGGGACCGCAGTTAGTAGTTAATGTTTTCAGTTGACATGCGAGCATAAGTCTAAAGTTTCTTCATTACTGAGTTGTTTCTACCGAGTTAACTGGCTTATAATGAGAAGAATATCAGTACACATCGATCTGATTACTGGTCTCTATTTATCTGTGCAGGTAAACAGTCTCAGGCCTGAAGATGTTAAAGATCGGAGCCTTGGTGTTGATGACACGTGAGTAAAACTCTTTAAAGACTTCAGTTAATCACACTTTTTAAAAAATCTAACATGAACAATGTTGTAACAATGAGTACTTGTGACCTGATAGCTTCACTTCCTCTTTACAGAGGAAATTCCTCATCAGCGTGTTTCTCTAGTATTTATACTTTTGTGACATTAAGTAATGTCGGGTGAGAGAAAAGAAAAAGGGGCAGCTCTAAATTTTAAACTGGTTGCACGACTGATGTGATCATAAATCCAGCAGACATGAACTGCAACACGAGTGTATCGCTGTAATTAAGACAACAAACTGAGTGATCTGCAAAAGTGAAGGTAACAGCTCCACAGCTCCTTCAGGTGAAAAAACAATCAAGGGATGATTTTATGTAACATTCAGAAACAGATCTGGATTTCCAGTAAACACAGCAAAGATTTTTAAGAGGTGTTGTATTCTTTGACACTCACAGTTTCTTTTCTCACAGATTATAAATAACAAAGTGATTTATGTGCTTTTTCTCAAAGTACCAAAAGATCTCACGGTCTGAAGACCTCATGAATCTTTTCTTTCCAAATGAACCAACAGCAGTGACATACTTGGACTTCATTTCCAGCCCTTGTGACTCCTACTGAACAAACTGAAATGCCTCAAGCTGTGTTTCACTAAACTGTGTCTCCCCCTCTGAACTCTTGCAGTTGTGTCACTGGTGTTTGCAGAAGAACAGAACCGTAAGTTCACCCACATATTTTAAATCTTTTAACATGTAACTATAGTAATCATTTAAGTTGCATGTTTAATGGGTAAAGTGGCTTCTATATTAACAGATTAGGAAGTCATCTGCTTCCTTTACATTTAAGTTAAAATGGGTGTAATGTTTAAGTACAAATGTATTGATTTGATGGTCAATGCATGTCAATCATTAGCGTGAGAATGAAAGTAGGCCATTGTGTTTGGTCATCTCACCTCACAATCGTTGTACTGTTGACTCTGTTACTGCGCGGTTTGATATGCGGATGTGTCACCTTTCAACCGACCCTCTTCCTTTCTGATCCTACAGTGGAGGATGACCCATTTACCTTTGGTAATTCATTGTTTTATAACTTACTTTCACTCATTTATAAGTTAATTCAAATTAAATAAAAAATGAAATAAGTATTAATATTTGACACTTTACTTGGATGTGTAGATTTCCTAAGGTAGATATTATTATTGATTTATTTTCAAATGGTGACGATGATCTCTTTGTGCAGACTACCACAGACTGCGCGTTGGAGGCCTGATTCTAGCTGCTGTCCTCTGTCTCATTGGCATCACCATCCTGCTCAGTAAGATGCAAAATTTTACACACACACACACCCAACCCCCACCTCCCCCTCACACACACACAGAGAGACTCATGCACATGCAAATATCGTAACGAAAGTCTAAGCTTGTTTTCTCTCGTTCCAGGTGGCCATTGCAGGTGCAAGTTCAACCAGGACAAGAGGTGACCCTTCATACAGTCAGACATTAAAACTGGGAACACTAGAACATTTGATAGTTAGATTGGTGCAGCTTATTTAACAAAGTAACAATCTCTTACTCTCTTCTTTCTGCTCCTTGCAGGAGGAGGACTGGAAGCAATGCTCAGCAGATGCTCTCCGACCAAGGTAATGTTTGTCCACCTGCCAGCTCCCCTTACTGACTGTGTGAGATCTTAGCTAAAACTCACCAGCAGACAAGACTATGTCGATCCTGATGGAAAACATAACCACCTATAACCACAGACACATGACAAGGCTAACAATATGTAGTAGGCACATGTAGGTAGGCTTGTGTGTAGCAAGATACTGAGGTTCTTATCCTCTGACATGTTCAAGATTTCATCACCCAGGTCTAAAGTTATATTTACTCTGTCCATCTGTTTCGCTGTTAACGACCACATGCACACACACTGACACTCCCAGAGTGCTGGACCCGGATGCCACAGACCTCGCTGTTCAACAGGTGGTGGGACTCTGGGTGTCTGGCAGGCAGAGAGGGTGGGAAGGGAGGGGCGACTTTACAGGCAGCTATACTTCTATTTTATGTAATGGTGCAGCCATTAAAGGTGCTCTCTTTGCTCTGAACATGACACTCAAACTAAGCCTGTTACAGCTTCAGGAAAATATGTGAGCAAGCAGATGAAGAATATATGTGTGATCTACTATACAGGTTATGTCTTACATCATGGGAAAATTGTTTTCTCTGATTTAAAGGCAATGTAAGGGAACATAGAGGTTCAAGTCGTCAAAGCAATTCAGGTGTTAAGCTACAATTGACTCAACCACTAGAGGGCAGTGTTGGTTGCTGCTCCCAGATGTTGGCGCTGTAAAGTGGAGGACCTTCAGCAAAACACTTGTACAAGTCCTTCCACTTAAAGAGAAGAGTTAGGAGCCATGTGGTGCCAGAAAGTTAAGAGAACCAAACACTCCAAAACATTGAGGATCCTACACCTTCCTCATTTATTTCTTTCAAACTCCTCTAACCCAGTGTGTAATCCAAATGTTCCAAATGAAATATGTTGTGATGAAGTTCTGATGACACTGATGGAAAACCAAGCCAGTATGATTTTAACAGCTTTGATGTAGACATAATACACAGGTGGCCCATATGGAAAAACACCATTTGTGTGTGTGTGTGCGCGTGTGTGCGTGTGTGCGTGTGTGCGTGTGCGCGCAGTATGCATGCAACTCAGAGGCCCACAGAGACGTGCTGCACTGATCGGCAGTTTCCACTTGGATGGGCGCACACACGTGCAGAAACACACAAACACACACACACATTGCTCATTATCTCAGAATGAGAGATGGTGTGTTCATTTGTCATCTCCTTCTCCACACCCACAGAGGATGATTCTTACAGTCAATGCAGATCGATGTGAAATATTAGCTTCAATTGTCATGATGAATTTCTGCTCCCAATATTTTAATGGATGTTAAAGCCTCAGAATTAAGTGAATATACACTTAAGTAACCACCAAATGTCCTCACGATGGATAACTGTCAAAGACATAAAGTTATTTCTATAGTGGAATAAACATTGTTGAGTTACAGAGTGCTACTGAAAGCTTGTGAAAAAAACAACATTAACAACATTTGCAAAACTTCACATTTAAATGGATGAACTAAAGAAAAAGTAATGTAACGGACAAGTCATTTTGATTATTTGGTTGTGCTATACAGATTTCATGTATTATACAGTAAAACCACAGTTTTAGTCATGGTAATAATTAGAAGTCCTGAAGAAAAGCAACTAAAAGTAATTAATTCTGTGTTTCTGGATCTTGTGTTGTGTCACTGTTCACATTTACTGTGTGAATATGGAGGCTCACCTTTCCGTCTGTGTGTCTGTTTGTCTGCAGGTCGTTCCTGCGACTGCTAGACGTCCAGAGACCAGAACACTCGCCGACTTCCCCACCCTGCAACCAACACATAACACGGCGCAGCAGCGGGATTTGACGCATCCAACGAGAGGCTTTTGTTTTATTGTTAGAGAGCAACAGAAAGTAGTCCAAGTTTACCTGCTGTGAGGCGTGACACTTTCTGGCTGACAACTGAGCTACTGATCTGCAGCGTGCACCTTCACTCGGAGATATACGCACTCAGACACACACACAGTTTTTGTCACTTTCACTTTTTTTTTTTGTTTTTTTTTTTTGGTTGGGGGGCGGGGGGTGTTGTGCGTTGGGATATTTGGAAAACGGAGAGGCTTTGACGTGAACAAACAACTGTCATATACAACCAAGAATTCCCTCCATAAGTGAATGTGAAAGCTTTGTCATTCATTGATTTCACCGAATGAGCTGAAAGTGACTTCATACAACAGTAACGCAAACCTATTACCAAAAATTTACTTAAGTGTCCACATACTGTAGGTTGTGTCAGTGTCTGTACTGTATGTGTAAGGTAAACATTGATGTAGATATTAGTCGCTTTCTGTGACCAACCTAACTCGCTGTTCTTGCTTTCATGTCAAGTTTATGAAATCCACGTAGTCATGAGTGTTTAGAGTGGTGTTGATAATTCACGATAATCTGTTAATTACCATGTTTAGCTTTATGGAGAAAATTAGTGGATTGCACTGTTCAGAGATACAGGAAAAACTCTGTCATGTTTCTATAAAAGAATTACTGAAACAAAAGATTATGAGCTGTGGGATTGTATTTCAGTGTGTTTGTGTGTGTCTGTGTGTGTGTGTGTGTCTGCACACTGCATGACTTTTTCTACTTTCGGGGACAGTTCTGGGTCAGTGGTTAAGGTTTAGATTATGCATTAGGGAGATACTAGTAGGTAATAGTTGGTATGTGGCGGCAGTTCAGTAGTTTCACCTAGTTCACACGGCCAGACCGCCAGTCAGGCCAAACCTTCAGAGGACACAGTGAAGAGATAGTTAATGGATGCTTCAGGCACTGTTTTTTTCCTCTCTTTATCAGACAATATCGTTATGTAGTTCTCTGTATAGACAGGAATCAGACAGGAATAAAAAAATAATAAACCACATCTCCTAAAGCTCCAATAAACATTAAGGAAGAATACTGTAGTAATATTACATCTTCATTTACCTCTCACTTGCTTTACCTGACTAGCGTATCAACATGAACACCAGCTAATATTTACACAACACACGCTGTAAACTTCACACCACCGACCTACAGCGACAACAATAGTTATTCACACAAACTTAACACGTGACAGGAGGAAGGTAACACAAATGGTCCACGGCTACATCAGCGAGTGTCGTCAGTTACAATATGTCACCAGCAGGGAGGGCTGCTCCCATATGAACCCCGTAATACTGCACCTATAAAAGCATCACACAGCAACATGACATGTCCTAACTGTTCTACAATAACTGTCCACAAAGTTATGTAAGTAAGATGTAATTTCCCCAAACGTGAAGTAAATAAACGTGTGTGTGATCAGGTTTCCCAAGTCACAGCTAGAGAGTATGAAAAAAAAAGCAATTTAACTAATAATTCATCATTTTTAAATATATTTTTCTAATCCTTATTAATCTTTATTTTTTATCCACGCTCCAGTTATCAATATTGCTTGTTAACAATGCAGCACATATTCACATGTACAAAACATGCGTATGTGACTCGTAGAGCTTGAATCCTTTAAGTATAAGTAATAAGTCTAAAGTTGGGTTTTTAGATGAGTGGTTGTGAACTATATTTAATCAATATGTTTTAACTGGGCTATTTTAACTTACTTAAGTTACTAGCATTGATATTTTCTACCAAAGAGGCCTCTCACCTAACACTTCATCAGGGAGAAATGAATTATCAAACAATCCAGCTCTATTATCAATTCAGTACTGACTCAAGTAACTTCTAAATTTCACCAAACTCTATTAGACTGGCTGCATATTGAGACATTAAGTCGGTTTGCCGCTCATGGTGTTGTAACAGGAGTGGCAGTGGTAATAAACCACATGAGGATCTTCTACAAACATTTCCTGGGGATGAGTTGAGTCATTACTGAACCGAACACAAGCAAACATAAAGAAGGGCAACACATTAAACAACTGAAGGTGAGGGAGAGAGATGGTTTAACCAGGCACAATAAGTAAAAGTACTCCATGGACGTTATGAGACTTTAACACTCATTTTCCATACATGAGTTTTTGAGGCCTCCACATCATCAGTGTAATATTTTTCTTCCCAAAAAACCTGATATATACAAATACAAAAATAAAAAATAAGCAAAAATAAATAAATAAAAATGCAGACTGTAGCAAAAAACCTACAAATTAAATGTTACAAATTGATATTATGTTGTTTTTTTTTCTCAGAAGGTTCAATAAACACAGTTATTTCATGGTTCAGGCTTTACAGGGTTAAGATGGAGCATAACAGACCTTTTTCAGACTTTGTCATGTGAACACATGTATAGCATACAAGTTCATGTGAACATCAAGCGGCTCCATCTGTTGGACACTGTCTCATGTGTCTATTGTCTGTATGCCATTTTCAGACTCATCCAAATCCTCATCATGCATTCTTTGTCTTTATCCTCAGACACACACGCACACACACACACACACACATACAGAGAGAGAGAGAGAGGACAGACAGCAGTGTTCTGCCTTACATGAGATTCATCAACAGGGATTTTTATTTGGAGGGTTTTGTCTTCCACTTTATGTCAGGCCTCACCTCTCTTTGCCAATCCCTCTTCATTTATTGCCTCTCTATAATAAGTGAGCAGCATCAAACAGCCAGATACACACACAGACTGGGACCGGAAATTCGCATTAGAAATAAAAGTCTAAAATATTTTGTGGGGGGATGATTGTGTGCGTGTTGAAACGCCCAACTTTTCCAGATGTTTATATCAGCATACTTGCAGCAAGAGCCAAGAGACCAGTTTCTCCTCCAAACGAAAACCCCCTGTGTCAACAAGAGTAAAGAAATGTACCGCCAATTATCTTCCATACATAATAGTAACTGTGACAATTTCAACAAAATCTGTCATCTGTTGCTCACGAGTTCCCTTATACCTATAATTTATTTATTATTTCTTGTATTGTATTTCTTCTGTCTTGCTGACGCTGATGAAGATCTGCTACATTTTTTCAATCAGAGTGCCAGAGCTCGATTTTCACCGTGCTTTTATTTTGAAGCTGCGTACCGGACATGTCTTATTTCTGCTGCGTCTTGACACTTTAAAGCCTGATCAAACCTCCGCACTTGGGCCATTCACATATTACAGCAGGAGAGTGATAAAAGAAAGTCTGCGGCGAGGAGTCTTCCACCCAGCACTTCTGAGAAAAAGAAAAACAGGCGACTGGAAACAAAAAAACATTTTTTTAAGGAAAAAAAAAGTACATCACTTTTATTGTGAAATCAGTTGTTAAATTATGGACCCCAGCAAGACTGAGAGCGCCCCTCCAGCGGGATGGACTGAAGAGAAGTCCGCCACGGGCCCGGCTGCCCCCCCACCCTACCAGGACATGCCTTACCCCTCACAGCCTCAGGTGAGCCCCCTGCCCACAGAAACACTCACATCTCACCACCCAGTTTTATTTTTATGTTTTTTTTCTTCATAGTTTCCTTGATAGGAATTAAAAGTGTATGAAAGAAAAGAAAAAAGCAGCATTTTTTTTTTATTAAATCCTTAATTAAATCTTTAATTTAATCTGTTAATGTCTTTATAAATTTCTGTCACTCTGCTGTTTTATTGTTTGTGAAACAACAGATGATCTTAAACCGCAGGTTGTTGTTCCTGATGAATTACAACCTGTCAATGTTCCTTTTTGAATGATTTTGGCTGTGGCACCTTCTTCAGATCTCAGCTCAGTTACCATGGCGAGTCCTTTTTTTACCCTGCACTGTTTTAAAGGACACTAATGGCCTGTTTAATGTAACCGTGATGGTTGCCCACTAAATAATTGATTTAAAGTGGTTAATAGTGATGTAAAGTGAAGTGACCACATCCTGTCTTAATGAACTACTATCAGTTCCTCAATCACTTGCTTTCACCCAAACTGATGTTTCATCAAATGGACCTGGAGCCACGCAGCTTCAGCTTACAGGAAGCCTCCAAATGAACCCTACTCATCCACTGCTCAAACATTTGGCACCCCTTTAGTTTCATTTCACACTTTACACACCTGATGTGTCTCACATGAGAGTCAGGGCTGAATTTTGTGCCATTTTTGTGGCCTGCAGGGCTACGGGGCCCCGGGGCAGTACGTGGCGGGCCAGCCTTACCCGCCACAAGCTTACCCGCAGCCAGGCGCCGTCACCGTGCAGCCCGCAGTGTACGTGACCCAGATGCCGCTGGCCAACCCTGTCAACGACTACCTGGGCTACTCCATCTTCACCATGCTGTGCTGCTGCCTGCCGCTTGGAATCGCTGCCCTCATCTACTCCATCTCGGTGAGTTTGATTCGCATGGGTTTGTTTTCCTCATGGACTGGCACGCAGCCATGGACACACAGAACAAAATGCCACCGCGACCCCACCCAGACCCAAATCATTTCCTTTTGAGTTTGAGCCAATGTCGAGTCTGTCCAACAGCAAGCTGAGCATATTTCAGAATACACTCAAAATGAGGAACAGTTCAGTTTAGGTAAGTACAAAGACGAAAAGCCTCCATCTGAAATTTCTGTGTTGTTTTTACATCTTTTAAATAAAAAAACAACACAATACATAATAAATAATAATACATAAAATGATAAGTCAGACCATAAAAACACATAAAGCCGGAATCATACAAAGGATGGCTTTTCTAAGTAAAACCTACACTTGAAAGCACAACCAGTTAGGTTATGAAACAGTTTAATGCCTCTTTATGACCCACACGAGTAAACAAGACCAACAGAAGACTAATTCTATTAGCGTCAGATAATTATTCCTAATGCCTGCCCCTGGATGGGATGTTTGTGCAAGGCCAGATGAAGCAGCACTGAGATTTCTCTGGCTGAATTCGAGTTGCTTCAGCTGCTAACTCGAGCGAGGAGCAAAGCTAAGGCAGCGCATAACTTAACGTCGGGCGAAACGTTACCGCCTCTGTCCAGAGGGGTGAAATTCAGAGTTCTGCTTTAATGAATAACTGCAGAGATGGAAGGATGTCTAAGAAATCCAGTTGCACTGATACTACAGATGAAGTACGTATTCTGTTGATACGTTGGATTGATGAGAGTCTTTTAACACAGAAAATGAGAACTCCCTTCTGTGGTTAGATGATGAGTAGTCCACCTTCTCTCTCACGCAGGTGTTGATGTTGAAAACGTTTCTCAAAAATCCAGGATTGCGTCAAAGCTACATTGTTGTAACGGCCTCTGAAATGACCTCCGCGTTGAGGAAGCCAGTTCAGTTTCCAACATTTGTAAATCTCTGCAAACCACAGACCTCGGGCCGAGCTTACAGAAGTGAGTGAGTGTTGCTTGAAGGGGTGGAGGTCTGTGAGAGGGAGAGAGAAAACAGGAAGGAGTGTGTCAACAATAAAATGGAGAATATGTTTCTGGGTTGTGGCCTGAGTGTCGTAGATGCTTTGCTCCTCGCGCTCCTCAGATATGTGTCTCCTTGTCGTTGTGAGATGACTCAGACATCTTTCCTCTTTTGAATCACTAATTGTGACATCTTTCCTATGTGTTGCCTGTGCTGTTTTAATTCTAAATGTCTAATTCAACTAACTGTGACACTATTGAGTTTCCTCAATTTAGGATTCTTTAGTTAATAAGTGTTTTAGTTGTGTGAGGTAACTCAGAAAGCAAACTAGTTTGTTTTTACACTGCATCTCTTTATGGTGTAAAGAAGGCACACGCTTCTTTAGGAGGAAAACACGTCTGATACTAATCAGAGAATACAAATATATCACAGAGTTTTTTTGGTTTTTGCGCATTCGCATACATTCACTGCAGTTTGGCTCAGCAACAACAGACGTGCTTCACTGTCAGCACACAAATTTAGAACAAATAGTTAAATAGGCATCTGGTTTGTTTTTGATACAGTAAGGACACTCCAGTTGATGTGAATAATATAAATACCTTTTTCCATAAAAAGCAAACAAAACTAAACAAAAGCTTGTAACTGCACGATGCAGCTCAGAAAAGGCGCAGTGAGAAGTTGTTTGGAAAACATGAACTTCTGCGTGTATGCTCGATGATGTCAACAAACTACACTCATCATTTGGATACTGACCAGCTTGTCCGGTCTTAATCAACAAAAGTCACTTTTTTAGAGAGAGTGATTTGCCTCTCTGTACTGCAGGTTTTTATATATCAACGCTGATAGCCCATTTGCTGTTCACCCAAAAATGTTTACATTTTGCCTGATGTGTTCATTTCTGCAGTTTCCTTTTATTTTTCCTGCACTGTGGATAAAAGCCTGAATTTTGAAGCACCAGAATCTGAAGGTTTAAGGTGCATTTCATTTATGGATCAATGTGAAAACTATGACTGGAAGGATTTAGCTGATTTCAGCAATGTGTGTGTGTGTGTGTAAAGTTGCGATTGTGAGTGGAGGTGATGCAATCTTGCCATATTAAACTTGGCTCATAAAGTTTGAAATGCTCTGTCAGGTGATTGTTTTAAAAATGAATAATCCTGTCACAAGGCCTCGCTGACATGTTGACCTGTATGTGACCCTCCAACACACTGACCACTTCTCTGTCGTCCACGTCACACAGTGTGAAATACAGTGCATGAGGTAACGCCTCATTTACTGCTGCATAGATACATTTACCGAAATATATGTCTTTACAGGGAACTGAGTCAATATTTTTATTTTGGCCAGCCATGTAATAATATAGTATGAACAACAGACATTATCAATTCTGAATTATAATATGAACCCATTTTAATGAGATTAAGAAGTGGCTTGTTGAAGCGTCCTGTGATGTAACAGTGTACTGTGGGTAATGCTTTGTCGTATTTCAAACTCTAAGCATCACATTGGAAATTCCTCTCTGCTGCACTGTACGGAGGCAGAAACAGAGATGTCCAAATTGAAACTGCCCACATTGTTAGACATCAGTGGAGGCGGGGTCTCGTATCACATCTCAAATATCAAATCTG
>JBAJHX010000036.1:18749406-18761764 GCA_037176925.1 Amniataba percoides
TATGGTAGCTTGGTAGTTTGATCCATTGTGGCTATTACTGAAATATTACTGTGAAGCCTGAAGCTACCAATCACTGTGAATCTCTATGATTTCTGAGCTGTTATGACCGATATTTGAACATTTCTAGTGTTTCGCCCAATGCTGATAACACCAGGCACTGTCTTGTGCCACTTGTGGGTCTCACCTAAGAGAGCCAGACTTTAATAAATCCCAGGTGGGGATCTATGAAAGACCTACCTACAGAAACTTTGAAGTTAAGAATCACACAGAGCTGACTCTGAGGAGGCAGGCATCTTCAAAATAGTCTGCAGGCTCAAAGCCCCGCCTGTGTAGCCTGGTCTGGTTGCAGAACACAGAGCCTGTGTCCCCACATCTGTGTACGAGTGTGTTCAGTATGAAATCAGGTACACATGTGTCAGCCCGCGGCGCAGAGAGGAATGCGTTTAATTGGGCGAAGGCTCAGGACTGAACGAGGTGGTGAAGCTGGCAGCGAGGTTCAAGGATGGGGGTGTAGCTGCCATGACTCTGTCTCAGTGTGTGTGAGAAAGACCGTGCAGGCTTTTGATGTCTCTTCCACCCTCTCTTTCATCAGCCCCATTCAGTTCTGCTCGCTGCGATTTTCTCACAAATATCAGTCCCCTCTACTTTTGTCCCACATTGTCATCATGTTGACTGCTCTCGGTTTTGCAGAGAAAAGAGGCAGGAAACCACAGACAGCCCCACTTTCTGAGGTAGAACACACAGAAAGCTCTGTAGGACAAAAAAGAAGAGCAGACACAAAGATGGACTGGCAGCCAATCAGGCAGCAGCAAAAAGGCTGAGACAATCTGCAAAAGGCATGTATCAGGTATTCGGTGTATCAGGTCGAAAAATATAATTTGGAGACTCACTGGGTTTGAAGATGTAGCAATAATTCTTAGGGTTTGAGCCAAGTCCAGAGTTTGTATTTTACTTGTGTAAAAAGCCTCATATAATATAATATAAAACACATCACATGGCATTTTTCCATGAGGCATCATGGAAATTATTTTATTTTTATTGTTTATATGGTCATTTTTTTATTCTAAATAAATGGTGGTAATTATTATAAAGATGCTTTTTTTGCTTAGAAGAAAAGGGAAACTTTACACTCCATACAGGTTCAATTGTATGCTTGTGCTCTACTTCCTCTTAAAAAACCTCAAGAAAAGTCTACATTTACTTTTTTTCCAGTTGTAGTTGAACTCATTGTTGAGGTGAAGTTATTCTTCATGCAAATCAAGTCTGAATTTCTGATTGTGGACTTTCTAAAGGAAGTTGAACTTGAATTTGAAGTCAAAGTAAATACTTTGGGATGATTGTGTGCTGCTGACTTCCCTTTTTATGTCGTTGTGTCGTTTTTTCTGACCGATATCAGGTATCAACATCTTTGTAGTAAAGGAGAAGTTAAATCAAAAGCTCCATTGACTATTGTAAATTTGTTTTTATTTCCTGGAGTTAGCCTTTGATTGAGGAAGGTGTGTTTCGCCCACGGGGTTCCCACTGCTGTGAATCATTTCAGTTGGGTTTAGTTTACATTGTACAGTAGAGCTCTAATGAATGTAGTTTCAATAACCAGCTGTGACCTTTACCTTTAAAGGGAGCAAATTTTTTTTTTGCCATTTATAAGAAATGCCTTCAGAGTTGCAACATGAATTATAGTTTTATAAGAATATATTATTAAAACAAATGCTGTAAATTTAAGGTTTTGGGTTCAAGGGTTAATTTTGCACCTCTGCATGAAGAGGTGTGCTTTTGAAACACACTGGTAAGGTTTTTTCACAACATCGCAGATCACTGAATGCAATCAGTCTTTGCGCCATGTAAACGTGTTGAAGGTATTTTCACATGTTGCAATCCAACTGTGAAACAATTAAAGTTGCTGGATGTGTCCAAAGGTCACTCACCACAAACTGTTTTGCAAAAGTCTTTTTGGCTTTTTTTATTTTAGGTTGCAGTAAATTCCAGTAAAACCTGACTTACTCATGGAAACACTCCTTTCTTGTTCCGGCAAGATATTACACAACATGTAGTAGTAAAACTAATTTGAGTTTGGAGTGTTGAGATTCTGATTTGTTCTGATTTATCACAACGTCAGTATAAATTTGTACTGCACATGGCAGATATATTGTCTGATTACCACTGATACAAGCTTAAGCTTTAATCAGGTTTTAATAGCAGCTCTGGCTTCTGTCCAGCAGCTGATCTCTGAGATCTCTGTATAATGGTGAGAGGTCCCTGGGGACACACACCCATGCAATTCTCGCTGCGTCTTTCTTCAGAAATACGTGTTTTACTGAATTCAGCTGTAACAGATGCCTCAAAGTAGGCTGAGGATATTATCGACCTTTGTCGTGTTCCTTCTCTCGAATTGGCTCCTAATTATCGTGAGCATTTAACTTTTCCAAAATGAACAAGTTAAAAACTGACAAAATAATAAAATGATGTCATGTAGCGCAAACAACTCTTTACTCTTTAAATGTAATTAATAAAGAGGAAGTAGATTCAAAGTAAAAATAAGTGATTTTGTTTATTAGTCTTAAAGTAATAGTTTTACATGTATAAAAATAGAAATAGAAATAAAACTACCACAAAGCCACAGTGAGAATACTTTTAATTTAACTTAACTGTCCAAAGTTAAGAGAATCTGCACCCAGCACCTCTTGAGCTCACTAATTGACACATTAGAGCTTGTTTTTTTATTTGTCTGTCGTTAAACCAAGGGACTGGTGTGTTGTGTAATTGGGGGTGATACATCAGGAAGTCAAGCTTTATTATTCATCAGTAAAGATTGCATGAATAAGAAAAATACCTAATCCAAAGATAAAAACGAGTCTACGTCGCGGTGGAATTAAACAGTAATAAGTCTGCCTTTTAAGGACCAGCGTTGGACTCAGGCACTGTCCTGCTGTGCATGACCGTGAGGACAGAGCCACTGTTTCTGAAACAGCCGCCGATAATCACGACCATCTGTGCTATAGCACACTGGGCCGTACAGTACACACACTGTGATACACAATGAAATGTAATAAAAGTGTTAGAGCTGGAGTTTGATCTGATCAAGACTGTGTGATCTTGTTTAAGTCACATGATGGTACTGTACTCATTATTTTACAACAGACCTCAGGCCTCTTGCTTCATCAAGTCCAACAGCATAGTGAACGCGTTTTCATCATTTCCTGTTTACGGAGCATTGTCCCAACTTTTACCGTAGCATGGGTCAGTTTGTCTGAAAACATCTGTTTCAGTCTTTCTCTTCATTTACACACAAAAGCGTATTTGAACGGTGGAAACATATGAAGGGTTGAGAGCCTGGTCCAGCCGCTCAGTCTATATTCTATAAAAAGGGGAGGTGAGCTTAACTGTGCTCAGTATAAACAGAGCGATATTTTTGAAGCAAAACTTCCTGTTCATGACAGATTACTGTTTACACAGAGGAACGTATTATCAGCAATGACAACTTTCCATTGTTCCTTGGCTGCCTGCTACAGGTGGGATGCACTAGATGCTACAGATGAGATATGGCTGGATAGGCAACGTGCACCAGCTGTTTGCAGAGTTTTTCAAGGGAGACACAGATTTTAAATAGATGGAGGGAAGTCAAGAGGAAAGGATGGTGATTCTGGGTGCATCCATAACACTACATCTGCTACTACCACATCATTTATAATAAAAAGTCATTAAAGTATTTCTCTTTTTGAATGTTAGCTTCCCGTAAGGATGAGGAAACGTGATGACAGTGCACACATATCCACCTTTCATTTGAATGCGTAAACGTGCTGCACATTCTGATTTCTGATGTGAAATATTTTTCTCACCTTCAGGCCCGTGAAGCCAACGTCCGTGGAGACCAAGCCGCCGCGGAGCGGAGCAGCAATACAGCCCGGATACTGAACCACGTGGCCCTGGGAATTGGCATCGGAGTCTTCATCCTCTCCATCATCCTCGTGATGGTCACAATTATGAGTGTTCAATAAATCTAAATCAGCACCTTTGCCTTATTACTCATTTTACAGATATGAGTAATATCTATAATGTCAGATATCATCATCAGATAATCAGACCACATCCACTTCAAGCCATGTCGTTTGCTAGGCCTTTACATGTAATCCATTACTACACTAGAGAATGACTGACAGAGTTTTATTTTTTTTTGCATTTGTCATTTGCTTTCTCTGTAATCACCACTGACTGTACATAAAGATGGACAATATGTCTCCACTTCCTCCCATTGTACAGACATGAATCCAAAATATTGCTGCTACCGGGGTGCTGCCATGTCGGTGACGTCATTTACAGCCAGGGTCTGCGCAGAGCGATCGAGGAAGGAGCCGCAGTCTCGAGATCCCGTCCTCACACCCCACCCACCTCCATCCTGCTTTTTTCCACAGAGCTAACTATAGGCCGCTTATTGTCACTGCTTTGCAAACCTTGGGCATAAACTTCCTTATTAGTGAGCAAAAGACAAATTACACAAAAGCTCCACCTCCGTCATATATAACAACTCATTATGAGTTTCAGGGGAATGGAAAGTGAAAACCACACCGCCCCTTGACGTTCCTACTCAGGTGCCTACTTCACTCAGAGCAACAAGCAATCTAGTTTTGGCTTCACTTTTTGCATCCGTCTCTATATACAGTCTATGGGTATCACATAAAAATCTACTCTTTATGTTTTATGATATGTCAAATATTTTTTTAAAAATTTGATGCCTTTGGAGTTCAGCGTGGGTTCAGTGTTGCTCCACATGCAGACTTCATGAACTGTCCAAAGAGAGATATACATTTGGTGCTCCAATAGCAAATGAATATTAAGTGTTTTAGATTTCAGCATTTTGATCAGAACACGAAATAGAAGATAGATTGTGATTGTGATTGAACGATGGGCGAAACATTTCTGCTCTTTTGGCACTAACACCATATAACCCACTTGAAAGTATTGTAACGCAGTATTGCATTGTGTTATAACAAAGTGAGCTTCAAAAAATGTTTGGGAAGCAGAGAATTTTGGCTTTGCTTAGCTCATGCTGAACAACAAAGGGTGAGCCTGCTCGTCATTAAATTGTATCTGATCTGATAGCGCATGCTAACAAGGCGTTTGGTCCTCCAGCGCTGCACAGATTAGCGGCTCAGCCTCACCTGCTCTGAAAGCTGAAGTGTGTCATCACTGCCCTGAGTTTGATTTTTCATGCAGAATCTGTGTATTGTTGTCCTCGCAATTATAGCTGATAAAATAAGATTTCATTGTATGCCAAATTTCTTTTTAAATAAAGTATATTGAGAGAAAAATATTTGTGCTGTCTGGTATATATATATTACTACTATGACTGTAAAATGTTTTGTACCTGATTGCAGGCTGTCAGAGTGGTTGTGACAGATTGCTCTGCGGGAGGCTGGAGCTCCAGTCAGTACCATCAGACATGTGACAAGCACTGTCTGCACTGCTAGTTACAGTAGCAAGGAAGCTCAGAAAGTGCTAAATGTATGTATGTCATGTATAAATGTCTTTAAAAGTCTTAACTTATTAACTTATCAATTTGAGTCAGCCTGACAGCCCAGACCGTGGCTGCTGCACGTACATTTTGGTTACATTTCTACTTCTGTGGTTTTCATATCAGTGAGGGAACTGACGTGGCACGCTCTGCGGCTTTAGAATCTAGAACAATTTGACAATTTAAGCATTTACAGGAAGCTTTCCAAGGCTGTTGTGGTAAACGTTTTGTCCCCCGGCCCTTCCGCCTCCTTCTTCCACTTCTTCTCCCAGTTTCCCACCACCCTTTTCTCGCTGTCTCCTTCCCATTCACTTCGCTCAATCCTCTCCACACACATCCATCATCTTGCTGGCATTTTCTCAAACCTCCTTTCTCTTGCCTTCCTATTTCTCTGCAGTTGCAGACATTGTCTTGTGTTCTTCTTACATATATATATATTACACCTGCCTTTTATCATATCTCTCTTCAAGCATTTTCTCTCACAAAGCCTGACTTGTAACTAGTTCACATCCTGGTTTTTTGTGTTAATATTTTAGCATAATTACTGTTCCTGAACTTTTTCCTTTCTGCTTACCCCCCCACCCATCATCCTCCACATGCCTCTGTGCTGCCTCTCAGCCATCAGTCTGCCAACGCTGAGCCGAAAACTAAAGCCATGTTTATTACTGTAACACACCGGCCACTGTCTGTTTTAATGTTTCTCTGATTGATTATAATTGCATCTTCCATTTATTGCTGCTTAATACAAGACTTCAGACAGGTTAATTCTCTCATTCTTTGTAGTTACAATGAGCTAGCAGGAGCATCTGATCTGCTGTCCCCTCAGACGTGTTAAATCTTCCACCTGAAATGTCAGTGTGATGAAGCAAATGTGACTGGATTGTTTTTTCATGTCTGAAGAATTTGTTCCTTTCTCTCTTCTGGGGAACTTCACACCCACAGAAGTAAAAATGCGTCATAATGGGATGCATTCATGGGTGGTCAGGTGGCTTTCCTCTCATATTTTACCTCAACAACTGTGGATGTTTATTGAACTTTGTATGTATACTGTAAAGTGGCAGTTGTTTGCGATTCATAATTTGGAAGCCATTAATAATAATGAATATGTGTTAAGTTCGAACGATCCAAAATAGACAAGTACTGCTGAGTGTACAGGGTATATATATGACCTGCTTTACATAGAAGAGCTGTGGTTTCACAGGTTCATGATTATCTTTCCTCAGCCATCAGCGTGTCAGCCGCTGGAAACCACTTCCGCTTGCTTTACTCTCCTTTTCTTGAGATGAGAAAGTTTGCAACTGTGGTTTACCTTAGCCTTTATGGTGTTTTTTTTTTTTTACCTTTCATTACTTTCCAGCCACTCTACATCCTGTCAAACCATCTGCAAGCTGCAAGCATCCACTGGTAAGAATATTTCTCAGTAAATGTTATCTGTCCATGCATTTCAAGTTGCAGGGATTTCAATTAAGTGCACAAACTCTTGATAATATTTGCTTTATCTTTATCTAGGAATTCCCACACTCACTAGTGTTGTAGTTTTCCCAATGGGACCACAGTTTACTAAACTTTGCTGTGCATTTTTCAGGAATTATTCCATACAGCTGATTCAACACTGAGTGACAGAAAAGTAAACTGAGTATTGTTTGTTCTTTGCTTTCCCATAAGAGGCCTTTTGGTTGTGTGAACAGGGAGGGTTACAGCTACCTCCACCCCTTCTAGCTTGGATCTGGCCTGGGCATTTGCAGGTGGTCAGGATATGAAATAGACTCAGGTTGCAATGTTTGTTTAGTGATTATTGACTTCCTCTGCAGGTAACAACAGGGCTGTTGTAGAGGAAGTGCAACCGAATGACAGTCCTTTTCAGAATAACGTGAAACAGTAAGACTACTCTGGTAAAGTGACAAACAGCCATCGAGTACACACACACACATACACACTCCATCAACTTCATTTGGGCTTCTGCTTCAGTAGTGCAGTCCTGCTGCCCCCCTGTGGCCACAAACTAAACTCAAAAAGGGAGCTGAGATGGTGTGAATCTGTAAAGACAGTCTGAACACAACTAGTCAAATACATTTTAACATGCAGCACCCCCCCCATCCAACCCACACCCCCACCCTTTCTGCCCATTAGACCAAGACCAACCGAAAGCTTTTGTTTTAATGCATAGTCTACATTTTATTCAACATATGAAAATAAGTACAAATAGCAAAACCTGAAGACAATTAAATCACACAGGCAAATAAATTAAGTCAACCTTTCAGCGATTCGGTACAAGAAACACAGCATGTGAATTTGTTCAATAAATCCAAGTACATCTTTCAAATTCATTTCTGGAGTTGCAGAAACTGCAGGAAGTTCCAGATAAATGTGGATTTTTCTGTCAGTTCTACAGGATACACAAGATTGTTCTAAGGGAAACTTCACCTATCAAAGCTGTCCTCGAAGCATTCACTTCTGGCACTGATGTTGGTGCACTTAACTTCACTCATTATCAACCTAAAAAGCTCCCAAGGCTACGTCACCTGTCCTTACCAGAATCTATCCTTGGAGTTAATTTTTTTCAGAGAAAGCAACAGCAACGTTAGCACCCACAAAGAAGTCATTGTTCCAGCTGATGAGACACCACAATGTGGTTAAATAGATACACGAATCACGCTCCTACATTTGGTTAACATTAAGAGTGAAGATCTATAGATAGATGGCTTTAGCTCAGTTAAGTCTGTCAGCTATCTACTGATTGTGAGCTAGATGAAGATGCACTTAATAATGTGGACCACACATGAAATCTCACAAGTATATACTATCCCAGACTGAAGGCCATTGTGAGTGAGAAAAGACTACCTTACCATACTTCATATAAGTACACATAGTATAGCTTGCCATGTTTATTGTACATTTATGCAATATTTACATACTTAAAACTTCCCCCTGCAGCTTGACGGCAACATGTGCATTTCAAGTTACAATCATTTCCACAATCTCTTCACTTCAGAAAGCCAATGGAGAGAAGTTCTAATTCAAGAAGCATTTAATGCAATGCAAGACAAGGAATCGAGTATGGTATCGTCACAAAAGCAAAGCTTAAGTGGTACAACATATGTTAACTGTACTCCTTTCTTTTTTGTTCATCAGCAAGAGGCTGAATATGTTTGCTTTGAACGCCTTATATCTACACAAAACCAGCTCACAAAGAGAGAGGAGGTCAAAAGAACCGTGCTGAAATCGATTAAATCAAGGCAAAACACACATGAAGGAGAGGAGTAGGAAGGTGACACAGATGGATGGAGTTTAAAGACAGGGCAGTTTTGTATTTATCTTTTCCACATGGGTACACATGCAAGTATATGTTGTAGCAAAATGTTGTCTTACAGGAAAAGCATCCCCATAAATAGTAAATAAATGAGTGGATTGAATGTGAGAGAAGGGGGGAGGGGGGCGTGAGGAGGGGAGATCTTAGTAGGAGCGGATTGCTGGAGGGACATGGGCGCAGTCCTGCTCATCCAGAGAAGCGTCAATAACTGGGCGGTACTCCAGGGTCACCTATGAGTAGACAAAAACAAAGATAAATCATTTATTACCGACTCTACTGGCCTTCAGAATTATTAATGGTTACTAGAGCAGAATTATATTCTGCTGTAACAAACAAATTGAAGAAGACTGTACCTTTCCAGTCTTGGGGTCGACGTAGGACAGGGTGTGTTTCCTCAAGTGCTCATCATAGGGCTTCTTCACCTGACCCTGCAAGGGCTTTGAGTAGTCATACTCATCCACACGGTCCTGAAAATAGAGAATAAAAACTATTTAAATAGAGAGACGGGTTGCAATGAATTACTGAGGCAGGATCTACATTGACTGAAAAAGTGGCAAACAATACAAGAAAGAAAAGGGAAACACCAGCACTGACAGAAAGAAGAAACAGAGGAAAAAACAATGGTATGGAAACCCCATTCCCAGGTTGAGTATGGTAAAACTGACCTTGAAGTCCTCCCTGGCGTGGGCTCCCCTGCTCTCCTTTCTCTGTTCAGCAGAGTGGATGGTCTGGACGGCGTTCAGCATCAGATTCTGCAGCTCCAATGTTTCTACCAAGTCTGTGTTCCACACAATGCCTGAGCGAGAGGAGAGGATGGAGGGGGAAAGGAGATTTTAAGACCATCTAATGACTTGCAGTCTAGCCTATGGCACCTTTTTGCAGTAAGAGGCGGACAGAGCTGTAAACAGACAGAAACCAGTACATAAAGTGATCTTGTACCTCTGTCGAAGGTCTTGAGGTCTTCCATGGTCTGGTAAATGGCGTCCATCTTGTCACATCCCTCCTTCAGCACAGAGCCGGTACGGAACACTGCAGCGTGGGACTGCATGGTCTGTAAGGACAGGAAGAAACAGGCAGATTATTTGTTTGTCTATAGATGTTTCTCTGCACCTTCATAAAGTGAACACAGGATCCACACAGGTGAAGTGATAACATGAGGCACCAACAAATGGCAGTAGCGTACATCTTACTGCAGCATCTCATAAAGAGACTAAGCACATGCACTTGTTATTACACTGTTGTCAATATGTCTACATAGTTTGCTTCTAACACACAACGTTTGTGACTTTACTTTAAAAACTGGCCTTATCCTGTGTTTGTGTGTGTACCTTCTGCATGTTGAGCCTGATCTCGGAGGTTCTCAGGCTTCCGTTGGCAAACCTCAGCTTGTCCAGGTTGGCTACAGACTCCTCTCCTGCACTGGGCTTCAGTTCAGACAGTTTCTCTCCTGAGGACAAAACAACACTCCAGAGTCAGCTGGGAAGCAAGGAGGCAATGTGTAAAGGAACACAGAATAGTATCCTGGATGTAGAGCTTACTAATGCTAACAAAGCAATGGTATGATTTGGTACAGCATACACCCTGCCTTCTTATGAAAATCATGAGTGGAGGTCCTCACCGGGTTTGTGCTCCTCTGCGATGGTGAGGGCGCAGGCTCTCCCAAACACCACCAAGTCCAGCAGGGAGTTAGCACCCAGACGGTTTGCACCGTGGACACTTGCACATGCTGCCTCACCACAGGCATACAGCCCAGGCACCACCTTATCACTTCCCTCAGTATGAGTAATCACCTGATGGCAAAATACAGAAGACGTGTCACTTCACTGGGAGAGAGGCAGGGGATGCTCACACTGAATTTGTTAAAGAGAATGAGGAGAGGCTGTGTGGGAATGCATGTGACTGTGCGTCACCCACCTGTCCCTTGTAGTTTGTGGGTATTCCACCCATATTGTAATGAACGGTGGGCAGGACGGGGATGGGCTCTTTGGTGACGTCGACTCCAGCAAAGATCATGGCCGTCTCTGAGATGCCAGGCAGCCTTGTGGCCAGCTGCTGGGGAGGCAGATGGTGAAGCTGCAGGTACACGTGGTCCTTCTCTGGACCAACACCCCTGAAGGAAGAGGCAGGAATAAATACAAGCAACAATCTACTGAGCTGTGTGTGAATCATTCAACACTTCCATGCTCAGTTACATCAGACAGAGTCCATACCTGCCCTCTCTGATCTCAATGGTCATGGAGCGGGACACCACATCTCTGGAGGCCAGATCTTTGGCGTTGGGTGCGTAGCGCTCCATGAAGCGCTCTCCCTCACTGTTAATCAGGATGCCTCCCTCACCACGGCAACCTTCTGTGATCAGACAACCAGCTCCGTAGATCCCTGTAAAGATTTAGAGGTTATAAAAAGGTGCTGGCATTTTGCAGAGTAGAAGATACACAGCTCAGTTGCACTGAACAGATGTGTTGAAATCCAGGATCTTGAATCACACTACAGTGGCTTTGTTTTATATGATATACATTATTCCTCGGGGGAAACCAGACATCTAAGGTTTGGTTCAATCCATTGAATCTGGATATAAGAGTCCAGGAATGCTTACATGCCAAGCAATTAATAGGGTTTACATTTATGATTAAGATACTTTACAGGATTCCTAAGTATCATTGGTGTAATAGACTGTACCTACCCATGAGCGTCCCCATCAATTAAGCACAGAGTCAACCTTGTGAGCATAAAATCTTGTTTTATCATTATGACACAACACTGTACCAATAAAAATTTAAATAGGTTGCACTCTATAAAGTAGCATTTCCATTATTATTTTTACTCCACTAATGCTCCTGAGACCTAGAAAATTGTGCCACTGTTACCCCATAATCATGTTAGTGATCATATTGACTTATTCAATGTACTAGTTAGAAAATAAATACAAACACTGGAAATCAAGTTCTTTCCAATATAAAATATTTTGGTGGCTTTTTTACTCAATCACATCCTCTTTGTTATGCTCCTGTTCTATTACCCTACCAATGTGAAACATTTTTTCTATAGAGAGACACGTGCACAGCTTTGCAGGGCAGCCTTAGGTGATCCTTCAGACTACACCACTGTTGGCTATGGCATACATGACTGAGGAGTCAGGTGTCAAATGTCCAGCAGGGACTAAAATAAAAGAAAGATGACCACTTGTCATTATGTAAGTGAGATCTGTTTCTGGAGCTCAACGTAAACAACCAAGCCTGAACAGACTCATGCACCAGCTGAAACTTTTACATTTTTGGGCTGCAGATGAAGACATTTGTGTGATTGGACAAACAATGACACAAAATTTGTGCGCTCAATTACAGGGGTGTCACACAAGAAATGGGACAAAATAATATTAATGAATTATTATTATAATTAATTATCTCTCTGAGGTACTTGACCAGCAACACTTGTGCCCCTTTTCCACTAGTACCTACTCGGCTCGACTCGGCACGGTTTGCACGTGTTTCCACTACGCTTTAGTACCTGGTACCAGGTACTATCGTAGTACCTGCTCG
>JBAJHX010000036.1:18788794-18819989 GCA_037176925.1 Amniataba percoides
GAGAGTGTGTGTGTGTGTGTGTGTGTGTGTGTGTGTGAGAGAGAGTGTGTGTGTGTGTGTGTGTGTGTGTGTGTGTGTGTGTGTATTTGTGTGTGTGTGTGTCCGTGCTTAAACTCACCGAGCTGTGTGTCTCGTCCCGCCACCTGCAGCAGTCTGCTCTCAATGTGGAACAGAGAGCTCCGCAGGCTGTTCAGTAAAGAGGCGAAACTCATCGTGTGTGTCCTCCTCAAACGTCTTCTCCGGTCGTCATGCAACACACACACACGCCTCACGGTCACCGAGGCTCTAACGTCATCACGGAGCGACCACATACGTCACGTCCTGTGCTGCTGTTTTCCGGTGGACAGAGCGGCTGTGTGTGTCTTTACCACCACTTGGCGGCCAAACACACAAACTGCACTGTGAGCTCATACTTTGACATGTCTGAACTGAGGACTGTTTTCCTCCTGTTATTATCCCTTATTAACAATATAGTTGTATTTACATAGCTTTATGCTTTTTTTAATGATACAGATATATTGAATGTGAACATCTCTATCTTTAAATGTGTGTTTAGGATGGGTTAGGGTTAGGGTTAAAACAGTACATTAATACATTTTCATTTTGGTACAAAAATGTAACCATTAAAAAAAGATTCTTTGTATTGTTTATTTTCAAACAGCTCTATGCCACTATCTCATGTCCGTTACTGTCTAAGTTGTGAATAATAAACAAATATTAATACACTAATTAATGCACATTTTGCACACCAAGGTGTGAGACAAATATTTTGCTCTCTTATATTAAGTTTTCAGTGTGTATATAAATGTTTCAGTCTGTATATTTTTAAGCTATATATGAGAGTGCCAGTCTAATATGTGGGTCTTCAAGATCAGTGGGTGCAGGTATGTCAAAGTTTCAGCCTGTAGATAAAGGTTCAGCTTGTATATAAAGCTTGTGCTCTGCAGGGGGCAGCACTCACTCTGACGTAGATCTGCAGCTCTCCGGCGGCCGCACAGCAGAAGAAGAAGAAGAGGAACAAGATGGCGGAACGAGGCTACAGCTTCTCCCTCACCACATTCAGGTAAACTTTGTCAAAATTGTCGTGAAATGTGCAAAGGGGGCCCTCACCTCCAGGTTGTAGAGGTTTTGTTTGAGCTGCAGTGTGGCACAGTGTGCCCCTGGTCCTCCTCCTCGACACGAACAGACAGTTTTCGGAGCCGCTGCAGTTGATGCACTGTCATTGTTGCCACTGTTAGCATGTCGGCTAACATCGTGTTAATAAATAAAACTTTGCCTCTGATAGCCAGAACTCGCCACTTTGTTTGATTTGCGAGCTTTTTACTGAACATACAGACACGAGTCAGTCTCTCATGATAACCTTTTTGGAGAGTAGCCCAGCTCTAGTGAGTCAGGGCTTTTAGCTTTTGCTTTCACTTTCATCTCTACATGAAAAGCTGAGATATTTTTGTGTTTCTTCCTCAGCCCTTCAGGTAAACTGGTGCAGATTGAATATGCCCTGGCAGCTGTAGCAGCCGGAGCTCCCTCAGTTGGCATCAAAGGTGAGTTATGGAGAGAAGTGTGCAGGATTCAACATAAGTGACACTGACACTTACATGGAGGAGTCACTGGTAATGAAATTCTTGAGTTGCAGCTTCCCTAAAACAAAGCTAAAAAAATATTTAGAAAGAAAAGCCATATAAGAAGAAGTAATAATAATGTAAAACTAAAATAAATGAATCAACTTCAGTGATAAAATAGAACATAGACTAAAAACACGAGTTACACCGCGAAAATAAAATGTATAACTATGTAGATTATATAAAATACAGATAATGCCATGGGTTCAGTAAGTTATACTGTCAAGCTGAAAGGTGCAAAAAAAATTCTTAAAGCATCACTGTTGTTGATAAAACATGGGACATGCTTTCAAATTAAAAAGAATGAAAGAGCTAATAAAGCACAACAACCTGATTATCAGAGGATGCAACAAAACTTTCTGTGTGGAAAGCTGTTTCATTTGTAAAGAGTAAATCACCACAGAGACACATGGACTGGATGTAAATGGCACCTGATATATTGACACTCCTTCTGAGTAGTTTCTGCTGACTCATGTAGGAAGTGCAAAGTTGAGGATAAATGTGGTTGTGGGGCACTGTTAGGAGTAATGCAGTAATAATCTCTAAGATTTTCATTTAAATGAGGGTTGATATAGTCTCTATATAGGTTGAGTAAAACAAGTAAAGCAATGTTGACTGAGCCACTGATGACTTCACCTGTGTGTGAGGTGGTGCACTATTTCTTCTGGTTTCTGCTGAATTTGTGAGTGAAAGATGGCCTAACAAACAGAATGATGACTATTAACATTGAAACTTATAAAACCTGCAGTTATCACTAATTGTAGAGATGGGTGATCTTGATATAAGTTTACATTGATAATGATGGATATTGTTATTCAATGGATGAAACTAACAGCCTCTGACAGAGCAGAAATAAATGTGACAACAGGTCAAAGTACATGCCCATTTCCTCCTGCACAGTGTTGTATGAGCTTATGAGGATTGAGGATTATTGTGATTATTGACAATTATTGTGATTTTTATTTATTTATTTTTTTTGCCCAAGCTTAGTGTCATAAGTCCTGTTGAATATGGCAAAAATAAAAATCTTTGGGATTATAATTTTAAATAGTAAAACAAATGTGGTCTGGTAACTGTGATACAGCGTGAAAAAGTACCACAGTATAGTTGTGGCTTTTAATTCTGCAGTATATTTTCATAATAGTGAAAGGTGTGATCAGGCAAAGGGCCAACGCAACACTGACAAAGGTGACACTGCTGCAGAAAGCTCCACTGGCACCAGCTCATGACATGTAGTTAAAGCTGATAAGAATTGCCCAGGATTTGTGAAGACAGTAATATTGGCATTATTTCTGGTTTTTAGCATCCAACGGAGTTGTCCTGGCAACGGAGAAGAAGCAAAAGTCCATTCTGTACGATGAGCAGAGTGTCCATAAAGTGGAGCCCATCACCAAACATATAGGCATGGTCTACAGCGGCATGGGGCCCGACTACAGGTGGGAGTCTGCAGGTGGAAGAAAAACTGAACGCCAGCTTAGGTTTTTTGTCCTAACTCTAAGCATTTTTCTGCGGAATGTCCCACGACTTCCAAATACACTGAAGAGGGACAAAATGTTGGCTGTGCTTGAACTGTTTATTAACAGCCATAAAACAGCTATAGTTTTTCAATCAATATCCTGCTTTCCAAATAGCAACTGATGTCAGCTTCACCAGCATCTGAAAGTTTAGAATCACCTGTTGAAAAGTGTTTAGAAACTAAACATATTATCGGAGCCTGGTTTGTACTAATGACAGTCAAAAGTGTTTCTTGTGGGATTTTTAATTGGGTGATTTCTTGGTGTGTTAAGATTAAGGCTAGTTGTGCAGATGCAATAATTCTCATCCTTTGAGGTTGTGAGTACAGAGCATATCTAAATGTGAGAAGGGGGTGCCACCATGGACTGTCCAACTACTGAAGCTCACATGCGCAGTTAAGTTAATTATTTTTGTGGTCCTCACAGGGTTTTAGTGCGACGAGCCCGGAAGTTGGCACAGCAGTACTTTCTGGTGTACCAGGAGCCAATCCCCACAGGCCAGCTTGTCCAGAGAGTGGCCTCTGTAATGCAGGAGTACACACAGTCTGGGTGTGTATACACAGAGATGCACTTATACATACACTACTTATAGAAACATCTCCTCTATACTTCAGCTGTGACATGTATTTACTCAGAATATTTAGATTTTTTTCGTTTTGTTTTGTTTGTTCCCCAGTGGAGTGCGTCCGTTTGGCGTTTCATTGCTGATAGCTGGATGGGATGAAGACCACCCATACCTGTTCCAGTCAGACCCCTCTGTATGTTGTTTTACTAATTTTTGTATTTGGTGAAAAACAGTATTTTTCTGTTTCCAGTTTTTTCTGTTTCTCTCAATCTGCAGTGATTTTAAAGCAAAGACTCTGAACTTGACCCCTGGTTTTTATTCTTCTGTTTGTCAGGGTGCATATTTTGCATGGAAAGCCACAGCAATGGGAAAGAACTACGTTAATGGAAAAACATTCCTTGAAAAAAGGTAAGACCACACATTTAAATGCATGTTGTATCTTTTGTTTAATGAATGGAATAAAATTCCACGTACAGCAAATGTGTAGATTGTACTTGGTGTATTCGATGTTGAGCGGTGAGACAGGAAGGTCTCTGGATTTGTCATGGTTAAAAGAGTCATTGTTGTGGTATTTTATAAGTAATTCATGTTTTTCAACATTACCATTTTGACCACAGTCTGAATGGATAGAAATAACTGAACTGTTTTTTGATAATATTACAATAAATAGAGACAACCATAAACTGTACTTTTATTTTAATTGGTCCTTGTGTCTTGTAATAGAAAGGGTTTTATTCAGCAATAAGCATGTGAAGTAATTTGGGCCATTAAACATGATTAATATCAAAATAAAACATACGTCAGTAGATGTCTCACAGTTCCTACCTGTCTTTGGTCTGATGCACACCACACAGATTGATAACACTTTGCTTTTGTTTTCCAGATATAACAACGACCTGGAATTGGAAGATGCCATCCACACAGCTATCTTGACATTGAAGGTATGTTACGATACCTGTAGTTTGTGAGATCGATCTTTAACGCTACCACGTTTCCACCTTTATTTTTTGTGTCATGTGTTCTGTGCCATCTTTGTGTTTCAGGAGAGCTTCGAGGGTCAGATGACAGAGGAGAACATTGAGGTGGGGATCTGCAATGAGGCCGGCTTCAAAAGACTCACCCCAGCTGAGGTGAAAGACTACCTGGCAGCCATCGCGTGAACACGTCCTCCCTGGTGACGGGGCGTTCAGGCCACATTTCAAGACAAAGACATAACAGCACAGTAGCCAACGGTCTCATGACACATTTACGACCATGAAACCACAGTCATTTATATCACGTTTGGCCACACTGTGTCATGGCAAAACTTTTTTTGGCATAACTTCATTTTATTGAAGACCATTAATGTAATTTGGCAGACTCAGACAGACCTGTTGACATAAAGTGACAACCTTTGTGCATATGTATGTATGCGCCTCAGTGGCTGTGAGACGGCAAACTAATGTTATCACTATATTAATTGGCTTATTTGTCAAATCTGGTGCTGTGAAATGTGGCCGTTTGCTACTGTGCACGTGAAAAGGAATGTGGGCTCTGATGAGTAAAGTCTCAAATCTTCCATTAAATCCTTCACTTTCACTGTGGCAAAGGCAGTGCTATCGGTTTACAAATCAGGCACGGTGGCTTTGTGCAGTCATTCAAAATTCGACTGGTTCTGACAGATTTATTAACAGATTTATTCACCCCAAAAGATTCCCTCCCTCATTGTTCTGACTGCACTTTTTTTTTTAAACACACCGGGAAGGAGGATCAGAAAGTATGGAGGATGTAATGGAATTTCTTTGAGATTTTACAGTCAGGATCTTTTGCCTGTACAGCAGTTTTACACAATGTACTTTTTTTTCAGGCTAGAAACAATAATAGAGTTTGTATTTTCTCTTCTGGTATCTGTCACTCATTCAAATAAAGGATGGTGAAATGATGTTGACTCCGTGTTTGAAGTCAATGTGTGGTGTGTTTGGAGCAGATGAGTGTGTTAGTGTGTGGTGATGTGTATGCTCCCCCTACATGTCTCACGGTATAATGAGCGCGCGCTGGGACGCAGTTTGGAGAAGAGCGCGCTCTAACGTCAGACTGGAACACCTTTTCAAATTTTGTACATATCCATCCGCCCCTGTTATGGTCAAGCAAACGCATTCACCGATATCATTTTATATTTAAAGAGCAGTGATGATTAAAATATGCTACATCATCCTAACGATTAAAGTTAAAAGTTTTATTTTAATAAAGTAGCTTAATTTGCAGTTTTAACGAGAGGTCTATTTTTCCCGGCGGAGGCTCAACATCAGTTTACCTCATAACATCTGATGACGTTTATGGCGCCAGAAATCAAGGGTTTAGAGAGGAGCGCGTGTGTGTCAGCTGGCGGTTAATCGTCGTTAACGGTGCCATGTTGTAACCGTTGGAGACGTTTTCCGTGAGAGGAGGCAGAGAAGCGGCCGCTCGTCCGTGCTCGTAGAAAAGGTCGCCGTGGAGTCAAGATGGTGGTGCTCCGCAGCAGCGGCAGCGCCGGGGCCGAGCCGGCGGCCACCACCCCGAAGAGGAGGCCGGAGGAGCTGGACACCAGCGCCGAGTTCCTGTCGCTGCTTCCCGCCTCACAGAAGAGGTCCGCCCGGCTGACCCGTTCCTCCCGGGCCGCGGAGGACAGCTTCAGCAGCCCCGAGCACGGCGCGGCCAATGTGAGCATGCACACCGACACAGCCGCCGAGACCAGCGGTCACCGGCCATTAGCGACTGAAGTTACCAAAGTTTGATAGTTTAGTTAGCGTGCTAAGCTAACTAGCTATAGAGCCAGCTTGTTGGTGACAGATGATGTGAATGAGCGCCAGTAGTCTCTCGTTTGACTGAAACTCTGTTAGTTATCGGCGGACTCATGTGTAATGACCATTCATAGATCCACAAATTACGCCGTCATTATTATTTATATTTTGTTAAGTGCAGTGAATATGCAACAATACTACAACTTATTAGATCAGGTTGTCAGGCAGCTAAATGTCCAGCAAAGTGTTTTTGCTATGTGTCGATTAGAGGGAGTGGGTGTGTGATGTGATCATTCATTAATGCATCCGTTTACTCATTTATTTTCATATTTCTCTGTTACCGAATAACAGAAAATAAACTACTGAATGTGCCTAAATGTTCACTATTTAGCAAAACACTCTGCACTGCAGTTTTCTTGGCGATGAATCCTGATCTCAGCAATAAGAAAATGTATGCTTTATCTAGTCTACACAGGCTTGCTTGATATGGATGTTAGACTGTGTTGATTTTACAGCGTTAACAGCTTTCTAATTGATAAATCCTTTGAGACAGTCTACATGTCAACTGAGTGCCTGCAGGTCAGCAACAGCACCTAGCTCCCAGCTGTCTCAACTTGAGGATGAGTGATATGTGAGATGAATGTTATTTCAAAGACATAAAAGTAAAACATGAATAATACACATGCATATGTATTGGGGGAGTTCATGTTTGTATGCATTTATGTTTATACATTGCATAAACATTTAATTTCTACTTCCATATCCAGTATACTAAAGTTGGGTCAGGTTAAAAGAAATAAATTAAACTAATCATCATAAATGATGTGAAGTTAGAGACGAGCTGTGGGGTCATAGTTGAGATGTCTATCGTGGACGTCCGTTTTTAATTTGTATTCCACTTATTCCATGTTGTATATGCTGTAAACCGTAACCTCACACTGTGACTGTACCAGGGTCATGCTGATGTGAAGCAGGACGGGGGAAGTGGCCTCCATCACTCTCTGAGGACGCGAGGACAGAGAGTCAAATTAGAGATCTCTTTTGCTGACATGGAACCAAAGACCAGCTCCCCCGTGACTGAAGACAAGGCCAGAGGGTCCTGCACGAGGTAATAGACCCATTAAGTATTACAACAGTGGACCTTTTAACCATTGAGACTACAGATGTTGCTGGAATCCCTCAGATTGTTAGATCCATTTTCTGTCTGTTAAACTTGGTGAGATTTGTAGTGAAGAGATTATCCCTGCAGCATCTCCACAAAATGTGCTCAACCTACATTTGTGAGCAAGCCTCAGGTTTAGTGAGTTAGTATGAACAAAACGTGTCAAAAGATTCTTTGCAGCCTTCATTTTATTGATTATCTGGAATTTTCAAGTGTATCTGTTGGCTGCAAGCCACCTGACCTACTTATTATACAGTGGCTTTGTTAGAAAAACTTTTTATCTCACCAAGACATTTTCCAAATATATTCTTGCCATATCAAATCTGACTTAAATACTGTGTTGATTGTATTTCACTTGTATTTCAAAATTTCACTTTTTTTTGCAACATGCACATTTTTAACATTAAAGTAATCACTAAGCAAAATGAGGAATGAGTTTTTGGTTTTATGTGTCCTTCCTCTGTAGGAAATCTTCCCGACTGCAGAGAGATGGGAAGACATCGGGAGTCAAGCCACAAGCAGGTACAGTTTGCTGCTGTGTTACTTCTTTAAATTATAGTGCCCACACAGCATGTCGAGGAGCATTTAGGTTTTGGGAGGCTCTTCACTGCTGGTTAACTAACAAGTCCTTTTCCATTGGCTTCCCAGATGTTCCAGATGAAGTTGAGGGCTCCTCCACTCCAAAGAGGAGCCGCTTTAATCTGCAGAGCCGAGAGATGGAAGAAGAAGAGGAGGAAGAGGAGGATCGCTCAGTGCGTCGTAGTTCCCGGATCACCAGATACAAACTGGACTCCCGTAATCAGTCAGTTCTCTATGACCGCCTCATCACTAAGTGAGTTGAGCAACGTTTGGCTCCTGGCTCATGGCTTCAGTTCATATAAAGCTGATCGATCACCTCAAGTGGACTCTAATAAATGAACAGATATGCATAGTGGGCTCTTTTAAGATAATATTATAATCTGTTTGTCTAATTTTTCCTCAGCACTGCAGAAGCTGTTCTCCAGAAGATGGACGACATGAAGAAGATGAGACGCAGACTAAGGAGCAGAGATAGAGACACTAAAGAAGAGGTAATACCCAACACAGGAAACTTCATCGCAGGCTTTTTGTTGCATTACATACTCCTGTTGTTTGGTGAAGTTCAAAAGAGTGAATTAACCACCATTTGACCCATTTTCTTGAGCAGCTTGGCGTGTACACCAGGGGCAGGATGATGAGGTCTTTGAGGACAAATGTGGAGAGTAAAGACACAGAGGAGGAAAACCAAGGTGAGATGGATTAGGTTTACTAACCACCTCAGGTACACAACTGGAGAATACTCTGTGAAGCAAGCTGGTCCACCTCCATCCAGTTATAGAGAAAATTCATCTAGTTTTTACAGTTGCTTTGGGTCACAACAACCATGCTTGCGACAGCAGAAACACTTGCATGTGACCTCTGTGGATTGTCTATAACTGTTTGCATGTATATCTGTTTACATTTGGTATTTTAAGAAAACCAGCCCCAAACACAAACAGTTGCTTCAGTTTTTTTTCCAATTCACAGGAGGGGATGAGGATGATCAAGATGAAGAGGAGGAGGAAGATAGAGAAGATGAAGATGAGGAGGAAGAAGAAGAGGAAGATGAGGACGAGGATGGCGAGGACGAGGAGGAGGAAAACCAGAGGCGTTATGACTTCAGACAGAGAAAGACTGTGGTTCGCTACCAGGCTCCTCAGGATGGTACTGCCCTTATTTAGTTTGATCGTATTAGTGTTAAGTTCAGTGTTTTTAGTTGGTTTAGTTTAGTTAGTGATTTTTAGTTATTACCAATACAACATTTGTTTCATTTGCTCTCAGCATAACCCAATGTGGCAGATAGCAAGAAGAAAAAAGAAACAAGTCTCTTTCTCTTTCTTCAAGATTGAGTCTAGCTCATGAGGACTAGTTTAATATTTTCTCAAAGCTGCAAAGTTCTTCGTACAAGCCTGACCTATTAAACATGGCACTTTAAGCCCTCTGTTAGAGCTTTGAATTTGACACTGTTTGATGAAGCTTGTTATTGTTTCCTCAGAACCCAGAGAGCCCAGAAAGCGCAGCATATACTTCAAGGGACACTCGTCTCCTACCAGACGCAGGTTTAGGTTCAGCTCCACGGCACCCAGGAGCCCCTACAACATGAGAAGAACCAGCAGGTTAGCATGACAGCGCAGCAGCCCGCCTGTACTCGGAAAGGAAGAGATAAAACATCTGCTGTTGCGAGATCGCGAGTTTTCTCAGTAACGTTTGTTGTTCTGATAAATGCCTTATGAAATTCTGTTCAAAATTTCTGCAGCAGTCTGCAAAAGTGGTCTGACTAATACAGTATCAAGAAAAGGATCACACCCATAATAATGACCTCAGTACAGATGTAACTTTATCATTGCAGCTGCTGTAGTAAAAGTAGTGACACACTGTCACTGCTCTCACTCATTAAGGTTTATCACAGTTTGACTGACAAATAGGTCAAACACTTTTATGCACAGTTACATAGAGAGAACATCTTACAGCTGTCTATACTAGTATTATCATTACATGTAAAATCAATCCCAAAACTCCTCTTTTTCCTCTTTTCTTTTCTGACTTGCTTCATCTCACCTACAGGAGTAGTTCTGAGAGGTAAGACCCGCACCCCTTGTCCTTGTTGCTCTTTATTGTTAGTCTGTAGTTTGTTGTTGGGTTGCTCTGTCTTTGTTAAGGCGGTGCTTGTTGATAGTGTTGCACATTTTGGTTGACACTATGTTCTCAAGTATTGAGAAGTTGTACCAAACATCACTGGAACTTATTTACTGTTTAAGCACCGTTTAACTGTGTGTTTGAATGTTCTGCACTTGATATATCACAATGAACCAAAAGACACATTCAAAGTCGAGCTCTCCTTGTATGTCAGGTGGTGTGTTAGTCAGGTGTCGTGTGGTGATGGTGTCATTTGAATTGTTTGGATGAATCTTCCCTGTGCTGTTACACGTTACATGTAATGAAATCCTCCTTTTTTTCCTGAATTGATGCATTGTTACTGTTGCATTAGCAATGTATATTTAAAATTTAATTCCCACTAATTGAGTGGTAATGGGGTTTGATTTTGTTTGTTTGTTTGTTTGTTTGACTCAGTGTTTGATTAAAGTTAGTTTTTATACTAAATGTCACTACTCACCCACTACCGTTTGATTCCTGCTTTGCTGAGGGCATCATAACAAATAATTCTTTTTTACTAGCTGAAAAGGCAAAAAAGTCTCAACCCTAAATGTGATTGGGATTCTATGTTGTTGATAGGATAAGGGATAATGTTATTGTATCTCTTACCTTTGCAGAAGGAGACATGCCATTCACAGTAGCGACTCCACTTCCTCATCCTCAGACGAAGAGCAGTTCCAGAGACGGAGAAGTATGAACAGGAGCCGATCAGTCAACAGGTGAGAGCATCAGCAGCAGCTGTCACACAGTACAGGTACAGGCAGACAACAGCATATTGGTGGAGTGTAAATGAGGATTAAATAGTAACTAATTTACAATAATTACTATTGGTTAACATTTTACATGTCTGCATATCCTGTTTTAATGATCATTTTCCTGAAATAATTTAAATGAGGTTTAGTGACAGTAAGACAGTATATTTATATTATTGGGGAAAAAACTCGAGTCTTGAAAAATTCTTAATCTATTTGCAGATGTCTGCCCATGAACTTAGTGAAAGAAGACCTGCTGGGGATCCACAAGGACAGGATGAAGATCGGTGCCAGTCTCGCTGATGTGGACCCCATGCAAATAGACAGGACGGTACGCCGTTAGATAGATACAGGCACAGAGAGATAGGTGTCATGATGGTAAATATCACTGTATTAGATTAAAAATAGCACTTTTTAACACTTGAGGGTGCTTCTTTTACAACTTGTATTCCTGCTAATAGCCTGCGAATAGAGTGAATGACAATTTGTAGGTCAAAGACAGATTAAACATTAATAGGGAAATGAATAGTATTATGAGCGACCAGTGTAAACATGACTATTTGTCATCCAGGTGCGGTTTGAGAGCATTGGAGGTTTAAGCAGACACATCTCATCGCTGAAGGAGATGGTGGTCTTCCCTCTCCTTTACCCAGAAGTCTTTGAGAGGTTCAAGATTCAGCCTCCCAGGTAAAAAAATTGTGTTTGTTTATAAAATAAAATTTGACAATAAATTTTCATTTATTGTAAGAGGCCATTTAAGAAACACATTCATGCTATTCTGTCAAAGAAATTAGAAACCTAATATCTCAAACTGGAGAAAAGCAGCTGGAATTTATCAGTGGAGAGTGCTCAGTCATCACATCTGGCTTATACCAAGACTGAATCTTTTCATTTAAACTAATGACTTATTTCAGATCAGGACTTTTTTTGCTGTACACACTTAAATACAGGTTAAGTATAAGTACTATTTAAGTATAGACCTCTGTAAAGATAAGAACGACTCAACTTGAAATACATTTGTACCAAAATAAGATGCGTTGCTGTAGATCCACAGCATGTCTAAAGTCCCAAAGAAATAACGATCTCTTTAAAGTCCCTCTGGACTGTGCTGGTTGCTGCCTCAGGCTTCAATCAGATTGTATTGCCAGTTAAACCCTAATAAAATCCTGCTCTTTGTCATATTTTCTTTTCTCTTTAGGGGCTGTCTATTTTACGGTCCTCCAGGCACAGGGAAAACCCTCGTTGCCAGAGCACTGGCTAATGAGTGCAGTCAGGGGGAAAGAAAGGTGTCTTTCTTCATGAGGAAAGGAGCTGACTGCCTCAGTAAGTGGGTGGGAGAATCTGAGAGACAGCTCCGACTGCTTTTTGACCAGGTAAACCAAACTCCTCATCAACGTACAACGTACAGTGGAGATTGTTCATTGTTTTAATCATAATTGGTAGCTGTAAACAAAAGACACAAGTATCAACAAAGAATATCAGAAGATATTTACAGTTAAAGCTAATTTAAAATATCTTTATTATATAATTTGACATGTTACCTTGTAGATTAGAATAAATGCACATGTACATGGTCTTAAATCAGGTCTAAAGATGATTCAATCTGTGACAAATTAAATTGTTTTCAGGCATACCAGATGCGTCCATCCATCATCTTCTTTGATGAGATTGATGGTTTGGCTCCAGTCAGGTCCAGTCGTCAGGACCAGATCCACAGGTGAGCGACCCTCCTGTTCTTACTTTGTAGAGTGCACGCGTGGTGATTAGACTGATGTTAGTGAGTGAAAAATGGACAGAATAGTTTGCAGGATCTAAATGCCAGATTTCTCAGAGATAAAATTGATTTGATTGATTAAATTGATTAAAAATCAGCATTTAACATTGATATTCATAATCTTCATAAGCTTAGTTGATGTTTCACATGACAACAATCACAGTTAAGTACATGGCCCAATGTTACATCTGTCATGCATAATATTGTGCACAACCTGGAATTAGAAACAGCTTGGCTGCTACAAAGACACACCTCACTTAGAATTGAAGACCAAGAAATTGTACAGCCACGAGGGCCCATCTGTCGTGACATGTCACACTCACAAATCACTTAGGGTTTGACTATTTGGGCGATTGGGGAGCCAACCAAGAAGTAGAGCGTCTTTGTAAATTGAAATTTTTTTGAATGATTACATTTTTTATGATAGTAGCAGATCTTGTATGTATTAGGAAAAGAAGGTAGTTCCAGTAGCTTTCATTGAGAATGCAAGTGCTCACTGTGTTTTTCAAGGATACTCGGATACTGTCCTTGAAAAAGATAAAAAGTTGGTGTTGCTGTTGTGAATGTGTGACCTTGGTATTGTAATCAGTGCGATCATCACTATTCATTTAGCTCAGTGAACTGCAGTGATGTCGTCTTTGTTACTGATGATAGTGTTGACCAGTTAAAAAAACACAAGACTTCTTCTGTCTCTGTAGTTCCATCGTGTCAACCTTGTTGGCTCTTATGGATGGATTAGATGCTAGAGGAGAAGTTGTTGTGATTGGAGCAACAAACCGGTTGGACTCCATCGACCCGGCTCTAAGGAGACCAGGCCGCTTTGACAGAGAGTTCCTCTTCGGCCTGCCAGACAGAGAGGTGAGAAAATGTAGACGCCCTTTAATGCTTGACTAAGATCATTTAAAAAAAAAAAACAAAAAAAAAACCATTGGATCTGATTTTTAAATCCTGTGATCGTATCTTGTATGGCAGGCAAGAAAGGACATTCTGAAGATCCACACCAGACAGTGGACTCCACCGCCTTCAGACACTTTTCTGGAAGAACTGGCAGATAAATGTGTTGGTACGTTTGCACTATATAATGCAAAAACAGTGAAAAATGCACATCTCTTTAAACTTCCCTGGTTCAAATAACAATTGCATTAGATTAAAATCTTTACTGTCTAACTCGGTATAAAAATCAGAGAAAGTATTTTTTATTCTTTGATGTGCACCATGCAGTGGAAATGATACTGATGTAACACCAGGACAAAATCTCAGTCACACTGGTCCTTTATCTCTGTTCAGAAAATGTATACCGGAAACACTGGCATGAAGTTTTCACACCTCTAATCACAGGTGTTATACTGATTGTGACTGACTGTCTTTGCTTGCCAGGTTATTGCGGCGCAGACATCAAGGCGGTGTGCTCAGAGGCTGCCCTGTGTGCACTGCGGCGTCGCTACCCACAAATCTACTCCTCGTCACAGAAACTTTTGCTTGATGTCAATTCCATCTCTATCACAAACAAAGACTTTATGACTGCCATGTCTAAGATGGTGCCTGCTGCCCAGAGGTATAACCAAAATAACTGTATAATAAATTACAATATAAAACAGGCTCTGTAAACAATATTCCTACATCTCTGGTGCCTGTTCTTTCAGATGTCTCTGAAGTAAATATGTTGTTGATTGTGATTCTCAGGGCAGTCGTGTCCCCAGCCAAGGCCCTGATACCTGCCATTCGTCCTCTGCTCAGTGCCGCCTTGCAGGACATCCTCCACACAGTCAGCAGAGTGTTCCCGCATGCTGAGCAGGGCTTAAAGAGGAAGAGAGAACATGGTACCGCTCTTGTTCTGTTTTGCATTCATTTATTCTGGGCCTCATCTGTTCTTTTCATGGTCCTGCATTCTGTCATTGGATTAATAACAAATTCATTTCCCCTCTGTCCATAAGTAATTACAGAAGAGAGCACACTTACAGTGACTGTTCATTTGCAAAGTTCTTTATGGACATCAGTCAGACTTCAGGAGTAACTGCTGGATGGTGTGTGTGCGTGTGTGTTCATTTCCAGATGTGGCTCTTGGTGTATCAGACGATGATCTGATGTTCAGTGAGGATGAGGATTCAGAAGTCCTCTCCAACGGGCAGACCTCTCACTCTCAACTCAAAACACCTGCTGCTAATGGACTCCTCAACCTCAACAGGTTGGCTACACATTTTTTAAGAACACATTTCATGCAGTCGGGTTAATTTGTTTCCTCATTCTTTCACATACTGATTTTTTTCTTTACTTTAGAGGTGCTGTAAGGTGTTAGACGTTTAAGTGATGACAAATCCCTCTTCTGTCTTTTCCAGTCAAAATAAGTCTTTATGGTCCTGCCACTTTACCCATCTCTGTCATTTGTCCTTGTGTAGGAACGTGCTGAGCCACCCCACTTCCTACCGTCCCAGGCTGCTGTTGGAGGGCAGACCGGGTTCAGGTCAGAGTGCCCACTTGGCCCCCGCTGTCCTCCACTCTCTAGAGAAATTCACTGTGTACACACTAGACATGGCTGTGCTGTTTGGAGCCAGCGCAACCACTCCAGAAGAGACTTGTGCTCAGGTAAACAAGATAGGACTATGCACAATAAAACTCTGGTAAATGAGTATTAATGACCATATGCAATGACATTTGACCGTTGCCAAGATGTTCTGAGGTTAGGGCATTTACTTTTAAACAGACCGAAGACCCAAAGAAATCAGGAGTCCCACAGAACATTTCTACTTTGCAGCCTTGTCAAATTCAGTGTGTTCTTTTCAGTGGACTTCACTGGCCAAAATGGCTGCCACAGCGAGTGTAGTTCATGGGCCCCACCTCCTTTTTACTGTGGGCAGTGGGGATAAATATGTACTACAAATATTCATTTTAGAGAGCCATGATGATGTGAATGAGCTTTCCAAGCTGTAGCTTTTGTGTGCATGTGTGTGCGTTAGTATGTGTGTGCAAATGTATGTGTCACTGTACAATCTCTGTCCACTGTATAATGTCCTCATCATTCTTTTTTATTTATAAATTTTGTCTTAATACTCACATCCTACTGAGTCCTCAGTTTAAGTTCTGTGAAAGTATATGCTTGTCTTGCTTGCTCGCTTGAATTACATTCAGTTTTTGCAAATACTCATACTAAACATATATTAATGTTTTCACGTCATATACTCTCCAGATCTTTGTTGAAGCAAAGCGGACCTCTCCGAGTATCCTGTACATCCCTCACATTGGACAGTGGTGGGAAACTGTGGGTCCGGCTTTACGAGCCACCTTCCTCAGTCTTCTCAGCTCCATACCTGCCTTTGCTCCTATTCTTCTTCTGGCTACGTGCAGCCTGAGATACGACCAACTCAGCATGGAGGTATGGAAAGATGAGAGATACACTATTAACTCAATTAGCGCACAGCCCTTTAAGAAATAGTCATGGAGTTGATAAAAGATGTGACTGTAATTTTCCTCAATATAAAAGGTTCTCTCTGACAGACACAATGCTGATCTAGAAGTGACCTCTGACTTGTCTCATCTCAGGTGCAGGAGTTGTTTCGGGTTGAGTATGGAGAAGTTTTCCACATTAAGGTTCCCACCGGCAGAGAAAGAAGAAACTTTTTCGAAGATCTAATCCTCAATCAGGCTTCTAAGGCCCCCGCTTCAAAAAAGAAAGCTGGTGAGCAGTAATAAAATATAAATCTACAGTGGGCTTTAGTTCTTTTTAAACTGATGGTTAATACACTCTTCCTTAGTACTTTTTCTAGAAGAAAATGTACATTAAATGATTTTGTGTCACAGAGAAGAGGTGACACTCACTGATATGTAATGCACATACACATTACACTTATTAGCTGGTGGACAGCAATTGGTGTGGTTAACTTTGACTGTAAAAGTTCCTGTAAAATGTTCATTCAACCTGCCGATGGAAAAGAAAAAAATGAAACTGGGCCACAAAATCACATAACAGGACACAAGCTGCTTCAGACGAAGCATGTTGCAACACAGAAGAGAGGAAACTTGTCAGAACATTGACAGACTCTGTGTCTTAGAAGTTTATTTTTAATGAGCGTGAGCTCATCACGCATCATGTGAATGACTCCATTTCTGTTTAAAACAGAGAGTTTGATGGAAATCCTGTTGTAGTCATCTTGTCTGATTTGTCAGCTGCAGGCTAGAAGTGGATGTTACCAAAGTGCAAATAGACCTCACCTCCAGAGCAAGACAATGGCCAATTTTATGGTGACGTACTATATTAGTCAAATTCACATCTCAGTTATGTGCGTCTGTCAACCCTCCACTTTCCTCAGTGCTGCATGCATTGGAAGTGCTTCCTGTTGCCCCTCCACCTTCTCGACGTCAGCTAACAGAGGAGGAGACCCAGCGATTGGAGGAGCAGGAGGAAGACACCCTCAGGGAGCTTCGCCTCTTCTTGCGTGATGTCACCAACCGCCTATCCCAAGATAAACGCTTCAAAGCTTTTACAAAGCCTGTTGATTTAGAAGAGGTAGCTATTCAGATATACACTACTGACTTAAATCCTGTTTCTTTAATAAAACCTTGCTTGCTGACTCAGTGGTGAAACCGAGAATGTCTGTCCTTCATCATCATATCTAGTGTTTAGTTTGATTCCTTTTCTTTGCTTCTGGACTTATAGCAGCATCTTGTCATATTTTTAGGTGCCAGATTACGCGGAGGTGATCAAGAAGCCTATGGACCTTTCAACAGTTCTGTCGAAGATTGACCTCCACCAGTATGGGACTGTCAAAGAGTTCCTCCAAGACGTGGATCTAATCTGGCAGAATGCCCTTGAATACAACCCAGACAGGGACCCCTCAGGTATACACAGTGAACTGTGAAGAACGTACCCATCATGCTGGCAGAGAGCATTAACAGTATTAATACATACAACAACAAATTAGTACAAGGCAATTGAATATGCTTTCTTGTTCATTAGAGTGAATTTGTATGTGTGTGTGTTTCTTCTAGACCGTCAGATCCGCCACAGAGCATGTGCATTAAAAGACACTGTACATGCCATCATCAGAGATGAACTGGATGAAGATTTTGAAAAGATTTGTGAAGAGATCAAAACATCACGCAGCACAAGAGGTGAGTGTTGTGTGTATACAAACATAAAGTAAGGTTAGTCTAGTTGTCCCAGCCTCACTTGCTGTGTGAGCTTGGTTATAAAATATTAACAAGGGTAGGTTATTTTAGTCAGGACTGACTTTGCTCAGTGACGCATATTTAGTATTTTATGAATAACCCTGCAGTAAGATAATGTCTTGTTACTAGTACATTGTGTTTCAGGTTCACAATTAACTTATTTTGCCATTTTAAGCACTCAAACTGTCACAGAAAAAAATCTTATGCATCTCTTGTAAAGTACAACTCAGTTTGGGTTTAAACCAAGACTGCCCAATTGAATCCACTTAAAGCAGAGCCTCACTGTCAGAATGTGTAGAGTTTGGTAGGAAGGAGAAAAACTGTTTCACAAAGGTGAAGAATAATAAAGCATTGTACTTTCTCTCTCCTTTTTTTCTATTTATTTATTTTTTTGACTGTCTCAGATTGCTCCACTGTCCGGTTTGCTCCCTCCTTCTACCACGTCCTTCCCAAACAGTCCAAACCTCCTGCTGAGGTCAAGATCACCGAGACGACCCCACAAAGAGCTCCGGCTGGGCCTATAACTGCAGTTACTCCCAATACAAGTTCTCCTGCCATCACAGTGCTTAGAAACACAGGTAAAGACTACTGTTCATACAAAGATTTGATTATTTACGTAAAAGAATCATCACAAAAAAATCCCCTTTCGTTCCTCTAGCCCAGAAGAAGAAAAGGCGGAAGAGTCGCTGGTCAACTGGCTTCTATGCAAAGAAGAAGTCCTCCCCTCACACGTCCAGAGATGATGCACACTTGGGTTCTGATGAGGAAGAGGAAGATGGGGATGACGAGGAGGAGGTTGAGAAGGACGCAACAGGGTGTGATGAGGAGAATGGAGTAAAGGAGGATCAGGTGGTGGTTGATGTAGAGGCAGAGCCCGCACCAGCCTCTGAAGACAAAGTTATCATGTGTGAAACAGGTCAACCAGGACAGCCAGAGGAAAACAAAGTGTTGACAGAGGCAAGGAGTGAGAACAGTGAATCCATTTCAGTGAACACTAAGGATAGCCATACAGAAGCAGAGGGAGATACCCAGGGACTGTCCAACACAGTGGAGGGTGGTAAAACTAATGGCCTGATGTTGACAGAAACAGAGACTGACAGATGTCCAGCTGAGATGCAGACAGACAACAAGAACAGCAAGGTAGCCCCTGTAGAGGAGGCAGAGCAGAACAGCCCTGCTGAACCAATGGAAGTGGAAGCAAGAGAAACCTCAACCATGGATGACGCTGCTAAAGGAGACGAGGACACAGGCGCAGGTTTGACGTGAACACTGTCTTACACTTCAAGTTCAGCTCTGTAGCTGTAGAGAAAATATCAAGAGAAATGCAGACCTCTAATCCACTAAACCCCTCACTACACAGTGTTCCCAGAGATGGCGAGAAGTGCATTCCCAGTGTTTCAGCAGACTGTCATCCATTATGGTGGTCTAAACAGCTTGTGTGCTTGTTTTGTGTCTCAGAGCGGAGCGTGAGACGCATGACTCGTGCTCTGAAGAACGCTGTGCTGCAGCAGCAGATGATCGATGTGGACAAGGCTCTGCAGATCCTGGACCAGGAAACTCCCCCTCTGGTGGTGGACAAAGACAAATTAAAGGTGTGTGGGATACTGAGGATGCTTGACTTGTTCTCTTACAGTTGCTGGTGAGATGGGTTCCCTCAGGGTGAATTTACTCATAACAAGATTGGTGACAAAATGAGGCTACCGTGCATCGTCCTTCCTTCAACCTGTGTTGTTTGGTGTTTTTTCCTCGACAAGAAGGTATAAAGTTTCGCAACTGTAAGTGTAATCTGTGTGTCATTCCTCTCTCTCTTCCGTTTCTTCAGGAGCTGCTGGAGAGAGTAGTGTCCAAAACTGAAGGCTATGAGGTCTACAAGCTGGAGAAACTCTATGCTCTGCTCTGCCAGAGCATCTATAGACACAGACGAGACTACAACAAAACTGCACTAATACAGGTTGGTACTGGGCAGTAGTCAGATGGCAGATGCTTAACATGGACTGTTGGTGGTGTTATTCAGTATTAATTGAATTTCTTTTTAACGTTAACATAGTGAAGCAAGCTGTACTGTGTACGTTGTCTCACATGCTTTAATGTTTCTAATCTGTTTGATGTTTTTCTCTCAATTAGGAGTTGAAACAAGAGATTGAAGACTTCTGTTGACTTTTCTACAGGAATAATGTGACCATGTATTATACTCATGATCCTTTTAGCTGTGTAAATATATAAACATTGGTTTTATTTTCATAGAAACCTACAGGCACCTCAATTTGTGCATTAGCTAAACCTTTGTATTACGTCTATATTTAATTAAATGCCTTTCCTCTAAGTGCCATTGTGTGTCTCTTTGTGTAGTCAGCATACAGCTCTGAGAATAGAAATCACTTTCACAATGTGAAAGATCATATCTGTGATGGTCTGACAGTTTTTTGTAACTTTTAGCAAACCCAGATTCACTGGTGTGTAGTGGACTGTTGGAATGTCATGATAACTTTTCATTTTTCATTCATGCAAGATTTTCCCAGTAATTCTTTTATTACATATGCCTGACTTTGTAGACTGTTTGAAACCTGGTATAAGGAAACCTTAGCAAAGACAAATAACATTCATTCCCCTCTGTCTTATTAACATTAAAATCCGTTTTCTAGAAGGAAGTTAAACACAAATTGTGGACAAAGTAGATGGTGTTGTCTGGTCTTGACTTTGTGCACAGGGAGTAAACACTTTAGACAGTCCGTTTTATAGGATCCAACAAAGATACTTTGAGTCGCATTAAGGTAGATGTGGGATTCAGGGTTTGTCTGACTCAGTTTAGAGACTAAAAGTGTGTCTGCTGCATCTTTTATATTTTGATTTTCTTTTGAAAAAGCAGAAGCACTTTAAATGACTGAGGTTCTCCATTAGTCATTAAAAAAAGAAACTAAATGTCCCTTTATTGACTCTCATACATAAAAATATACAAGATGTGTGTATAATTCCCACAGTCCTTCCAGCCATAGATACAGTGCAACCATTTATAATTTGGGATTAACAAATGTTAGTCAATGCGATCAGTGTTAAAATTCACACCTTTTAAAAAAGCTTGATATGTGTTATTTCCTGTGCTGGCCTACTTTAAATTTCACGCAAGGCGATACAAATAGATTTTACCGTGAAAGGACCACGTGCAAAATCAGGCAGCTGCAACTGTATTTCTCTTTTCACACAGACATGAATGTGTAGTGAGGCGTTTACACCGCCATAAATGAGCTGCAGCGCGCCTTACAGTGAGAAACCAGAGACGAGACCAGTGTCAAACAGAGTAAACTTGTATGATGTCCTCACAGAGCGTATCTAATGTAAAATACATGTATAATATAGTGTATATGCAGTCGGTGTGTGTCCTCATGTAGCTCCTCACGCTGCTCTAACAGGTCATGTAAGGACACCTCGGCTCGCAGCCAGCTCCACAAACGGCTGAGCTCACGGCCCGCTTCAAACGGCGAGGAAACACCGCATTTATACGTCCCTACGCGGCACATAACCACACATTACATTAAATATTAAAAACCGTGCTGCTTAATTCCTGTACTATTATTTTTTTGTCGTTGTTGCTAAGTTTCCGAAAATTGTCAGAGTCGCCGAGGAATGACGTCAGGACGTATCACATTGAATGATGACGCCGTTTGATCATTAAAAAAAACACACACACACAGAGCCGTTAAAAAATATGAGAGAATTAGGTCATCAAACTGACACCGAGCCGCCGGCCCCGGGGACGCAGCGACTACCGGGACTCTCCCTCCACCTAACTTTAACTGACGGCGCCGCCCGGGCAGTGAAATAACCTGCCGAGGGCTGTCCGGCGTTTTTTTATCCGCAGACTGGCGGCCGAGCAGCCGTTAGACCGGTTCGTCTGTCTGTCTGCGCCTCAGTCTGTGTGTCCGTCCGTCTGTCTGGGCTGGTGGAGGTGGTGGTGTTGTTTGGGGGAGGGGGGGAGACCCGGGTAGCCCCCGAGCAGCGTCACCGCCGCCGGAGTCCGGTCCAGAGGCTGCGGGCTGAGGACCGAGAGCCCCGGAGGACTGCCCCGCGCGGAGCCGGGACGCTCGCCGCCGCGCCGCGCCTCGCCTCGCCTGGTGGCCGGATAACAACACTGCCCGCATTTCAGCACTCCCAGTAAGTTTACCGCCACACCTGATCGCTAATAATCAATACTAAAGCCCCACACCGGCCGGTCGGCCCGCCGCACACACATGCTACATGCTGTGCAGCTAAGTTACACTCGTGTTTTATCTGCGTGTGCGTATGAATTGGCCGCTTTCACGCCACTTTAATCGGGACGGATGGGCCAGCTCACGCCTCCACATGATGACCGAGGAGCGATCTCGTGATGGCAGCACCGACACAGTTGATTGTTATCGTGAAGAGTGTGCAGCCTGTTTAGCAGGCAGCCAGTCAGCCAGTCAGTCAGTGGAGGGGCTCGACAAGTGTGCAGGGCACAGCTGCACGTCTCAAACACCTCCATCACAGTCAGTGACCTTGTGGTGGGTGAGAAGGCGGCCAGCAGCAGGTTAAAGCGGGATCCCCGCTAACACAAAGGCATGAGAGAGACGTCAAATATTTGCTGTAACCAGGTGAGGTGTGTCAGGTGTGTACTTAAAAAAATCATCTTTTGGTGGTGCTTACATTGTTCTGGTGATCTCATTTGGGCCTGACTTTCTATGTTTTTTCCTGTCATTCACCTTATGTGCATTAATTGGAGTGAGACGTGTATTACTGCAGGTTTGGACAAGTCACCACTAAAGTTAATGTCATCGGGATCATGTTGTGTTAGGGTTTACTAAATTGTTTGTAATTACTAATTATTTTTAGATTTATCATTAAGTGCATACAGAGTAAAGAAAAATGCCGATCACTATTGCCCACAGTCCAAACTGTGTGTTCAAACAGCTTGTTGGGTCTGACCAGCAGTTCAAAAATGTTCACTTGCATTCACATTTACAGTTTTTGAATAAAACAGACAGTGGCAGCAAATGCATTCCCTTTAGCAAATATAATCAGCTAAAGTTTGCTATTACTGCTTTATATAGGAAAGTAGAAATGATTGATTATAAGAGTAATCAAATAGTTTTCTGTCATTTTTTATCAGTTGATTGCATAATGTTGAAACACAGTTTATTGACTGCTTGAATTGATTGAATGCTGTATTATAAATCTGTGATGGTAAAAAAAAACACTCTCATATCACAGTAGGACTGATGTTCATCAATGCACTAATGTTTACTTCTGTCCTAGCTATTCACTTTATGGCCTTTTATTCCACTCACTTATGTATACTGTGAAATCATATCTGTGCAACAACATCATCATTTCTGCAGCAATTATATCCATATACACCTGTGCACTACACCTCACCACTGCACATCTAACAGGGTGAGGCTGTGTATGTAAATACTGTTACTGTTTTCACCTTGTTATTATTTATTGTACATATTGTTTTTGTATTTATATTTTCTCTATTATTTAATCTTTATGTTTAATTTTAGTTTTTGAGATTCTGTAACAGTGAAATTTCCCCACTGTGGGATCAATAAAAGACTATCTAATCTAACTGAATTGGCGATAAATGTGAATATGAATTATTTGGATTCCCCTATAGTCATCACTGTATTAGGTGATAAATGCAAACTTCTTACAATAATGCACTTGTGAAAATTTGTTTACTGGCTGGCTGGCTGTGTGTGGCTACATAAACACCACTCATATGTTCATTAGACACCAGAATTGTCTTTATTTATTAGTACTTTTAGTAGTTTACTAAATTCCAGAAATGCACCCATATCCACATTAATTTTGTCCAATTATATCATGGTTATAAGTAGAGTGGTAACAGTTACTTTTCCTCAGTTAAAATCAGTGAGTTTTTTTAAGTTGACTCTTTGTGACAGAGTGTTAGTGTGATATTCACATATTTGTTACGTTTCCTTCACCAGAAATATACAGTTCAAGGACTCTAGCATGTGAACACAACCACCCAAGAGATGTGAGCCTTGACACTTCTGTGCCAGATCTTCTTTACCCTGAGGAGAAGCAAACTGAGTTCGCTTTGACAATGTCAAGCCGCCGGAAATCGACCACACCGTGTATGGTGCTGCCCTCTGACGTGGTGGAGCAGGAGGAGGTGGAGGAGAAAACAGAGAGGGCGAAGGAGGAAGAGGTGGAGGAGGAGGAGGGTAAGGTGAAGGAGGCAGCAGAGGAGGGTCCGACCGCTGAAGAGCTGGGTCAGGCGGTGGTGGTTGTCCCCACGCCTCCAGAAACAGGTAAAACTCTTTTTAGATGACACGCTTGAAATATGCACAAACCTTTGCTGTAAATGTAAATGAATGTGAATGAGTGAAAATTGAATGATAATTCTCATAGATGAACCCAGTGTCTCTGCTGTAGAGGACAGCGAAGTCCTCAGTCCCTCTCTGAAGCGCAGCGCTACAAACCCTCCCGAAGATCTGAGCGCCGATCAGCCGTCCCAGGAACAATGTGACGCCCCCGAGGAAGGGGGAGCGGACGCGGCTGCGGTGGCCGCCATCTCTCTCAGCAAGACCCCCATCATGAGGATGAAGACCAAATCTGAGCCCAAGAGGATCGCCGTGTCCCTGAAGTCAGCAGACGAGGCGGTGGAGGCCTTTGGAGGGGGTGGCGAGGGAGAGGTGGGAGGAGAGCAGGAGCCCATTGAAGCTCCCCTGGGGCCGATGACACCTGTGGAGATGCTGCTTCACGACTCCATGAAGCTCGGGGGAGGCAACTTGATGGTCAGCCCACCCTCGGAGCAGCAGAGGAAATCATCCACTTTAAACCCCACCGTTCTGCCTGCTGGCCTGGCGCAGGTAGAAAGTCTTTTGTAGAAAGTAGGAAGGGTTTAGTCAGCTCGTTGCAGCAGCATGGTTAGGTTTAAACTTCAGCTACAGCAGTCCTCCATGTTTATTTAGTTTAGAGACACTTTGGCAAGGCAGAAGCTTTCCAAACAGGACCTGAATAGCACATTACCCCTGTGTACTATCAGCTCAGACCTCTTATCTCCTGTCCTCTCTTTCTTTACTTCAGGTGCTCTCTGCTTTCCAGGCTCAGCAGACTGCTGCAGCAGCAGCAGCTCAGCCTCAGCTACTGATTCCCCTCAGCAGCATCCCCTCCTACAGTGCAGCCATGGACACCAACCCCCTGCTGGGCAGCACGTACAAGAAGTTTCCTTATCCCTCAATGGCCGAGATCAGCAGCCTGGCAGCCCAGACGCAGTTTACAGAGGAGCAGATCAAGGTAGGTCAAAGTTGTTTTGGGTAGATTGCCTGTGCTGACAAAGAATGTCACTCCTGTCTCTTATAAGATGAGATTGAGGATCCTTAGTAGTAAAAGGCCACCTGAATCTCAATTTAGACTGAACAGAAATGTCTGAAATGATATAATAAATATGCTAAATATTGGATTTAAAGATTGGAGTCAAACGTACTTGATCTCCACGCAGGTGTGGTTCTCAGCACAGCGGCTGAAGCACGGCGTGAGCTGGACTCCAGAGGAAGTGGAGGAGGCCCGGAGGAAACAGTTTAATGGCACGGTGCACACGGTGCCTCAGACCATCACTGTCATACCTGCTCACCAGCTGTCAGCAGCCGCCAACGGCCTGCAGTCCATTCTTCAGACCTGCCAGATAGTGGGGCAGCCCGGCCTGGTGTTCACACAGGTAGGTAAGGAAAGAAAACACCCTTTGACCTGCCTCACTCTGAAACCAGTCAACTTGAGATTGTTATGTCTTTTTTTAGTTAAAAATAAATTGCTTTGGCTTGATTAGAGACTTTTATTTGATTTCACTTGAATGTCATTTTACTTGATCTGACTTAAAACTGTATGATTGGTTTTGATTGAATTTAAAAAGCTTGGAAATGGAGACGACTTCTCCAGCTCGCAGTATGTCTGCCACCTCAGATATATTGATCCAGCTTAAATAGGAGTGAAGTCATATTAGATCACAAAGGGAAGATAACGCCGTCTCTTACAATCAGCGGCATCAAAGCCTGTAGACAAATAGACATTTTCTTTGGTTGCTTTTTCTTTGCTTTAATTATGTTTTTGTCAATAATATATTTAATAATATATTGAATATTTACCCATTTACCCATCACAGTCTACCTGTACCTGATCTACCTGATACCACTTTTTTTAACCAGGTCATACGAGCTTCCAAAATGTTAAGTAGGTTAACTGTGAACACAGAGATCTAACATTTTGGGACGCCTGTCTAATTTACTTTTAATGATCTTGCTCTGGGGCTGAGGAATAGCAGCAATGTACTGTAGATAGTTAATTCAGTAACAAAAAGCCTCTTTTTTATAGTTGGTCATATGCTGCTATTTACTATGTGCTGAAGAGACCCTCCCCTTTTAAATTTGAGTGTAGTGTTCGTTTTCCTGGTGCTGACCATATAATTGTAATGACAGCAGTCGCACAGATCATGTCATAAATGCTGGGTTTGCGTAACATTATATATGTTACATTCTCTGCTGGGAAACGAGATCCGTGGTGCGGTGTGAAAATGATGAATAGGTGTGTTACAATCCTATTTGCTGTGTGGAGGCTGAAGTCTTTTTTTCCACTCAGCTGGATGTTCTGATCTGTGTTGGTATTGGTCTGTAGCCAGGCTCATATTTTACAAATTAGAGCAGAGAGGAAATGTAATCTTGCCAAAAAAAGAATAAACCCAGAGAATGAATACCTAACAGTAGTTACACATCTGAAAACCGGTTTTCAGGCCCTTTCAAAGAGTAAAATGTTCTAGATACTGAATACGGTTCTTTAAATAACAGAAACATCCCTCATGTCTCAACCTCACATTCTGTGTCTCGTTGTGTTCTGCAGGTCGGCCCGGGGGGGAACCTCCCCGTGACCAGCCCCATCACTCTCACAGTGGCAGGGTTGCCCAGCCAGTCCCAGAGCTCCAGCAGAGTTTCCTGTCCGACCCCGACAAACAGTGAGCTGAAACGGGCCACCACTGTCCAGCCTCCCTCTCTTTCTCCACAGGTGGGGACTGCACATGTTGCCGTCTTGTAGATATATACATTTCTGCTCTTGTGCTGTCAATGTGCTAGTTTTTGACTGCTAAAGCTTATTCACTAAACAGAAACGGTTTCTGTCAGTGCCATGTAATGTACGCCAGAAAACCAACAAGTTTCCCACCTCTAAATTATCTTATCCATTTAGGCTTTCTTCTAGCAGGTGTTTGGTATTTATTTACCTTGTGTTTAATACATAACTGTCCCCTTCCCTTTCCAAGGAGAACTCAGCCCTCAGTGCTGACACATTCAGTTTGCGGCCTAAAAAGTCCAAAGAGCAGCTGGCAGAGCTGAAAGCCAGCTACCTGAAGAACCACTTTGTCACTGATGCAGAAATCGCCCGGCTGATGAAGCTCACCAACTTGACAAAGGGAGAGATCAAGAAATGGTTCAGTGACACCAGGTACAACCAGCGCAACTCCAAGAACAGCCATGTCATTGTTTTTCATGAGGGAGGGGGCAGAGGAAGTGGCAGCTGCAGCAGCAGCGCCAACACCACCATCATTATTGACTCGAGCGATGAGACCCCCACATCGCCACACCCTCCACGCACTCCTCCTGTGAAGGAGAAGGAGACGCGGCCTAAAACATGGAATCCATTCCCAGATTTCACCCTGCAGAAGTTTAAGGAGAAGACTCCGGAGCAGCTAGTGGTGCTGGAGGAAAGTTTTGAGAAGAGCAGCACCCCATCAGATGAAGAACTGAGCCGCCTGAGGACAGAGACTAAACTGACACGGAGGGAGATTGATGCCTGGTTCACCGAGAGACGAAAAATGCCTTCCGTCAGCACTTCCTCCCCAGATTCTTCAGAGGGAGGAAAAACGGAGGCAGATGGCGCAAAAGCAGGAGAAGGAACAGGAGCCAGCTCCTCTTCTCCTTCTGCCTCCTCGTCTCGTAAAGGAAGTCAGACTCCTCCTGGAGGTCGCAGTAAGCAGCTGCCCAGCAGCAGCAAAGACTTGAAAGATAAAAGTAAAAAGACTCCTGAGCAGCTCCATATTTTGAAAAGTGCCTTTGTACGAACCCAGTGGCCCACGCCAGAGGAGTACGACCAGCTGGCAGAAGAAAGCGGCCTTCCTCGGTCCTACATCGTCAGCTGGTTTGGGGACTCTCGGTACTCGTGGAAGAACAGCAACCTGAAATGGTTCTTCCAGTACCAAAGCGGCAACATCGACGGGCCAAACGGTGGAGGAAGCAATAAAATGGGAGGTGGCGGTGGAGGCAGAAAACGACGTGTCCGAAATCGCGGTTGGGGACGATCCCGAACCAGAAAGCAGCCGAGACGATCCGCCTCCTTCAGTGTTGATGCTGACAGATCTCCCCCGTCAAAGAAATTCAAGAGTGGGAGGGAGATTCTGAAGGAGTATTACCTTCGGCACCATTTTCTCAATGAGCAAGACCTGGACGAGCTTGTCACCAAAACCAACATGAGCTATGAACAGGTGATGAAAACTTAGGCCGCATGTGTTTATAATCTGCCTCTCACCCTGTTGACCAAAACTTCTTAGCCACATTTTAAGATGTTTAGTCTCAAACATTATCAGAATTGCCCTAAAATCTATTAAATGTTGTATTTATCTAACTGTTGAATGGACACTCATCTCCATGTTATTACAACCCAGAAGCACCACAATGCTATCCCTTTCATTAAGGTGTTTTTCTCTCAAAAGGTGAGGGAATGGTTCGCCGAGGTCCAGCGACGCTTAGAAGCGGGGTCGGATCCCTTCCAGGAGCCGGCAGCAGGACGGCCAGGTGGAGATGATGGAGGAGATGAGGAGAAGGGAGAGGCGTCGACGGCCACCGAAGACCAGGCCGGTGCGGGGGTGGGCGATGACGATGACGAGGAGGACGAAGGCGAGGAGGACGATGACGGCGACGACACAGACGACAGTGAGGTCTGGGAGCCGTCCCGTAGCGTCAGGAAATCCTTGTCCGTCTCTGAAGACTGATGATTGTGGGAAGCACAGCGAAAAACATGGAAGAGAAATATTGGTATGATCCATGCTGGAAGACAGGTAGCTAAACCAAGTCTTTTTGCCACTGATTTGCATGTGTACTCATCCGCAATATTAATTCTATATTTTCTCCCGTCTACATGAGACCAATGGACTATTAGCTTTAGCTCACTTACAATACTTGTGGACTGTAGGTAATGTTTATCTGACAAGAATCACGAAAGAAACGCTGCAGATCTTAAGAGGCATGCCAAACTTTGATGAAGCTTAAAAAATAAAGCAATTGCACAATAATTTGTCAAAAGGAATACCATGAAGTGCAATCTTCACGCTGAGCTGAAGTTGAAAAGAGTACCCCAAAAAGGTGGTGTATCCAGATGACACATCCACTCTGCAAAAGCAATCGATGGATACTGAGATGAGAGATTTTGTTCGTGGAGGGACTGACAGTCTCGATGTCCACAGCGGCCGTTGTTAAATTTGCACTCCTCGCTTGCTTATAAGAAGCCACTAAAGCTGCATTTCCTTGAGAGGGAGTGTTTGTAAAGCTGTTGTGAGCACAGGCCCGATTTCAAACTTCGGTTTCCATCGCTATGAATGTTTCACCCAAAGCAAAGAGTGCACACAGGAAGAAAAAAAAACAACGTACAGACTTGTGTTTACAATGGTGCTTTAAAACCGAACACACCCAGATGTCACTCTGCAGCAGTGTCCCCAATGAAACTGTTACACACGTGGAACTGGGTGATTTAACGTGTTACAGTACCTGTTTTCTTCTAGCACCTGTGAAGATCATCGCAAGGACCTGAAACGAATCGGCAGGTTGTTTGAGCTGTCACAGACTGATGATGATACTGAAAGTCAGACGCTTTATCTCTCTCAGATAAAACGCCGAAAAAGATGTGAGACAAAGTACCTTAATACTGAATGAATGCCAATGCTCCGATGCTTTTAAACGAGACAGGATGTCTATTCAAGTCTTCCCTTTTTAGTGGCTTGTTGTTTCATGACTATTATTAGTATTATAGATTTTTAATTGAGCACCTACAGATTTTGTTGGACAAATGCCACAGTGTGTGTTTGATATGCACTGCTATTAATGTTTTTAAAAGAATAATTTTTTCACCTTTTGATAGAACACATCCTGTGCTACTATGACCTTTTTAAAGGGTGTCGTGTCGATACAGACAGCATGAGGCGTTTTGCCCCAAAGTTGAATGTGTTGTCTCCTGAGCAGTGAGCTGCAGTGAGAGGCAGAAGCACCATTTGTGAATGAAATGACAGCCACTGTGAGGCAGGCGTCTGCGCCCACTGACATGATAACAATAATAGAAACATGCTGTTAGCTGCAGCGTTTTACTTAGAATTGGCCTTCTGATGGGTTGAATGGCTTTTAAGACAGGGATGCAGCATTTTTCCCAAGAGATGCAAATGTAAGCGCCAGCTGCAGTCCCAGTGTTAAATTAAAGTCAATCCACAAGTCACCACCAAAATCTCCGACACCTTGCCTTTTGGTTTGGGCTCATTTGCTCATTTATAAAAACAAGACCTGTGAATCATCTCAGGTCTTGACCCATACTATAAGGAAGACTGTTTAATCATATTTCAGATTATAATTAGACTCCAGTCTGCACTGAAAAGAAAAAAAACACGAAGCACCTAAACTACAGTTAAAAAAATGCACTTTGTCCACCTGTATATGTTGGACTGAACCCTGATTAGGCACCTTATTCTCTTATTATACCATGAAATGGCTCTGAGAGACCAAATCTGTTTTGTACGATTACAAACTGAACCAGTATTTTGCCTTTTTTAAATCCTCTGTATGTTTTCAAGAGGAGGAGTTGATCTATCCACTTTTCTACTAATATGTGTTGTTTCATAGTTGGATGTTTATAAGGCTCTAAAAACTAGTAGAACAATCACCTGCCGCTTTCTTTTGCTAAACTGCACAACTTGAGCCCCGTTTTTCTTTTTTTTTTTAATATTTTCTTCTTTTTAAATGCACGTGTGATATTTGTCGTTATGATTTGTATTGTTGCTTTAAAATGATGGGAATTGTCTCTTATCTCTCGTTGTATGGGGGAGGGGGGGGGGAGAGGGGGGGAGGGGGGGGGGGGGGGGGGAGGGGGGGGGGGGGGGGGGGGGGGGGGGG
>JBAJHX010000036.1:18828585-18850137 GCA_037176925.1 Amniataba percoides
CATTTTTATCTGTGAAATGAAGCTAACGTTGATTGAGTGCTCTCTGCCTGAAGGTGCAGGTGCATGTCTTAGTCTGCTGAAATGACAGTAAGCCTTGAAAGCTTGGTAGTAACACATCCACGATATTTCTCCAGAGCAAAGAAGCCTCCAACACCTGTCACCTGACCAGTCTCCTGCTACTCAAGGTGAGCATTAATCACGATACACACACACACACACACACACACAGGACAGAAGTTATTCTCTACTGTTTAATTCAACTGTAAACTTTCACTGAAGGTGAGCATCCACCAGCATTTTGGAGCCGTGAGGTCAAAGGTGTTGTGTCTGCAGCAGCTTTGTAGCCTGCTGCCCTTCAACCCCTGGCACTGGTACAACCTGGGACAGACGTGCCTGCAGCTGCTGGACACCGACAGAGCCGCAGGTAGGATGGAATTCATTTCCCGTCTCCTTAAAAAGTCAATCATTCGTGATAGTTGATATTTTCTGCCTTGACGGCCAAAACTCTTTCAGCAAGCTGCTAAGTAAATGAAAATGATTTGTCCTCGTGGTCTGATGTGATCTTCTGTATTTAGCTGTAGTAGGATCGCGCTCCCCACAGAAGTGTGAATCAGCAGAAAAGCAGAATGATGGAGTGACCGAGGAAGAGGAGGAGGAGGAGGAGGAGGAGGCAGCAGAGTTCGATGAGGACAGGATCTGGCTGAAAGCTTGCACCTGTTTCATCAGGACAAAGTACGGCACAGTGATTCTGATCATTACGCTCACACGCTGAATGTCACATACACACTGCATATATAATATCAGCCTGTTTTACAATAGAAGAAAATGAAAATAAAATGCTGAATTCTTATTATTTTTTATTTCTTATTATATAATTTGTGTTTAAACCAGTTAAATAAAACATCAACCACTTTGAGTATTTATGAAGAGCCTGTATACAGTTCACAGTAGTCATGGTGAAACTTGTCTTTGTCAGACTCCTGTTGAGAATCCTTCGGCAGCAGCAGTCCTCCTTTGTGCTGCAGCGCAGTGAAAGTGCCCTTCAGACGACAGATGAGGCGTTACAGCGGCTGAGTCCCAAAGAAACGACCCTGCAGGCCCTCACTGAGGTCAGGACACGCTCCTGGTTTTGTGTCACATCTTGAATATCAGGCAGCTTGTGGTTACACACACTCAGTTTCTCAAAATAATATAAGAAAGATAAAACTGTACAGTATGATATGATATAAATATTTAAACATGGAGCTTTGTGGTGGTCGTATTAAAGCTGCACTGTAATTTAACAGTCAAATGTTTATCATGTACATTACAACACTTAACAGATCAACTATAATATTGGACTGTTACGGAGTTTTGGTCAAAGTTATCAGAAAGCCATCAGACAGGTGGGTGGATGTGAGGATGAAGGTGAACAGACCCACAGGCTGACAAACAGGTTCAGGTCGAGATGATCCAGCAGCAGGTGAACAGACACGTTCCTCTTCCTGCACGCCTCCAGAAGGTCACACAGCAGCTCTACGTCACTGAAGCTGTTCACCACTATGGCCAGGACCTACACACACACACACACACACACACACACAGTCACAGTCACAGCTCTCTACAGCTGTCAGTCACTATAGCAGAGACCTGCACAGACAGATATCACTCACTATGTTTCCTGACTTTTTCACCACATGATGGTAACAGTGACGTGCATGCCTGCCTTTAAAAGGGATCTCACAGTCACAGTTTCTTTCTCTTCCATCTCTCAGGTGATGTCAGAAGACCTGATACCGGAGAAGATGAGGGAGGACTATCAGGACGGGGAGAGTCTGGCCAGTGTGTGTGTGCAGAGCTTCAGGGAGCGCTGGTGGAACAAGGTCTTGCTGACCGGAGCTCTAGAAACCGATGACGGCCCACATCCGAGACGGGCGGACACACAGCCCTGAAGCTCCGCCGATGCCTGCTCAGAGACGTTTGTGGACGGAAAGAGGACTGAAGAAGATCAGGACCATGGTCCAATCACTGCTCGTATCCCATCACAGAAACTGAAGGAACTGAAAGCCAGAACCAGCTCCTGAAACCGAAGTGGACATTTCACCTGCTGGGCGTTACTGAAATCACTAGCCTCCATACATGGGGAGATGCACAAATACAAGTCAGATGTTCACTTTTAATGCTGCCAATATCCAATAGCAAGGTCATCACATCACAGTATTCAAATGGGTAACTCACACTCCGAGAACGTAACAGAATCTTTCATGTTTACACAGAGAAAACTGCACAGTGACTGTAGCTGTTGTTGATCCGACAGTTTCAGACAGATACAAACACACAAATCTATTAATATTTCGCCCACTTCATGTTGTGTGTGTTGTGTTATTTGTGACAGTGATTGTGTTCTGCATTGAGAAAGGAAACAAAGCGAGACATTTTGAATTCCTTGAATGTGCTGCCTAAAATGCAACGTAAGCCTTAATGTTCATATCTTAAAAATGATTGTAATAAAAGAAAGACTTTATGCAGACTGATCCTAATTGTGCTGTAAACAAATGAAAGGAAAAACACACGTACGGCAGCTCCAGAGGTGTGCCTGTTGTTTTGCATGGTGTTAAACACGTACATTTAACAAAGCCATTGTTAAGTTATTAGCTCCATCTGTGCCTCTTTTGTGTTATTGTGCGATTTTGTCCACAGTTTCGCGTCTGTGAAGAACCTGCACCCTGAAACATTTTAATTCACCTCAGTGGTTTGACTGTAATGGACAGATAGCCAGTCTGTCTTGATGTTTTTTATTGCAGACTAATAAAAAAAAACACTTTTCAGCTGAAATGTAGAAATAATAACAGTTAAAAGATGTTTTATTTTCACATGGTACAGCTGCAGGTGCTCTCACTTAACTTCTAATAAGACCTGACAATTCTTTTTAATCTCTAATGGGACAATTAACACCTTGTTTATCTTTATTTGATGACAACAAACAGCTCTGAACAGTTCAGATTAGAGATTAGAGGTTTTGGGTTGGAGTCAGGCATTTAGTTATAATGGTTAGGATAAAGGGCTAGGGAATGCAGTATGTCATTGAAAGTATGGAAGTATAAATGTGTGTGTATGGGACATTTGAAAAAAAAAAAAGAGAAAAGCTATGAAATCACCTGAATATTCTCTCCAGGCCTGAAAACATTTAATGACACAAAAGTCATAATTGTTTTTCAAAATTAATTAAATTTTGTTCTTTTCAGATCACATAAATGTGTATTGTGTGTTAAATGCTACACACAACACACTCCCATGTTGATTTTCTTAAACCAGTTCACACATCTCCCTTACAGCAGAAGTATGTACCTAAGATTGATGCATTTGTTTGTTTTTTAAGTGTCACTATGTCCTGACAGTAGTGGTTCCACCTGCTGCCTCAAAAACAACCAATCAGAACAGAGTATCTGATGGAGCGTCAGTCCCTGCTCCTGCACAGGCTGCACTGAGCGTGCACCAACTTGGAGTGGACGCAGTGGTGGATAAACAGCGACGAACAACCAAGCAACAAGAAAACAAGAGTTTACACAGACGATAAGTGTGACTGTCTCCTGCAGGCCTGTGTGAGGGTGAATAAAGGTGTCACGTTTCCTAAATAGCCTGTCTGTCTGTCAGGTCCGGGGCATGTTTAAGTTCAGGCCTGCTCCCTTGTAGCCTGCTGAGTGTCTGTCATTCAGGCTCTTGCTCCTTCCTAACTGTATATTCATGCTGCTGGGAAACGGCCTCCAGCCCGCCTGCCCGCCCGGGCTCTGCACCATCCTGTAGGTGGTGTCAAAGGAGCTGTGGCGAGCCACGGGTCTGGGCCTCGCGCCGTGACTCTGGGGCATCCAGTTTAGTCGGGGATGGGGTATCACATGCTGGGAGGTGTGGGGCTGAGGCTGCGGTTTGGTCCCTGTGCCTGGAGAGAAGAGCTTGGAGTCCGACTGGAGCTGAGTTTTAAGATGAGCCACCGTGACTGTCACTGTGGACTTTGAGCCTGGAGCCTGCGTGTCTGGGCGTGAATGGAGGGGGGGCTGGTGGGGCTGATCTTGCCTCCTGGTTCCGAGGGAGGATATATTGGCTTGTAGACCAGATGTGCGCCCTCTTGGGGGGGTCATTGGGAACCAGATTCCTGTCTTTGTTTGGTTTTGCTGCGTCATGGAAGGAGGCGGTGCTTTGGGATTATCAGACAGAGAATCCACCTTCAGTTTAAAGTTTAGTGAGCGGATCCACTGATGTCTCTGAGTGTTTAAACCTGCTTCCACCCCAGGAGGTTTTGTCAATCTGTCTCTGTTCCTCTGCTGAAAGAAAAGACCCTCCGTACCCACATTACGGCGCTCGAGATCTGCATGTGGCTTCAGAGTTGTTTGATAGCGGACAGTCCTGTGCTGTCTGTGTGCAGGGGAGGCAGCTTGTTGAGGATTTGACTCCTGAAGTCTCGCACTCTTCTCGGCCGTCGTGCTGATAGTGAGGCCGGTAAGCTGAGACTGGACATACAAAACATGAGGGCTTGACTGGATCTGGATCTGGTTTTGATTCTTCCCCTGAGGGTCTACATCTGTGTGTGTGTCATGCTGGGCGGCTCCCCCTGTTTGTTTCCCCACAGCTCCGCTCTGTGCTCCTGGTTGAACCACAGGTTTTGGTGGAGGTTTCCCACGCGTGTGTGCCCCCGTGTCCGCTCTGTGTGGAGTGTAACCTTTGCTGCACTCCAATTCTGCGCTCTGCGGTTTGGGCAGAACTGTCATTTTTGCTTTTGTCTGAGTGTTTTGGGGATCTTCATTCCAAGTCCCGTGGCACGTTGTTTTGGTCAGGCTTGGTTTCATCTTGTTCGCGTCAGTGTTGTGGTTTTGAGCGGCATGTGATCCGGTGCAAAGGGGGACTGTGCGAGGTACAGTGATGTAAGTGACAAAGCCCGGGACTGGTTTGGAGCTGGAGTGAAGCCTGTGGAACTCCTGATGGAAAGGTACGACCGCGCTGCCCTTTACATGAACGATAAGACTACGATGGACCTGCCAGGACAGCCATGAGAAACTGACAGGACAACACACACACACACACAAACAAAAGTATTAATGGGGCCCAAAACTAAAAGGAAATGAGAGAGTGTGCTCAGGCTAGACATGCAAATACAAAGATAGATAGATATGCACCTAGAAGAACACACACATTCATAAACCATGAAGGGCTATTTGAACGTGTATTCATTTGCACACACACACAGTATATGTATGTTTGTGTTCCTGTGCCTGTGTAAGTGTGTATGTACCTGTATGACCCCGTCAGCACCTCCGTCCAGTCACTGATGATAAAACTCTCAGCAATCTGACCAGTCAGCTTCCTGCCTGTCTTGGCACAGTAGGTCTGTCCCTCGACACTGCGTACTGCCAGTTTCTACGTGCACACACACACACACACACACACACACACACACACACACACACACACACACACACAATAACAACATTTATTCAGTATGTACATGTACATTTTATTTGTTTATTTGTTGTTCAGTGGTGGAAGCAGAAAACAAAATAAACTCCCTCTGCTATAGTCAAACTATGTTTACAAAACTAGGTAGTAACAGCTTTTCTGTGGGAGTATTAAAGATATACCACTGCACGGTAATTTCACAGTCAAATGTTTATCATGTACATCACATCACAACAGTGACTGATAAACTAGTCAAATATTGGTCAAGGTCGAGTTAAATGTTATCAGTTGTCTTGGTTACATGCAACAGTGGCAGTATTCTCAAAAAATTCCCCAGGTTTTCCAAGAAGAGACTCCTCATCTGCATTTTCATGATAAAAACTCAGTGACCGAGAGCCAAAAACACGTCTGATAAGACAAAGGAAGCAGCAGAATGGCCCTCACACACACACATTTCAAAACAGTGTCAATGCAGTCCGATCATTTTACCGAGGGTTAGGGTTAAAGTTATCAGAAAGCCATCAGACAGGTGGGTGGATGTGAGGATGAAGGTGAACAGACTCACAGGGAAGTTAATGCTGTTGAGTTTGAGGTCCTGCCACATGCTGACAAACAGGTTCAGGTCGAGATGATCCAGCAGCAGGTGAACAGACACGTTCCTCTTCCTGCACGCCTCCAGAAGGTCACACAGCAGCTCTACGTCACTGAAGCTGTTCACCACTATGGCCAGGACCTACACACACACACACACACACACACACACACACACACACACACACACACACACACACACACAGAGTCATAGCAAAGACCTGCACAGACAGATATCACTCACTGTGTGTCTGATGCAGTGGTAACATTTTTCCCTCACATGTACAGGCGTGTATCTCATGTTCCTTTTTACATGACATGCATGCCTGCCTTACATGTGCAGACGTATAAGGAAACACATGAACTCCTCTCTTCTCTCTTTCACTGTCCCTCTCACACACACACTTACCATTCTAGCCTTTCTGATGAACTCTCTGACCAAGTCTTTCATGCCAGCTGCCCTGCAGTCAGACTGGAAATACACCTCGACACTGGGCTCATCCAGGATAGAATCAGTCCATTTTACATCTGGAGGACACAAAGACACAATCGGCGATTTCAGCAAAAGAGAGCAGAGCACATTACAAAGACAGTGAGCACACGGAGTATGATGGGGGGGGGGGGGGTAGGGCGGATGATTTTCTTTCATAAAAGTTTCCTGTAATACCTTTGAGGCTGCTCAGGTCCAGACCTGTCACAGTAGGATCACTGTCTGTGGACAGAGCAGGATATTGTGTGATAGACTGGGATCCAACAGAAATGCTCCCCAATTCTTCATCATCATCATCATCATCATCATCAGAAGCGGCAGGATCAGCTGGAAAAGCATAAAACCCTGTATGAGTCTAAGATAAACAAAAAGCAATACAACAAGCGATCATGCTCTTTGTTTTTACTCAGTGCTCCAATCAATGGATATTAATAGTACAAAACAGTACAAAAAGTGTAGGAATAAACATTTACAACCTGTGCTGCCATCTCTCCCATTCTCCAGGATGTAAATCTTGTCCAGCTGTGACAGAAAGTCCACCTCTCCCTCTGCTTTCAGCACCTCGTGGTACCCCTCTAGGCCCCGGCTGAGCAGGGAGTCTCCCGCCAGCCGAGCACTCTCGCTGTGGCTCAGATCCAACACGGGTCTGCTGGCTAAGAAGTCATAGTAAGACGAGGACGGGATGCGGAGATCTTGAACCCGTCTCCTCACTTTCCCCAGGGGTTTTGACGTCCTGTACAACAGCGCGGATGTACCACTGGCATCCATGGATGAAGCTGATGATGGTGCTTATCTGACCAGTAGCTGAACAGCGAGCGGGCCTCTGTCACAACTGAGCATGATCCTCACAGCCTGGATGAGGTGAATACTAAAGAAATACTTCAGAAGCACTCAGAAGTTAAGAGAAGACTGTAGACCCGCCCCCGCTTAGGGCAAGATGATTCCACAAGTGATAAGAGGTGACAGGTGTGAACTGAGAGCAAAAGCTGTGCACTTACGTGTTGATAGGACCTTCAAGGATCTAACACAGGGCGTAAAGACAGAAAACACACAGGAAGGCATGTCCATGGGTAGATGTGGCAAATGCATAGAGAAGAGCATGGCATCATCGTGTGAGACAACAGGTGGGCTGAGTGAAATTTGGCTTCAAGCTATACTCTTATATTTCTATGAGGCGCTGAGTGTTTGTGGTTGCTTATTAACCAGGTCAAGAATAACAGAACAAAAAAGAAATGGTTGACTGACTTTTGCAATTTTCCCTCCCAGGTCCTGAGACGGAGTGATTCTGAGCTGGTGAGCACAGACAAAAGATGGTGTGGAGGGAAAGAAAAGAATGAGTGACAGGAATGGGGATGGCTGTCTTCTCGGCTCGCATCAAACAACACCTGGATGCTTAAAGGAGCAAAAGCAGAGGCAGACAGTTGCAGGCACACCCAGGCAGCAGCACACAGGGCCTCGTGTGGTTTAGACACTGACTGGTTAGCCACAGTACGGCCGACATGTGTTTTAACTTCCTCTCTTCGTAAACCAAAATGCCTAAAGCAGAAACACTGACAGTGAACATGCTCAATCACTCGATCCAATCAACACATGATAGGTCTAATCTAAATTATAACACAATATAACTCATAACGCCAGTAGTGGAGGCCTCTGGGAACTGGATTTGTACATTGCATTGCTGCATTGCTGACACATTCTGCACCAGGAGCTGTAAACGAGCATTTTCATTCATTTCCACAATGTATTTAAATTGATTGATGAGCTGTTTTACACATCAGTTACAACCACTGCACTGTCGCTTACCAACAACAGACAAAAGACAGGACACGTTTGTAAGGCACAATGAAACAGACAGTTGAATCAGGATTTTTTTTAAAAAAAACTTTTATCCCAAAATGGTTTTAAATAAGACAAATCAATTAAAATTTGACAAAATAAAAATTCCAAATCACACATCAGCACAAATGTTTCAAAATGACATGAATATACTATAGTGTACAACTGGATATTAAATGAAGGGTTTTATGAGGTGATACAGTTTTACAGTACTGTTTACTGCATAAGTTTGTCACTTTGCCATCAGAGCAATGGTCAGCGGCTACAGATGGATCAAGATCACACAGTCCTGGCCTTTTGAGGACTCTGACCATTGTCTGCGTCTGGAGTGGCCGCAAGCAGAGCTGAGTTCAAATGAATGAAACAGTCAGTGCTTGTACATCAGAGACTCATGCTGTCCAGGCTGACTTGGATCCGAGTATTGACACAAGCTGGTAGACAATAACACGAAGCAACAACCCAGCCAAACTCAGATTAACGCGTTTCTGTCCTTACAGGAAACCAGTCTGGTGTTTTAGTAGACTGTGATTATGGATTGATAGTTTGTTTGACTGCAGTGGATGTAAGGATGGTATATAAGCACTTGGAAACAGATAGCAGCTTGCTTATGTGCTTCAGAGCCACAGTTTCTGTTGTTCTAAATCTCCTGGTCACTGGGAGACGGAGGACAGTGTGTGGACCGACTGTGAGGAGGCAGAGCTGCCCTCTCTGGCTCTGGCCGCCAGCTTCTGTCTCAGCTCTCTGATTTCCTTCAGTAGTTCTCTCTCGCTGCAGTCCAGCTGGGCCCGGCCTCGGTCCAGAGAAACTGACCGAAAACAAAAGAAGGTGTGTAACATACAGGAACATGTATTAACAGAAAAACTTGATCATTCTTGGTTGCAGCTCTAAAACGTATTTTGAGGTAAAGCGTATTTTTAATCAAAAGGATCTTTGAATTTCAGAAACAGACTTTGTCAAAGGGTTATTATGTTGCTATATTAATTTTGTGCTCTCTGACGTCAATCGTTATCTCACTGTAGTGGTGATAACATGTGGAAATGTGTCACAGATCACTTTCTTTCCACACTGTCGCAACACTGATTACATAGTAAAAGCATTGTGCTGATTAGCATTTTTCTTATCTGCAATATTGCCACACCAAAGAGTCTTTTCAGCAGCTGCAAATATATACAAATTGCATATCTGCAATAACTCACAGTTGGTGGAGGTGCTCTCTGAAGGTGAGTTGCTGTTCAGGCACATCATGTTGGTTTCTGCCAGCTTTGGGGAGGTCGGTCTGACTGCTGGACTGGCAGCGCTGGTTCCAACATAAACAGCAGCGGTGCCGCCGGGTCTATGAGGAAGTCCTCTGGTTGAACACGGTGACCTTTTCTGTCTCTGCCCCTCTGTCACAAAGCAAACACTGTAATATTAGATCCACGTCTAGATAATGGAGAGTTCCGCTCAAAGGCCAAGAACAAAACTGGTGTGTGTGTGTGTGTGTGTGTATGCTGTAAAACCTTTGTCTGCTGAAGCCAGGGGCCGACGCTGCTGCTGTAACTGGGCTCTGGAGCTCATCACTTCCTCCCACTGCAAATCAACAAGTGCTCATTGTCTAAATGATACCTTATTTTTTTCCATTCGCTTCAGTTTCATCGTTAAGATGAGATGGTCACATATTTTGTTTCTTAGTGAGAAACTCATGAAATCAATCATTTTTTGAAAGGTAACAGAAAAACCCACAAAGGAAGTCATAGTAACTGTACCAGCCAACACATCATGTAAACGGATGTGTTGACAAACACTCTTGTTGTTCTCACCTTCCTTCCTGCAACATCTTTCATGGTGTCAGCCAGTCTCTCCTCCTCTGCCAGGGTTTGCCTGTGAAGCTCTGCCAGTCTCTCCCTCTTCCTCTCCTGCTCGGCCTCCACCTGCTGCAGGCGCTCCGCCACCTCTCTCTGCCAGTCTGACTCCAGGCCCAGCTGGCACGCCTCCGCCAGGGACTCCTCCAGGGCCTGTGTGTGTGTGTGTGTGTGTAGAGGGAGAAAGTTAACAGCTACAAGAGGAGAAGATCACAGGTATCTGTGCCAAAATCAGTCTTTGGCTGACTGTGTGGCTTTAATAGTTTCTTGTTAAGCCAGACGGATGCACCAGTGCATCGAGGTTGTGTGCTGACATATGTCAATATCGTTACCCCGGCTGCATCCTGGAATTGGTTGCCAACCTGTATGTTTGTTGTGTCTGTGTCTTGTTGCAGCTCCGTGTGGCTCTCCTGCTCTTCTGCTCTCCTCATCCTCATCTCTGCCTCCTCCTCCACCCTCCTCCCCACACGATCCTGCTCCTTCAGCAGTTGCTGATGGAAATGGCCAAGAACAAACAAAACAACAGTTGACTCGCAATTATGACAACAATCAAAAGGAGTTTACAGAGATGTCATACATGGTGAAATTCATTCTTAATGGAGACTATTTGTGTTACTCACTGATTACGATTACTCCTCTATGTCTAAATCAGGCTACAACACTGGGAAGCGTTGAATGTTTGTGATTGCTGTGAAATATTTTGTGAAAGCAGCACTAACATTCTATGCATCTGGGTATTTCAAAATGCAAAATGTTCTCTAGGTTTAGAGGGAATTATCACAGGGGAATAAATGGAGAAACAAGTGACAAAGAGAGAGGAGGGAGGGGTGGATACATTAAATGAGAAGGCTGGGAAAGAGGAAGGAAGGTGTTTGTCACCTGTTCAAGTCGTCTCCTCTGAGCTTCCAGCTCCATCTGTCTGATTTCTAAATCCTGGACTGCTGCAGCTGTTTCTCGCTCTCGGAGATCCATCTGCAGCACAACATACGGGTTAGTACACAAACACAAAGGTTTTATCAAGTCTGTCACAGGAAGATTACACATAATCATACTAAACTTTTGCCAGCAGAACTTGGGATGACAGTCATCTCTGGTATGATAAGCTTTAGTATAAAAATAAATAAAATAATATCAGCTTGATGACTGTTGTGATACACACACAGAAAAGATTCGTCAACAGTTGCTGTTGGTAACAAATAAAAACACAGTTATTCAAGGAAAGTAGCTTGAAATAAAAATGCATTGAAAACAAGTCTGAGGCAAATAGAAGAAAAGAACAGGATGTGCAACACATACATCTCCCTGGCTCCTTCATATAAATTGAGAAAAACCTTGAATTAAAACATCAGGTTATTGACCTTTCTGCTGATCTCCTGCTTCAGGTCGTTGATCTGTGAGGCTCTCAGGTCCTGTTGGTGTTTGAGGAAACGTCTTCTAGTGACGTCCAGCAGCTGTAACTCCTTCACCTTCAGCTCTCTCTTCATGGCTGCCAACCTGCAGAAGACAGACGAGCGGCAGCAAACACCTCTGTTAAAATCACATCACATCACATTTTTTTTCTTTTTTTCATATAACCTCAACTATGTAGATATAGGGAAGTGTCTTGTGCTTTTTACTTTTCCCTCTGCTGCGTGAGCTTTTCCTCTTCTTGTGCCAGGATGTTTCTGCGCTGCTCCTCTGCCTTCTGCAGCAGCTCCTGAGTTCAAAATCAATCAAAGCAATACGACTCAGTTTGCTTCATTTCATTTCCATTCCAGGCTTGTGAAATATGGTTTAACTATATGAGTGAGCCACAATTTTGAAATCTGAATATCTCTACCTGTTGTGCATAATATGCCTCCTCTTCAGCTCTGCGACGCACAAAATCTGCACGCAGGGTTGACACTTCCTGCCTGATGAGAACAAACAAACACACATTTAATCTAATAGCTCTGAAATGTGTCACCAAACATTCAATGAACTGTGTAAATACGTATTTTACATAACATTTTATAAACACTGTCCATACACTGTTTGTAATCTCACCTCTCACGGAGATACTCCATCTCCTGCAGTCGTATCTTCTCCCTCTCCCTGCTCTGATATTCCACAATGAATTCTGGGTAGTGGTTAAACACAGGGTACTGGCCGCTGGTTAGTGGTGTGAAGTCAGACAGCATGGTCCTGGGATGGATGTCGGCTGGTGTGGAGCCCAGGATGCGGTAGGCCTCCTTTATCATGGCTCCCACATCCAGGTTGTTACGGTGGTGAAAGAAATACTGGAAGGAAATGAGGGAAGATTTTATGGAGGAGGAGAGACAGAAACATTTACTGATTGACTAACTGTGGCTGACTGAATCAGGCAGTTACCTCAAAGTCCTGTTTCTGGGAGCAGAGCAGGAGAGGCTCGCGGCAGCAGGTGATGTAGGCCACACAGGCCATGAGCAGGAATGAGGGATGGTTGGAGAAGATGTTATCAAAGAGTCGGAGCCATTCATCACGAGTCAGAACCTCGGAGAACAAGGTCTCCAACAGGGGCCACACATAGAGCTGGGACAGACAATAAACTGTGTAAACAACAGAGTAAAGAGTGGATCGCAGGAGGGGGATACTCTTCGTCCGCCCTCTTCCTCCACTTGTGTACTGTGAGTTTACCTGTGAGTTGACGCCGCAGTCCACCAGGTGCTGCAGTAGCTCCTTGTCGTGGTGAGCCAGAACGTTCTCCACCATGTTCAAGATGTTCAGAGGAGGGTTGGGGAAGTACTCGAACCAGTGTTGACACCAATTCACTGCACAGCCAAACAACAGACTGGTAATACTTTGGCTTTGTCTCAAGACATTCAGAGGCCTTAACGACTTTGGCTGCACACACTGAGCAGCAGTGTGGTTTGTTTTTACGATTATGAATGCAGGACATAAAACTTGTGGTAATTAAAGCATACTAGTCTCAGAGAAGCAGCCCAAAATACTGCAGCTTTCCAACTCATGTAGTTAAACAATTTCGAAAGCTTTTAAAAGCTGCAATAAGCAGCCTTTAAAAAAGACCCTGAACTTCCATGAGGTTGTTTGCTGGGAAAATTGGATAATAACAAAGATGAAGTACCTATGACAGTGGCCACCACCTCAAAGCAGAGCATTGGGTTGTTCTGGAAGAGCTTGACGAAGGGGAAGGCCACCAGGGGAAGGTACTCCACCTCTCCAAAGATGGCTGCCCAGTGAGCTAAGGCAGACAAAACCCTGTGGAGCAAAGGGAAGGACCAAATCACTGATTGTTTGAAAGTCAGGCATTTAAAAATAGACTAAAATCCAAAATTCTGCAATCTAAATGTATTTAAGAAAATGTGTGTACTTGTACTGAGTGTGTGTGTGTGTGTGTACCTCTGTAGTCCCCTCTGTAGCTTGTGACTTTTGATGGGATATTTATCATTCAAGGTGAGGTATGCTGAATGCAGCCCTTTATTAGTCAGACTGCCGTATGCTGCATGGTTCTCCGGGAGACACAACATAGACCGCCACACAAACATCCTGCAACACGGGTACACGGGTGAATCGTGTAAATCTTTAAACGTGTTAAATAGCTGACACGCTCCTCCTGCCCTGTGAAATTCATCTTTACCGGTATTTAGCAGGATACTCTCCAAACGCCTTGAGCAGAGCCACCAGCCTCTTCTTATTCAGACCAGCCGGTAGTTCATTCTATTGATCAACACAAAACCTCTATCAAATTAATCACCACATCCAGTCAGCGGGAGATGTGTGTGTTTGTGGCTGGACAGCTCAAATTATAAAAAACATTTTACATTCCTTTACATAAAGAGAAGGAAGAAATGTGTGTATGTATGTATTAGGACGTTGGTGTGTGTTGTTCCCACCTCTTTATCCTCAGCTGTGGACCCAGCAGGGGGTCTAAGCGTTTTCACCTGCAGCCGTCTACCAGAGCTCTTGGCTGGTTTGTGAATGACCTCTGACCTGACCTTGACCTTCAAGTTAGACAAGTCCTGATCAGCCTCACCGCCAGTCACGACTGCCACCCGGGAGGGTGGAGGCTGGGTGAAGCAGGCGGAGAAAGACACACAGATAAATACACACACAGAATGAACTCGTGCCACATTGTGCATCACTATCACAACTGTCTGATCACCTTGTTTAATTCCTGTGTGAGATTCTGAACACTGTAGATATTAATGCTGCCATTATCCATGACAGCAACCACGTGCCGGCCGTTAGGGCTGACTGATGCCGTGGTGATGGCGTCATCGTGGGAACCCATGTGGAAAAGAAGCTTGCAGGTGTGAATGTTGATGAAGCGCATCACACCGTCCTGGCTCAGTACACCTAAAGTCTACAAAGACAAAAAAAGTTGCAACTTGTTAAATCCACATGTACAGAGAGACTTTAGGCTCATTAATGTGCAAACACACAAACAGAGCCTCTTCCTCTCCTATGGCACGACAACAGAGGATATGATACCTGGCTGGCTCCTCCATCAAAGCTGTCAGGCAGGAATTCCAGTTGTCGGACGGTTCGGACCTGCGTGGGCATCTGGATCACCCTGATCAGCTGTTGGCTGTCCAGACACCACAAGTGCAGCAGGTTGGAGCGCCCACCAGCAGCAAGGCTCCTTCCATCGCTGCAACACAAGTCAGGTGTATTTTGATGAAGACTTCTGATGCATATTTACTTTCATTTTTGTTGTGATTTTGACATATTTAGAGGCTACACAACTGCTGAGCTGGTTAGGGGTTGTGACATGAGAGACCCACCGTGTGACAGCAAAAGCCTTGTAGGAGATTTTGGGTCCGCTGTCAGGGACTGGGAGCTGGTATTTGCAAAACAGTGTGTCGCTCTCCCAAGCAAAGATTGAGTCATCGCTGAAACAGCTGAGGATGGTGTTACTGAGAGGCAGGAAAAACACCTACAGCAAAAACAGCATGTCATCACAACAAGGAAAAGAAAGAACAAATTCAGTATACATCAATGTATGACACACGTATCATTAAGAGCTTAAACTGAATTAAAAAACCTAAATCCTTATTTGACTAAACAACACTTAAAAAAACATCCTCAATCCTCAGATGAATGGTCACCTTCATGAGGTGATCAAACTAGATTTTGTAAGTGCTGTTTTCATTTAGTATGAATGCATGCTTACCTTCTGAATGCCAACAGACTGTCTGATGTTGAGCTTCCTCTTTCGTTGGAAGGTGTCCAGGTCCCAGAGCTGAGCTGTGTCCGAGGACGTGCTGATGGCGTAGCGACCTGAACTGTGGACAGAGATGGATGACACTGCTCCCTCGTGACCGCGCATCCAACTCACCAGCTGTTTTGTGTCTGTGCAGAGAGAGAGAAGACAAACAGTAGAGAACAACCTTAAAATCACTATTAAGAGAACAAAGCAATGTCTAAATGTGTGTTCATCCTACCTTTGTCAAAGCATTTGATGGTGTAGTCAGCCAGAGCCACAATGAACTCTGTGGTCCTGCGGAGGCTGAATGCCAGAGCGGTGCAGGCCTGTCCTGTCTTCTGCACCAGACGAAATCTGCCCCGAGAAAGGAATGAAAAACACAACACCAGATAATTGTGAGAGCTTGTTGAGTTTAAGGACTGATCTAAACAGAAAGGAGGCTGCAGCAAAGTATTGTCCTTTTAGATTAAATGAAAAATTGTGAAAATAAAGTTCAACTAGTTTTTCACATTTTTCTGCTACAAATAGAATAAACAGTGAGAGAAGAGACATGTCAAAATGTAGTGCTGATAACAGAAAATGTGTGCACAGTTATGACAGTAAGAGGAACACACGCTTATATTTGTGAATATGTCACAATGTAGCTACCTGTTGTAAATGTTATTCATAAATTACTATAAAAGTGATCAACAAACACTCAATTATTTGGAGGCTTTTGAGTCAGTCACCTGTTTCTACTGATGTCAAAGACATAGATGTTGCCATGGTGATCTCCTGCCAGGAAGCAATCTCCCGTGGTGTCAAAGGCCACATGGAGGAAACGCACCGTCTTGGCCTGCTGAGCGGTGCGGATCACCGTCACCAACACGCTGAGGAAAACAAACAACACACCTTAAAGGGGAAAAGCACACTCACAGTACTCAGATGAAAAACAAAACACATTTCAGTGAGCCATGGCTGCTCTCTAGTGGTGACAGTTCACACGGAAGGAAAATGGCTGAACAGTTTAAACGCCATTTTCCTGACGAAAATTCTCTCATGACCCAACTCTGACTTACTAATTTCAACTCTGAAACAGCTATGTGATTATTTAACCAAGGAGATATTCTAAAAATAACAATAATATCATATTTGACAGTGAAGAGTTTTTTGTTTTGTTTTTTTACAGTTTACTTAAAATAAATTCATATTACAATTATTCTGATAGAAATTTTATATGAGTTATTCTAATTGGGACTTTATTTTATTTTTACTAAAAAAAAAAAAAACAGATCATGATGTGCTGAAGTCTTTACCAAACAACTGGTTCCCTTTAATCTCTAGAACATTATTTGTAAGACAGGGCATCTTTGTAACACCACAGTGCCTCATTTATAATGGTATGTTGTGACACAATTTTCCTTTAACAAAAAAATAAGCTCTTGTGATTTACATATTACACCTGGTCATATTGTGATTTACATTTTTTTCAGACCTATTTGGGACAACAAATTGAATATCTTTGGATTATGGATAAAACACAATTTCAGGATGTCACCTAGGGCTTTTCTGAAACATCAGTGATTTCCCACTATCTTATTAACCTTAGCCCTAACACTATAATGAAGATAATCATTATTTCCAGCCATAAAACTTAAATCCAAATGTATACAGTTAGGGATATTTCTTTGATGTACAGGTGCATGCCATTACTATCCATTTATTCTACTCTCCTATGAGTAGTGCTGTTTTTAGGGACTAATGCTCTTTACAGCTGACCTTTTTTCTTGTCCACCACATTATATTGTGTGTTGACCCCTTATAACCTTCAGAAGACATAATAAATCTAAAAGCAGCATGCCTCACGAGAATAACATTAAATATTAGTGTATGGTTATAACATAAAAACATTATTAATATATTAGTGTAATATTCAATCATATATTACACAGTAAAATCATATTGTTTCATTATAATGCCTTTGCCATTCAGAGTTGTCTCTTATATGAGTGCTGAAGAAGCGCAACAGGTGTCACTGAACATGAGTAATGTATAATTCAACTTATAACCCCCCCCCCTCCCCCTTTTTATCAGATCAGAGATAATCAAAGATCCTTAGGATCATCTTTATCAAACATCATCAGACTCACCTCCTGCCTGCTGTCGGCTTTCGATGCCAAACTTTCCCCTCCTCTTTGTTTCCGATGTCCGTCACCTCCATCTCACAGAAACACACTCAGGCCAGACATTTAAGAAACAGAGGTAATATTCAATTGCTTGAAGAACTAACTCCAGGTTTCTGCTCCAGCTTCAAGCAGCATGGAGAGCTAACAGGCTAATAGGCGGACAAACAGCGCGAAATTCAAAAAGAGAAACTTTCAGTATGTTTAGTTTGAAGCTCCGAGGAGATGAGCCGTGAAGCTCAGCGACAGTCAGTGTTTGGAAAAGTCCGGCTGTCCTCTCAAAGCTCAGCACAGACACCACACAGTCTTTCCTTCAACTTCAGCTGCTGCAGACTTTGTGTTTGTTTTGAGGACGGTTACTCTGTCGCCCCAACGTGACGTAACGGCAAACGGTGCATCATGGGAGTTGCAGTTCCACAATAGTGACTCAGGAAAATCTTAATCTTAAACTTTTACATTGTTTGGTATGTTTGTATGTGTGCGCGCGCGTGTGTGTGCTCCTCTGTTTTTATTTGTAATAGTTACTTTCATGATGTATATTTTCCATAATCTTTTAGCTTACTCCCAAACATGAAGGTCTAAATGCTGCTGTGTCATGATCTTTCTCCACACTTCTGGATATCAACTGAACTGAAACTGAAAATAATAACATCAAAATGTTTCTACATTTTAAAATAAAGACAGTATAAAAGTTAACCATCACCTAGGATCATTGTGTGTTGATCAGATAAAACTTTATTGATGTTATCTGAATTGTGCTGCAGATGCCCTCAAATGTGTCTTTAATGCTTTGCAGCATTGAATCAAGATGCATTTAGAGACATCACTGCGTTATAAAGTATTGTTTATCAGTAACGGTACTCTTTTATTTATGAATTTCAGATGCAGATGCAGTCCAAACCCTCTTTCAGTCCTCTCAGCTTGCCCATCTTAACAACCTGTTTCACTGACTGAACTGAGTCTCTCCACATCTGGCTCCTGGTTTGACTCTGACACGCCTCTTCCTGTTGCTGGCTGCCTCTGGATGGTCAAGTCTGATCTTTAACAACTTTCACAGGAAGTCCTGTAATAATGCAAATAACACGTTGTAGTGTGAGAAAACATTCCCTTCAACCTAAGAGCACAACCTATAAACCACTCTTCCTCTGCATCTACTGTCAAGTTGATGTCCATTGTCAACATCCTCAATAATATAAACACAATAGTTATTAACATGGGTGTAATAATGTTAAGAATAAAGTAAAAAGCCCAAAGAAAGCTACCTGCCTCATGTTATTTTTTCTTATTTCCTCTTTTCTCAAGAAGTGAGGAGAGAAAATACAAACACACACGTCTTTTGCTTGATGTCTTTTTCATGAGCAGAGGCAGAAATTTCATTATCATTATTATCATTGGTTGTATTATTATTATTATTATTATTATATTGTTGCTGTACTATTCGAAATAATAGCATTCAATTTCACCATATACTGTAACTCATATCTCATACAATATTATTGCATTATATCATATTAAATTACATTAAGTTGCTTAGTGTCCTATATTATACTTCTGTTATATATTAGGACAAACTGTTCCATTATTACTTAATCACATCATATATTAATCTTGCTGTTTACATGTTGATTCTACTGCTATTAATCCCACCTCTGTCACTTTCCTCTGTTACTTATTATTTTACAATTATACCCATCTATACACTCTGCTGTCACTGTGATGTTCCAATAACATAAAGGATCACTAAGGGCTCGTCTAATCTCGAGTGAACGCGAGCAGAAGCAGTTTTATTGTGAAAAGCTGAGCCGGATGTGACATCACTATGTAAAGCTAGCTCTCTGTGATTAGCCACGTCATGTAAAGTTAGCAGTGGAGCAGATCTGATATAAAGGCAGGGAGGGGTCGCAGTCTTTTTTAAGCGAAATTAGTCTGTTTTTTAAGAAGACGAACTCTCGTTTCAGGGTCGTATCTAGCAGGACGTAAAGATGTCAGATATAGGCGACTGGTTCAGGAGCATCCCGTTCATCACCCGTACCTGGTTCGCTGCCTCTGTCGCTGTCCCCTTCATAGGAGAACTAAGACTGGTGGACTTCAGGAACCTCATGCTTTTTCCGGAGCTGGTCTTCAGCAGGTTTCATGTGAGTGTCTCTCATGCTGGCTCGCGTGTGTGTGTGTGTTTTTTGGAGGTAAAGGTGAATTAGCAGGTGGCTAACCGAGTTAGCAGGCCTGAGCTGTGTAGCAGCCAATCAGAGAGCGAGACGCCGAAGCTGACGACTTCCGGGAGCTGTCAAATTACTGAATTTATCAACTTTGAAATAAAGTTTAAATATTTTTAGACATCTGGGCTAAAATAGTATATCGTCCGTGTCCGTAAGGTAGTATTTTATGGATTTTGTGGAATAACAGCAGACACTTGTGCTGTGCTGTTTTGTTTGTCATGCCACAAGGTGGAGAAGGTGTTTTGGATTCATCATAAAGGGACTTTCTTACTCTGAAATGTGCCCTCAGGCAATGTTTTTTCTGACAGTCACTCTGCTTACTCATGTCAGAGGGAAGTATGTAGCTTCTTTGCTGACTTGAAAACATTTTCCAGCATACGTTTCAGGCTATTATGAAGAATAAGATTTTTCTGTTTCCTAATGTTTCCTGACGCCTAATTATAATTTAGACCACCCAACATCATGTGAAGTCATTAATATGACATGCTTTCACCAGCCACAGCGGTTGAATGCCATATCCACATTTTTGCTCCAATAACAATAACTCATTCATATAATATACAAATGTAAACTCACTGAGCCACTTGTGAGCATATTGCCATAGTAGCATATTTTTCTGCTAATACTAAAGTACTAACAAGGTGAGATTTTTTAAAGCAGGACTTTTACGTGTACTGGACTATTTTATGCAGCGACATTACTACTTTGACTCAAGTGAAGGAATACTTGAATGCTGCCCCTCTCTGCCATGTAATAAGACTGTTGATGTTAGACCTGCCAGAGAGCTTGTGTGATGGTTACAATAGGTTACTGATATCTGAGTGCTGCAGCTCAATAGCTTATTGTTGTATTGCTCAATTTACTTGGAGTTGTTTTGTTGCTTGGCAACCGAATAAAAAATTAATCTCAACCTTGTTTACACACTGTAGTTTGTTGATCATAAGGACGGTATTGATTTAAATCATGATTAGTTTCGTCATTACTGAATGGCAGGTCAGCCAGTTCATCATGTAAGCTCCTGAATAGACTGCTGGAGGTTTTCCTCCACCATACATTTTGATATCGTGTCTCTATGGTCGGAAATGAAAGAGGACATCCTTTCTGTCACCCCAGTGAGCATCACTGCAGGTATGATGCTATTTTATGTGGCGTCTGAGGGGAGCTGAAAAGAAGTTCGTTTTTTTGACTAACCATGGGTGGAGGTTTATTGTAAAACTGCTCTAATTTATCAGTAAAATAAAAAGAAATCAAGTAAAATCAGTGTTGCAGCATATCTAATTAAAATAAAGGCACAGTTACAATTGTTCCACCTCAGTATTTTATATTGTAATTGTATCCTGTCATTTCCCCCTTGATTAATAGTAATTTAACACTAAGTGCTCATCACCCCTCAAGTCACCTCTTTAATGCTTTATTGATCTGATGTCTGTTTCCATCGAATAAAATCTTTGAATCTAATTGTGAGTTAACAGACTCTGCTGAGGAACGCCAGCCATCTGGTGCCACTGTTTCAGCGCTTAGAAGTCATCATTTACAGTCCACAAGAGCCTTAATGTGTGTTAGAAGCAAAACCTTGAAAGTTTGGATCTGCAAACACATATACTGAAGTCTTTTTACATTTGCATTAGACTAAATGTGTCTTGTGTTTGTTTCAGCTCTGGAGACCAGTGACAGCCACACTGTATTTCCCACTTGGGTTTCCGTACCTGGTAAACCTCTATTTCCTCTACAACTACTCCTCACGGCTAGAGACAGGTGAGACGACTGGCTTCTGCGACTTAGCGCACACACACAGACAGACACACACACACACACACACACACAC
>JBAJHX010000036.1:18862356-18893985 GCA_037176925.1 Amniataba percoides
TTGGGCGCCGGGGTCACTTCTGCTTTCACCAGTACTGGAGGTGGAGGAACGCCTTAAGGAGAGACAGAGAGAGAAACCAAAATAAGCTCATTCAAGAGAACAAAGCTAACTGATATCATAAAGTGACACTCTGTAAACAGTGCTTAATAATCACTATTAACTGATTAATGACTGTGATCAAATGCTTGCTTTGTCAGGAAGCCATTACATCACATCACATACCTTTGAGATTAAGGAGCCTCTGTTCACTGAACCACTTCTTTATCTCTCCTCTGGACAGTCCGGTGGTCTCTATCAGCCTGTAAATCTATCAGCATCAAATGGAACAGTAAGTGACGATGTCCATCATCGACAGCAATGTGTTTAAAAAAAAATCTCCAAAAGATCCCTCAAAATTTATGTTGACTTCACAGGGCACAAAAAAATGTCATTTCACTCACTTATTCTTACCTCATCTTCCTCGGGGAAAGGACACTGTGTGTAGCTGGACCTCAGCACTGAGAGCTGCTCAGCTGTTTTATTGGGGTCAACTGTGAAGCTCAGCACTTTGGGCGACGCCAGCTTGGATGCGGCCATGGGCGCCGAGATGGTCTGAATGATGGAGGGTCGTTTGCTCTCTGTGGCGACCACGGGGGAGGCCAGGGGTCGTTTGAGAGACTGTGCCACCTGTGGTGAAATGGTGCAAAGTTTGACAGTCCTGAATGTTGAGATAAACCAAGCATATTTCCGTATTTCTATATTTCTCTTTAAGAATGGATTTATTTTTTCACTATTTACTGAGCTGAATTAACATCAACATTCACATCAGCAGAAGTGAGATGTGTTCAGACTCTGCACATCATACTTGTTAACTCTAACCCTGGACCAGGATTTGAACATCAACCCATAAACCTTGTTGCATTTCCACCTCTCAGCCCTCTTCGGCTGCGGTGGCCCAGGGCTGTATAAATACTCATTTGTGTTCCTCTAACACCTCTGCCCTGTGTCTTGTACCTGGTTGGCCACGGTGAGTGCCAGCGGCGCACAAGTGACAGAGGAGCCATTTGCCACCGGAGTCAGCACCAGGCTGGTCTGACCCAAGAGCTGACAGGGGAGGGACTGCAGGACGCCGGCTGCCGGCTGCATGGCTTTGGAGGCTGCGGTGGAGGCAGACGGATGGGAGGATGACTGGGAGTTGAGCTGAGGAGTTACCACGGTGAAGGTCTGAGGCACAGAGGAGATTGTACCGTTGAACATCTTCTTCCTGGCTTCTTCCACCTGTCAAAGGAGAAAAGTACTTAAATTTTTATTTAAAAATAAAAACTATAGTCCTTGCATACCTCTAATCTGCTGTAAATACCAGAACTGTTTTTCTTCTTTTGAACATCTGAATCATTATTTTTTAAATCAACATTACTGTTCCATTTAGTATTATTTGTTATTATTCATTTTCCAAAATAATTTAATCTGACATTAATTCAGTGCTAATTTTGTTGGTTAATGTAATGAAATGACAAGTGAAAATAATGTAAAATTTAAGATCATGGATCAGTAAACAAACAAACAAAAGCCCACAGCCTGATCACTTACAACAAATTAGTTTATAGATATGCATGGCTAATTAGTGTACTTGTGCTTTGAGCTGTAACTTGCTTTAGGGTGATAAAATGCAGCTGAGAATTACTCTTAGTGTGTAAAATGAATCAAAGTTAAGTGTATGTCAAACACAATGTGCCAGAAATACAGTTTCTAACACCATCAAGGAAACCAAAAAAGTCTTGAGGAAACCAGCTGATGGCTTATTCTAGTAAAACACACTAAACCAGAAAAACAAAATTGAAAGAGTACCACAAAATGTTACAATTGCTGTCATTCGTACCTCCTCTGGAGACCAGCTAATGCCCTGTTTGAGCCTCTGTGTGGTGAACCAGACTTTGATTTGCTCCTCCGGATGCTTCGAGGCTGCGGTGAGCCAGGAGAGCTCCGCCTGCGTCGGGTAGGGAAACTTGTTGAAGGAGGAGATGAGCGTCAGGTTGTCATCCAGTGAGGGGTTGTATTTGGTTGTGTTGAGGGGCACTGCGATCTTCGGCACCTGAAATAACGTGGTGAGCGATGACTTTTCAGCATGGCGGATATTAAAAACAGGAAAGCAAATGGTGTCACTTTTGCAATTTCTTAATAATATCCTTGGAAAAACTGGAAAAGAGCCATTTAATTTGGTACCAATTACGTACATAAAATTAGAATATCCTTGAAATATGAATTCATGATTAATTCATCATTACCAGCTGTATTCTCTATACATGTTAAAATTGTATGGTTGCATTTAGCGTTTTTCCTGAGCTGCCGTGCACAAAATAACTCTCTATGTTCAGTAGAAATTATTTGGAATCAATTCATCAAATTGCACCACTTGAACAGGAGCTCTTCTTTTCCACATAATTAGTACTTAATTAGTTATTTCCAGCAAACTCCCAACAATTTTTTTAGGAAATTGCAAACCTGTAAAATAAAATGTTAGCAATAAAACTTTATGGTATTAATTTGAGTTTCACCTTTAAGAGCTTCATTTCAATTTGATGCCAGAATTTTGAAGATATTCTTTGACATTTTGGGTATTTAGATAAAAATAAAAGCTGTAGATTTTATGCAATAGTAAGCCAACTACCAGCTGGCTTAATGTTTTAATGTACAGATATGAAAGTGGCATCATTTTTAACATCCAAACTGCATTTTCCAAAATTTTCAGACTGTACTTCCCTCTACTGCGTGTCCTACCTGTGTATAGTTTAGAGGCCGCTGTAGGGAAGGCATGATGTGAGAAAGGCCATCTGCTTTGAGTAGAGTCGACTCGGGGATGATGACCGTCCCGTTCACATTGACCGCTGTGATCGGCTTCTTTGCCAAATCGCTCGTCAGTTTATTCAACTGAGACTCTGTCCGTTTGCTGTCCGACATTATTTTTGGTTTACCGATCTTGACTGTGGTGGGTTTGCTGAGCGGCAGAGTGCCTAGTTCGTCTGTTTTGCGAGAGACGGCACTGGAAGTGTTGTAAATGACCGCATTGTTACTGCAGCCCTCTATTGTCTGCTCCAAGATTGTCTGATTGTTCATCTTGATGCGTTTGAATTTAAAGTTGCTCTCCCCCGGGTGACACCGCTCGTTGTGCTCCGTCAGGGTGTCGAACTTCTTTGTGTTGAAGTTGCAAACAGCGCACAGGTACAGCGGGTTGAGGATGACGTTGGGGTGATTGGCGTCGACGTGTTCTTTGAAAGTGTTGAGGTTCTGTGTGGAGAAGGGGCAGTATTTACACTCGTAGCCACCCTGCTGCCTCCGCTGAGGTTTGGAGAGGTCCGGTGGCTCGGTGGCTGGTTTGTCTGGAGCTGAGGGAGGGTCTAATTCCACTGTAGGCTCGGCCTCTGTTGAAAGATCTGTTTCCATAGGTCCCTCCTCAGCATGGTTCTCCGTTGTTGCCTGATAGTGGAAGAAGGAAGTTTTCAGATCAAAAAGGAAATGGCTTCATGGATCTTTCCAAAATAGTACACACCCACTGAAATATAATAAGAGAAAATGCATGCAGGACAAGAAATAGGATACTTTAAAGTGACAGATCAAAGTCAGAATAGCACATAAAATCACGAGTTGGAAGCAGACACTTTGAAAGCATACCTCCATGTCGTGGGAGTCCTCTGCTTCATCGTCCAGCTCCACCATGGTCTGCTCCGGTCGGATCATACAGGGGATGGAGGCCTTCCGTCGACTTGACATGATGGCAGCAGATCCTGGCTTTGTCTGGCTGGACAGCTGTCCTCACCTGGTGCCTGTGCTCGGCCAGTGATGATATAAAAGAGGAGGGCTGAGGTGCCCAGGATGCAGGATTACTGTCACACTGTGGTGGGTGGACAGACAGTCCAAGGTACTGAAGAACAGTCAGGAGGTCTGGCTTCTACTAATGCCCAGTCCAGGGGTCTGGACTCTCTCTTATACAAGGAGAAGTAGCGAGCACAGGACAGTTTCTGCGATGACAGTGAGCAGCCAAGGAGGCTGACAGTCTTCCCTTGGGGTAAGATTAGTGGCTGGAGAGAGAAAGGGGGGCAGTGGAAGGTGAAGGTCTGGCAGAGATGGGACTGTGGTAGTGTGCAGGCCGGGCTCGCTGACGGTGTCAGCTCCAGTGCTGGCTGACCTCCTGGAACTGCATGACAGGATGCTACCTGGATGGGAAAAAGAAGAAGAGACCCAGAGTAAAGCTAGATTATTATGACATTAGAAAGACATTTTCATCTAGTTTAAAGACCCTTATTTGATCATTTTTCTTCAGTTTCTCAAATGTATTCAATCAGTGAAACCAGAGACATTGAAATAAAGACAGAGCATGTAGTTCCTATCCAACAACTGAACCTAAAATCAGTATAAACAGCTTTGATCCTCAATTAGTTTCACTGCACTTTCTGTGGATAAAATTTGTTCAGACAACTGAGACATTTGATTATACGCAGGGGAGAATGAACAGCAGAAAAACCAAACATAGATAACCTTTTCAAGTGCCTTTTAAGGGGACCCAACAAGCTGGTTTGAGCGTGTCAAAAAATGCGGCATGCTGGGTTATTTAGGCTCAGCAGTGTCCCAAGTGGATCAGCAGCGAGCCGCAACCCAAAAGAAGTCGAGTCAACAGTCAGCCAGAGGGAAAAATGGCTCCAAATGAAAAAGGTCAAAAGAAGCGGACAAACAAACAGCGCAGCGGAGCAGGCGGTCCACAGGTGGTCAGCCGCCAGAAAAGAACAACACTGGTGCAGAGAAGGCAAGAAAATGTTTTGGAGGCAATACCCTTGAGGGAAACTAATTGAGGTGAGTGAAAACACAGGACTAAAGCCAAAAAAGTAGCATTATCTATGATCTCTTCAGTTTTTCATCATGTACATTTCAGATTAATAAAAAAACATAATGGATGAAGTGGCAGATGTGTGATGGAGAAGAGATGAGACATAAATTGCTGATTATGCAACCGCACAAGAACTTTATTAAGCAAAGATGTCAAGAATTGACTGGATCCTGCTTGTGAGGAGTGAATATTTGTGCATTTCTTGATTTTCTATGATAGTAAATTAAGTACCTTTGGTGTTTAGACTGTTGGTCAGATAAAACAAGCAATATATCGATTTGGATTTTTTTTCTGTGTGTTGTTTCTGCCAAATTCCTATTTTCTGTAAAACTGCTAACATTGTTAAATGCTCTGTAGTGCTCTCTCTAGTATGTTTATTGATGTAATAAACTCATGTGGTGGAATAATAACTATGCATATATTTAGCATAAATCAGGCCCAACTACTCATTTTTATTTGTTCAGCATAAACTGGTTCTTTGTTTTTTGTACATAAAAATAACAATACAAGCAGCATTTTTGTAGACCATATGAACTCTGCTCACATCCAGCACAAAGCTGATATAATTACAGATTGTCAGTTTTACTTGGCTGACACTACAAGGGTTCAGGTGGCAGCTTCACCCGGACTGAAAATGAAAAAAACTTAATGAACCAGAGCTTTCTGTCAGCTGAAGGACTGTGCTGGTGTTTATTAATGTACAGTCAGAACTTTTAACATCACCCTTCGATAATGTAACCGGTATGCAAATGTGTGCAGCTGACAGGTCTGTGACTGTCAGTAAGACAAGCGGTCGTGAGAAATATTGACGAATCATAAATCAGATCGTGCTGCGGAGTGTGAACGGAGTGAGAAACCAGAGGCAAAGAGGCTTTATTTGGGTTCGGCGATATGACACCTCCATCGAGATACGCCCCTCCCCCAAAAAGCTGGGAGGCTCAGGGAGCAGAGGAAACTTTCCTTGGGTAATATTATAATGAGAGGAGAGAAAGAAGCTTATCTGACCGAAAAAGCCTATTGATATTCTGGAGGCCTCACGCTAAAGCTTCACACTCATATTCACATGAGTAAAAAATCAAATGAGTCGATGCAGCAGCGGCGCTCTTCTATCAGCACATAATGAGGTTCCATAAAACCAAGTCAGCACAGAGGACGAGGGAGAGTCCTTTTCCAAATTAAAATCTGCCGTAGACAACACTACTCAAATATGTGAAGCTTATGAGTAAATACTGAGGGAGGAGACGGCGCTAAACCCACCAAACAAAAATCCTGTTCAACAGCATGATCATATTTTACACTGGAAAAAGGTGGGGCAACAGTAAATACGTCAAAAAGTAAAACTTCAGGATCCGGACTTCGCCTGTAATCAAGCCAAAGTGTCATACATTTAATTTGGACCTCTCCGACAGCTACGCATTAATCAAATGGTGCTGCACCCTTCAAGGCCTGAAGGCTGTCATTCGCCAGTCGACTCATTGTCCCGAGACAGCTCAACTCCTCAAACAGCCCACTGAGGCATCATTAGAATGCAGGCTCATTACCATGGCGTCGCTATAGCAACCGCGGACGTAGAGCTGTAGTTAAGTAGCTGCTACATCCGTGTCTGTGACAGAGACTGTATATACCAGGGATGACCCGGCTGCATTTGGCGTCTTTTGGAAGCAGAAGATTTTTTTAAAAAACAAGAAAGCAAAAAAAAAAAAAAAAGACAAATCATCAAATGATGAAGAAATAACTGACAGAATTGCAGGACCAGCTTCACCCACTCAACGGGGAAGGTCAAGTAACAGGCACATGGAGAAGAAAAGACTCCATTTCCGGATTAATCGGAGCGAGTCGTGAACTGCTCACAGAAAATGTATCTTAGGGAGCAGAGCAGGTTACAAGCGTCCTGATTATCCTGCTGACCCCATCGTGGGCGCTGCATAGATGAAGACCTTCTCGGAGAGCAGACTCGTTCTTCCACCCAGTAATCGCCCCGTCCCTCGCAGTCTGCCCCAAACCCAGCAACATAGCCGACATCTGGTCAGAGGGAGCTGGAGGAGCATCTGTCAGCTGCGTCTGAAGTGCCACTCGACTCGACCTGCTGAACTTCGGCTGATGCGGCCTCGATGCTTTCTCCGTGTGCGCCGCGGCTGAATGATAATCTGACTGTGAAGAACAGCGAAAGAAGGAGAGAGAGAGAACCAAGCCATAGCTGGACTCGTTCACCTCCTACTGGTGTGTTGAACCCACACAAGGAGAGGGGGAGAGCATGAGCAGTTCCATTTATGCAACATCTATATTAGTAATCTGTAAACACAACTGCTGTATAGCTTCACAGTGTCAGCGCTGTCAATTCGGTGCTCATAAAAAGTACCGGTGGCTCCTCACACATGGGTTACAAGTCTCTGGATGACATCAGGCACTGGTCTGCATATTAAGTGAGTGCCTATTGAGTCATTTATTTAAAAAAAACACGACAGATTTCGAGCAGAGGCTGACTCAGAAATAGGAACACCATCTAACACAATATAAACACAAACAGCTCTGCAGCATGAGATGTTGCAGTCAAGTCAAACTCGAGCGCTGACAGTCTCGAACAAAGAGAGAATCTTGTGTAAAGAGTGCTGAACACCGAGGATACACTGGCACCAAAATCCTCTTCCTCTCTCTACTCCATCATTTGCAGCAGAGGAGGGAGGGGCCGCTCTCCTGCTGCCTTGACTGGCTACTTGGGAGCACTCGACGCCAGCATGGAACAGATAATTGGTACAGTGCGTGATTGATAACGACAGCAATGTGTAATTCTATTAAACTACCACTGAACCTTTATCAGGATAACTTTGAAAATAACTTTATGATACAATGCTGACACACTGCAGTCTCATGGATGGAAATATAATCATTTGGTGTTCTTGAGGGAAGAATTCCTGAGCTGTTTGTTCAGAAATGTGCTGATAATTGATGCTTCAGATCAATTATCACTATTCTCACTTTGTTTCCAGTACAAAAGCTAATAAAAGCTATAAACTACATATGTAGGTGGAGGGTTTGACCCAGGGTACAAAAGCTGCCAGGTTACACTGCAGCTTCCACCTTTTCTTCTGTGTGACTAACCTCATCAGCCAGTTAGCTCTGTGTGCAAAGTGAGCTCTGTGCCGGAGCCACAAACTCCCTACTGTCTGGATGCTCATTAAACTTGTATGAATACTCAGCCTGGTGGGCCCCTTGCCTGCCCGTCTGTCTGTACTTGCCTGTTGTCTGGCTGTCTGTCTGATTGGTGCATTATATTAGCAAAGCAATCTTTCTGAAGGAGTTACCTTTAATGCTGCCAGGCAGCAAATACATTTATCAGCCCGGGCAGTAATCGGTTTAGGCTACACACTGGCATACATACTGGAGAGAACACTGGGGGAAATCAATACAAATCCTCCGTACCACTGAGCCTGTCTAATGTATGAAGACAGACAGATGATCTAATACAGCAGAAATATAGTGGCGCTATAGGAAGGCTATCTATCCGAGCAGCACTGAGAAAAGAATGACACTGAACAGATGAGTCACAGCAGCGCGCTCCACTCAGCTCCCATTCCCGTGTATCGTTAACGTAAACTTGAAGTGTAGAAGGGGGCAACCATGACTCAGGCTGTACTCTTAGGAAGCTGTGTGGCATTCTGCATGCCAAAGCTTGATTGCGGTTTTAAAATCTAACTAATGGGAAACACCTTTTCGTATGGATCACTATGGTAACTGTGGCTCGGCTCTCTTTCCAGTGAGTATATGAGTTGCTTCATGATGATATACAAAAAAAAAAAAAAAAAAAGTATATAATGTACCCAGACTGATCAGACCCACTCAAGTGTTTTGCAAGGCCCATGTGTAACGATGTCTTTGGCCACGGTTTGGGCAAATATGCAGCTGAACAAGCGGCAGATTCGGCTGGGGTTCACTGCTGCTGTCCCTGAAGACAGGAGGAGGCCGGAGAGGTGGCTGTAGGGACACAGCCAACCCGAGCGCCCGAATTTTTCCAGTCATGCAGTCATCACAAACACAAAAGGTGTACGTGAATGGCAACCTCCGGCGCTCCTGCACTTGAAGCCATGCATGAAGTACACAACCCAGCCGGTCACACTGGAGCTCTAAAATAACTGGCAAACCGAGAAAAAAAGAAAAAGCAGCGCGAAAACCACAAAGCTGCAGAAACAGTAACCGTCACAGTGATGTGACTTTGCTGTTCACTTAACTAAAACTTTGAAGTTGATTTCACAAGTAGCAGAAGCATATTGCACAGAGGGAGTACGCACACTGCTTTGTTGGCATTGCTGTATGGATTGTGTTTCTCCCTCTCTCTCTCTGTTTTGAGTGCACTCCCCCTCCTGACTGCCTACTTCACAAGTCAGCCGCTGCAGTGAGGAGGACAATGTGTGTGTCTGAATCATGTGGGAGACGAGAGGCACCACCACCATTAATGCAACGTGTCCCAGCAGGGGTGGAAGAGGCAGAATTTCGGACCGTCGCAGAATTGATTTAAATCTCATCACGCGGTTCCTCTGGAGCAAAGCGGCGCTGCACCGCATTTTGAGAGCTGTGTGTGTTCTGCATAGCAACAGAGCAGTGCCACTTTTTGCTGGGCTGGGATAAAAATGTAAATGTAGATAGATGAAGAAAATGGGTGTTGTGCTACTAAGGTTTAATATAAACTAGAGTTTTGGTTAAAAAATATCAGCTATTCTGCTTTACTTAGCACGAAACAAACTAAACTTCTTTCTAAATGACCAAACATTTTTTGTCATTTTAGTACTGCACTTTCTTCTTACATGTTAGCTGCAACATATCATGTCAACACACTGATAGAGATGTGTGTATCAGAGTGACAACGCAGATTTCACTACATGTGCTGTCAATTTTAACAGGATTCTGACACATCAGCAAGTTTTAGCTGCAGTAAACTGTGCACACTGCATATTTTCATAAATTTTTTTGTACTTCTTTTTTCATTTGATCTGTAAAAGTGGCAGGGATTGCTTTGCCAATATCACAAGGTCATCAGCTTTTGTGATATGCTGCCAAACTTTCACATGGAAGTTACAGGAAGCTCGACTGGCCATCACTGCCGCGACCTTATTCGCTCTGCGCGCATTAAATGAGACACAGTGGCCCATATTCAGCATGATGGAAACACCGTCCGGCAGGCCACAGTCAATCAGGGCTCCAGTCTTCCGTTTATTGTGGTTCACGTAACACTGTACACAGACACTATTCTCACATTGCCAGACCTGTCTCCTCACCGAACACACACGGGCTCACCGTCACGCACACAAAGGGCAAGCTATAAAAATATCCGAGTGTCACCCACTCTGCGGCTGATGGCTGTGTTACTATGGCAACACTGTAACCAACTGAAAGCATGCGTGAGTGTGTGTGCTTGCAACCAGGAGCAGAAACCCAGCAGAGGTCAGTCAATGTCCCGACAGCAGCAACGTTAAAAGTCCGCCCCAACTTCACTTTTTCTGTATGATGGGAAGGTTTACACCATTTGACCTGTTCTGTACACGTAAGCAAATCTTTGGTGTTATCAGTGTGTCATAATGACAGAGGTGAGCCTGGGGACTACCTCTTCATCTGATTTCCAAGTCAAACAGCCACTGCTGCTATGGCCCAGCGAAGGGCTCAAAATAAGCCGCTTTACAGTTTAGTGAGTTGAGATTTTCGCGTCGCCAGTTAAACATCAGGGGCCGATGTGCATCCTTCACCCACACTGTTGTGGAACATCTGAGGCTGTTGCAACTCAAGTTTGTAGTGGTAACCCCGTATGAACTCACACAAAGTGACCCTGAGCACACAGACCAACATGTCAGTGAATATTCCCTTGATCCAGTGGGCTGTGAATGGGGGCGACAAGCCAAACGGGGTAACACAGGGGTAAACTATTGCTCTCAGACATTTTTATTTAGCTTCTATTATAATGGTCCACCCTTGACTTTGTCCTATTTGCACTGTCCCCTGTCCCTCCACTCTTCCACTCAGCCTAATGGTTAGACATTCAGCCTCATTGATAACAGCACACTCTCCCAGGGAAACACTGTGCTCCATAGTTTCAACTTTTAACTACAGCTAAAAATGCTCTCTAATTTTTTCTTTTTTTGCTCGGTCAGACACAACATAAGTTCTTTGTTACAGTAAAAGGTCTGTGGAACACAAGTGGAGTAGGGCAAGGGTCAACTCGCCCAGGCAGCAGCCTGAAAATTAGGTCAACAATGACAGGGGGACATGGGAGGGGTTCTGGAAAACTTGAGTCCAAGGGTTGACACACTGTAGTCACTGCAAATCATATCACACGATGATGCACTGGGATGTAATGTTTAGGGGGAATATTTAGATTGTTTTATACAGCGTGTCCTTTTACATGTACGCTCATGCAAGACAGGGAGAGAAGGATTTGTGTTTTGCCTTCTTGCGTTTGAGTTCAAACGCAAGAAGGCCTGGAGACTCGGGAGCTCTTTATTTTGTGTTTGAGCGAGACTCAGTGAGCATTTAGTGCTCCTGTGCAGCCAGATTTCCAACCTGTCAATCCCTGGCTTCCCTGCAGTGGGTGTGGCCTGCGAGCTGTCTCCAGTCTCTCCCCATTGGTCTCCTGCTGAAAGAAGGGGTGTGCCTGTGCTCTCCCAGCAGCTGACGTGGTGCAGTGCAGAAGGCCTTTCAGTAAGCTCTCTCTCTCCCTTTTTTCTTTCCCAAACTTGAAATTTGGAGGACACACAATCAGGATGGGAGATATACACATGCACACTCGCATATGCTCACACAGCCATGAATGACCTATGTGACAGAGACACCGACCCTGTGCAGGGATATGAAACATTTCCCAGACAGCTGCATGTTGTTGCAGCTCGGTTCAGTATTTCACCAGAGAATTTAATGTGCCAACTGCAGAAAGTACTTTCAACTTCTAACAGACTGCAGTAGGAACGAAGAAAAAAGCACAGCTGTGGTGGATGATGAACACTGGGTAGTTTAATACATGCTTACACACGCAGAAGCACACTGCCGTACAAACTGCTGCATGCCCATAGACTTAAATAATAATCAAGCGCAGCAACGATGCAGTGAAGTCTTCAATATAATACACAGCTTGTAAAAAAAATGCTAATGGTGGGGTCTAGTGTAAGCGCCTCTTTTCTCCAACACACACGCTTATCTCCCAGCCTCTCGCTCCTGGGATGTCTCTTGTTTCTCATTCACACCGCTTAGACAGTATGTCTCTCGTGTCTTCTTTCTTTTCTTTGTCACTCTCTGGCTCTCACAGCCACATCGATTTTCCTCATGACACGTCTGGTTCGGTTGGGTTTTCAGCAGATTTATATTAAAAAAAAAAAAGCGTCAGAGAAGTACCTTAAATACTTTATAGTCGACTGCAGTGTGACATAAACTGGCGACGCCATATTCAGCACGACGCTGGGAACAGTCGAGGGGAGTGACTTAGTGGACACACGAAACCGTCATGTGTGAGGGCGCCGTGACCTTTTGTGCATTTTACCTGGAAATGTTGCAGCTTTAGTTTCCACTAGGGCCGAGGCTGAAGATTTCCAGGAATCCAGCTAAGTCCTGGCATGACACTGATAGTGGAAAATTGCTTTCGGGGGGTTAAGGTGCATGTGGGGGCTTTAATGTCCACTGGCTTCTCACTTCTTTCCTCCTCCCTCGTCACTCTCATGCAGTGCCACTCAACTGTCTCCTCGTCTACATCCCTCTGTCTCTCCCTCAGATATCACACATACTCACTCTCATACAGTGCTGATATCATGCTCTCCCTTCTGTCCTCGCGCAACTCCTCGGCTCTGCCTCTCTAATTGTCTCCTTCCCCCGTCACGCTCTTCCCCTCAGCCCTACCTACAGGTGATGAGCTCATCTCTGTGGTTGCCTTAGTCACCTAACAACACGTCTGACGTGCCGGCAGGAGGCACGATGGAGAGAGGGCCTGAACCGAAAACACTGGAACAAAGCAAGGCAGCCTAGATGTTCGGTGACGTCATCGCAGAGCCGAGCTGGGCACGACGGTCTGTGATGACGCCAACCTCCGTCCTCTGACCCGTGGTGACTCATTCCAGTTTTCAACAAGAGAGCAGGCGGCCATTGTGCAGCTCGTAACTGGATGTGTAAGCGTGACGCGCAGTCAGGAAATGCTCAACGTTCCTGACTAACTAAAACTTGTGGAAACCCACTGGAGGTCAGCTGGCAGGACTCTAAAAATAACAAGGCATATATCATGGAATGAATAGTTGAGACAAACACAAAACAGAAGCAATAAATTGATGCTTTTGTCTCACACATGCAGCTTATTGTATTTCTGCAAGCAAAGCCAAAACAAGCAGAGAAAGTAACCCAATGGTCCACATAAAAATCAAGGACAGGATCAGTGCTGTTAGTGTGATTCAGATTGTTTTTACTTTTCTTTTATATCCAAACTACATAATTAAATGTTAGCTGTTACCTTGTAAACTCTCATCCTTAACCTGCATACTTTACAACCCAACAGACTCACCACTCTTCCTTAAGAAGTGGATGCTGGACTGTTGATGCAGATGCTGCAATGATAGATTAATCTGTTGATAAATTTCTTGATTTTGAAGTGACCAATTGTTTGGTTCATAAAGGGCCAGAATACATAGATGGATGTAGATCACGGTTTCACAAAGCTCCAGCTGAGTTCCTCAAATATCTTGTTTTGTCCACAACCCAAAGATATTATACTATATTCAATATACTGAAAGAAATAAAGAAGATACCAGAAAACATTTGCACTGGAGAAGCCAAAATTAGAGAAATTTTTGACCCGCTGCCTTAATAAATTAGTCAGAATGATCAATCCATTACTCAAATAGTTGGTGATGAATATAATAGTTGACCACTAATCGCTGCAGCTCTAGCCAGTGCTAACAGATAGAAAACCCCTCACGAATATCTGTATCACTTCAAAGGGACAGTCACAGATGAGAAGCAGCTTGTCCTGTCATTGAGTGGAGCTGTGATGTTAGCTACGTTATGTTAGCACAACAACTAAAGGGAAGAGTGAGCTGTCAACAGGGTCAATTTAAAAGACATCAGATATCTTCAGTGTGATGTAGCAGCAGTTTATCATTATTACCATGATATAATTTAATGCGGTGACACTTTAGCATGTAATGATTAGAATAATGAACACACCGTTTTATCTCTGATTATGACTGTGATATCTGTGAATTTCAGCAAACTCATCTGTTTTCTAGGCACACATATAACTTGACTGCTAGAGAAATACTAATGAAAGTATTTGTCAGTGACACAGTTAAGCCCAGATGAAAGGAGGATACCATATTATTCAGTTTTATTATGTCCTACAAATTCATATTTCTTTACTGTGGTAAGAAAATGCAAATACTTCCATGTTTCCTGTTTTGTATAAATCTAATGTTATTTTTTAGCATTCAACTGATGTACAAATTTCAATGTATTTATTGTCAAAAGAAAAAGACAGAAAAAGGACTAATAGGTCCGGTGAAACATTAGCAGCACAAACACACGTCACAAATCATTAAAAACAGTCGAATCTGCTACATGCCCACTTTAACTGATCAAAAGCAAACTTCTCAGTGTTACTGTCAATCTGATCCTCCAGGTTAATTCCACTTAGCAGTCAGAAACCGCATCAGACACTTTCAGTAGCTCCTGCTAGACTGCATGATTGACACATGCAACATCTGGCGGCACGACACCCGTCAACAATTACATCTCACACATACGTCATTTACACAAATGATATTTGACTATGCTGAATTTTCTCCACTGTCAGTTCACACCAGTTCTTCCCATTTAAACAAATGTGACAGACTCGAATCTTGTTCACGTTCCACCATCTGACTACAGTAAAGGAATAAGCAACTCCATGAACAAACAAAGCGAATCGCCTCACAGCTGGATGTTTTGGCTGTGACATTCAAAGAGGTCACAGTATGTTGAGAAACGCCGCCTGGCTGAGCAAGACCGGAAAAACAGGCGATTCAATGAGGGGAGACTTATTTTTTTATGACACTTCTTCGAAGAAAAAAAAAAGCTGCTCACTGTAAATAGACCAAAATTATTTTTGGCTGCAAATAAAATCTCTTTACCAAAATGTGCCCCCCCCCCTTACTGCTATCACACTGATAGCAATGACTGATGTTATGGAAAACAAGGTAGGGCGGTGACATCTGTGCATTCCTCTAATCCCTTCAGCAATCCCGAGAATAACAATTTCCCCCCAAAAAAATATTCAAACAGACTTAATCTTGCATCTGTCAAACTGTAAAAACAATTCAGTAATGTCCCATATACTGAACCATGGTCGGGAGATTTTAAGTTGTCGTCCTTTAAATTCACCACTTCTTTCTAGTATGCTGTTTATTTGTTTTGGCACGTAGAGAACCATCCATAATTCAAATTAAGTTATATTTTATTTAGGTGGGTTAATTGCACATATTCATTTCTCATACATTAGTAACACCTATTTCTGGCTGTATTCCCCATATTGTTTTACAGCACAAGCCGTGCTACACCACACCATACGCTAAGCAACTGCCTGTGTGCAATTCTGAAACGTGACGGTTTACTTTCATCAGACCTTTTGATTGCTGCGCAACCAATAAAAAAAAATGAGCCGGTTGTCACCCCAAATTACATAACATTATCTGTGATTTGGCAGATCACAAGTGGAAAACCCATGTGAAGAACAAACATGAGACACGTTTTCATTCACATGGAAAGAGCAAGAGTGCGTGGCTTAGTGAGCGACGCCAAGTTTATACCCAGAGGAGTTGCTGGTAAGGCGTACGACGGAGGGGGGTGGGTGGGTTAACTGTGCCGAGATCAAAATCGCTTACATCTTTTATGGATTTGGGCTCCTCTGTTGATCAAGGTACGTTTAGAAATGCAACATCACAGGTCATCCCAGGATGAAGGGACTGCCGTCTAATGAACTAGATGCTGCATCAGACACACAGTAAAAATGTGAATACAGACTCTGACTGGGGGCCAGCTTTACTTAGAACCGCAGTAAACACAACAGACATTAAATGCTTTTCAATTAACTGGCCCACCTGCACGGGCCCGAGTGTGTGGATGCTGTCAGAGGCCGTCCACGGGCGAGCAGATGCGTCGAATTACAGCACAGTAAATCTGTGTCGGGGACTGTTTATCAGAACCAGTACACATAAAGTATGAAATGCTGCTTTAATCTCAACCTTCACGCTGTCAAGAGTCGATGGGTAATCGTAGCTGGCACTGGGAGCCAGCTGCTGTTACTGTCCCAGACAGTCTCTGTTCCTGGAAATCTCACAGTCAGGTGCTACTTGTTCCTTGCTCACCATTTCCATTATTAATATCACCACCATCACCACAATAGTTTTGTGTGTGTATAACCGACTCAAATCATACCATTATTATGTGCAATAAAGAACAACTACAGCCCGATAAACGCCATATAGTTAGGTAGTTAGGGGAGCTGCAACAATCTGACCTAGTTCAAATTATAGTAGGTAAAAATACCACACAATACTACCATGCTACACAACCAGCATTTTGAATTTGTGTAACTACCTGCATGAAATTGAGTGGAGTCTTTTTTTAATGTACAGTAAAGTAAGGTGAAGCCGTGGAGTGCTGTGGTGCTGGATGCTGAGCAGCCAGGCCTCTGTGACTGAATGTAACCAAACACTGATTTTTTCAAATAAATTAAAAAAGTGTGCTCAATGTGGATCAGACAAGGTCAATACCCACGATAAAAAAAATAATGTTAATATCACCACCCATACCAATCTGGGGTATTGAGACAATCGACCCCGATGCTGTCGGGCTATATGCTGCCCGAATGATGTCAAATGCCCCAAAAACCTATATGACCTATTATGTAGGGCCTGAATAAAACAAACTTTGATGGAGGCGCAGGACTCTCAGCTTATCGGAGGGTTCAGGAGCATACAGCGCCTGAAGAAATGTTATGGCATTATGACAAGAACTGTATATGATATTTATTACTGCGCGAGGCACAATGATGGACAAAACTAAGGAGAAAAAAAAACAGATTGATGATGATATACACTGGCCTACAATTTGATTACACCTTTCTTCCGCCTTAGAACTGAATTAAGTGCACATAGTTTTGGCATGTGTTACATCTGATCATACATCCCTTTATGTTCATGTATCTCATCGGGGGCTTCACCGCCTCAGTGTAGGAGCAAGATGCAACAAAACTAAACAAGCCAAAACAACAACAATCCCTCCAGAAGCATGTCTTTCTAAACACACACACATAAATATATAAATATTTTCACACAGTGAGCAGTGAGGACACATCTCTCCCTGCTTATAATATAAGTGTGTCTGCACTCAGTCTGCCCACAGTCAGGGGGGCACTGGGTTCACGTCTAAAGTTGAGATTCAAAATACTTAAAAAAATATATATATAAATAAATAAAACAACCACGCCTGACTTTTTAACAGCAGTTACAGGCCTGCTGCAACCAAAGGGGTATAAGTCGGCGTGTGCGGTGGGAGGGGAGGAGGCATCACCATGAGCAACGTCACGCCTTCAACACGGAGACGCGCAAAATCAAAGTCTATAAACAACTTCGGACTCTGAAAGTTGTTGCTCGGCGCGGCCCAGAGAGGGAGACCCGGCCGGGGAGTGTGAGAGAGAGACCGGGGAGAGATGTGACAGAGGGGCGCAGGAAAACACTCTCCCCAAATGCCCCCCTCCCTCTCTCTCTCTCTCTCCTCCCTCCTCCTCCTCTCGCCATCGACGTAACAACATGTCGGCAAAGGACGGCCATGTTTTGCTGGTTATGTCGACACGGGGAGGAGGAGGAGGGGAAAAGTAGACACGATGTCTCCCCTCTCCGCCTGGTCGAGACGCATCAAAGTGAAACTCAAAAACACACACAGACACGGGGAGAGAGTGTGAGAGAGAGTGTGTGTGTGAGAGAGAGAGAGAAAAAGAGGGGGAACGTTCAATTAACAAGTTGTCGGATACATTGTCTTGTCACGCAGGTGTACGCGGCGGGGGCAGGCAAAGTTCACGCGGCGAGACAAGTTGAAATATTTACACGGAGAAAGAGAGAGAGGGAGAGAGAGAGAGAGAGAGAGGGAGGGGGGAAAGGAGCGTGGGTGTCCGGGGAGCTACGGAGAGCAACGAGGGGGACGTAATAAAAAATAAAAAACAAACATGCAGCTTTAACTTGAGGGACTTTAGAGGAAGAGGAGGAGGAGGAAGAGTGAGGAGAGGAGGGGGGGGCGAGCTGTTAGAAAAACAGAGGAAGAGTTTGTTCGTTTCTTACCTGCCCACCGGGTGGTTTGTTTTTTTATTAGTATTATTTTTTGGCGCGACGCTTCGGCCGGCGCGGTGCGACCCCCGAGGCCGCCGCTCGCTGCTGCTGAGGCGGGGAGACGAAGCCCGGCGCGCCGCGGACGCTCTCACGGCGCTCCGGAGAGGCGAGCAGACAACAGGCGACAGGAAAGAAAAAATTGGCGATCACAAGGAGGATCTACGCCAAAAGCCACATGATCGCCGACGTCAGAGGACGTATTTGCATGCCGTACCGGAGCGCCGGTGTCCGTCCACAGCGGGTCCATGGTGGTGTGCGGCGAGGAAGGAGGTGTGTGTGTGTGGAGGAGGAGGAGAGGGAGAGGGAGAGAGGAGGAGGAGGAGGGGGGAAAGTTCAGAAACAGGCGGGGGAAAGTGGAGACGGAGTCCGCTGCTGGGGGGAAATGAATGGGCCGCGTCCTGACTTGTCCCCGCGCTGCTGCCCGCCTCTTCCTCTGGAGCTAATTGAATATTAAAGTATCAGATGGGGCGTTTGCTCCCCCCTCCTCCCAAAAAAAGTCCCACCCTCCTTCTGTGACCCCGCCCACACCCCCTTCTCTCACCCTCTCTCCTCATCTCCCTGTATGCATGTGAGGTGAGGTGCTGCAGTGCTTTCTCTACTGGAAGCTGCTCTGCAGTGGGGGATGGGGGTGGTAGCAGGGGTGGGGTGGGTGGGTTGGGTTGGGGGGGTGACAACTGCATACATCCCCCCCCCCCAACCCCACCTTTTATCATATATGCACATGCTCACACTTGGATCCACAAAGGTGAGTTTGAGGTCAGCTGGTGCTCAGGTTGTAGAGGTGGGTGCCCTGAAGTGACACTACAGTCAGCACAGGAAGCTCCACACACACACACACATGCACACACACACACACACAACAGTGACCTCCACTGGATCTTCTGTAGAACTGATTCTGACCTTGGCCCTCGCGCCGTCGACACCCTTCATGCGGCTACAGAGGGAGTTGTGCATAATTTGTGCTGCAGTGATGCCTCTAATAGTCGCAAGAGTCCAGGAAATAAAAAAATATGATCACAGAGAAAAGTGTTATTTTGACAAAGTGAGAGGGGTGTCCGTTCGTGCATGGAGATCAGAGTGCTGGTTCAGCCACAGGGCTGTGACTCTTGTCTTGGAAGGTGTCTGCTCTTTTGCTGGGGGACACTGAGCTCCGGCTGCAGTCTTTGGTTGACACAGACTTTTCTGTAGCCCCGAGGGGATAAACAAATGCATCAAAATTGCTTTGCAAATACAGGCATGTCAGGTAAAAAGAAACAGACACAAACAAATCAGCTGACAGCTTCTAAGGCAGTGATTTGTTTTCTGGAGATGCAAGGGTTGAGGAGCGCTAAGTGTGGCTCTTTTATCTTTAAAGAGGGTCTCTAGTATTTTAGTAGTGTGCTTCCATCAAGACAAGGGACCTTGTGAGGCAGAGAGTTAACAAAAGAAGGGTTGAATTCAGCAGCATAAGAAAACGTCTCTTAAACAGATATTGATGTGTAAAACCACGGTGCCCCTTTAAGCTGAATCCAAAGCTGTGAACCATCTAAGGTGTCTTTATGTGGGTCTTTAAGCCTAACAGGAGGCTTTTGTGTCAAGTTTGTTTTGTTTCCTCAACAATTCCAAAAAGCATTCATGTCAGGTGTTAAGATTATCTCAGCCCCTGAGCAAGGCACTGGTCCTGAACTAATTCGCTGATTGAATTAAATTGATTGGCAAATATTTAGATCACTTTTCCCAGATAACCACTGGAATGGTCAAAGCAGCCTCCACAGACATGTTACATGTTTAGATGACACAGTTTGGGCCACTGAAATATATATATAGCCTCTGTGTGTGTCATTGTCAGTAATGTGTCTATCTGTGTGTATGTGTTTTTAATGTGAATGGAGTCAATAGTGTGGTACTTACACATATTACTTAATCAGACAGGCCACTGGGTGAATTCAAGCAAAAAATGAAGTTTCCTAATTGATTTCTCCAAGCCTGATGGCAGTATAGAGGGATGGGCAATCATTACACCAGGGTTCGTCTGACTAAAGATAACAGAGATAATTCAGACATAATTTGCCCAAAAGGTAATGCAGATTAAATGTATGAATGTGTTGGGTAAATGGCTGTACTTTTGTACTATCTAGGCCAGCCTACTAAATGTGATTTGTTCAGTTCTAACCCTCAAACGTGGCAGAGTACACAGTCATGTGCTCCACAGTGTCAGCACCTCCTTTATTATTCCACCTCTGGCTGTTTGGGTTCATTTTAAGTGGTGATAGTGGTTTGGTTGCTATCCACAAAACACTTTTAATATTGTAAAAAATATATTTTTATTATGAGCTAGCTCCAGTGTTATAAATACCAGCTGCCTATCACAAATAAAGGGGTTAAGACAATACTTGAGCGGAAGAGAAATAGTTGTTTGTGCAAGAACAACATGCCTTTTAATCCTTTTAGCCAGTATCTATCTCACATTGCTTGTTTAGTTTCAGATTGACCAAATGTAGCATTGCTGTCTCTGATACCATGAGTCAAGCTGAGTGTATTGTTGATATTCTTGTTTATATTTCCTCTTTTCCTTAATGTCTTGTTCTCAGACCAGAACATCAAGACAAACTCTCCTGGCTGGGCGAAAACAAATATAAAACGAAAGCTGATAAACTGCCCGTCTCCAGCAGTATTACGAAGGCCAAACAGTGAAGCATCAGAACATAGATGAGATCAAGAGCAGTGTATTTCACCAACCGTCTCTCTAAAGGACTGTTTTACCTCCAGACTGTTTAATTATGTTGTCGATTCAGGTTTTCACATCTCTCCTGGCCTCGACGTCGAAACCTGCTATGAAAGCATTATTAATATTCATTTCTCTGAAGAATTGTGTCTTTTATCAAGTTGTCCGCTCTGATCCTCTCCCACAAAAATCCTTTTCAAGCCATCTGAATTAGCTGAAGTGATCAATTTATCTCTTAAAGCTGGATGGCAGTTTGCTGGCGTTTTTTTCATGCCAGCCTAATCCTTCCTTGCAGTAGTTCAATCGAGTCTTGGTACCTTATCTCTGATAAATGTTTTCATCCACAGAAAGGCTGCCGCTTTGATGATCACACAGCCAGGACTCTGTAGAACACAGTTCACTGAATGTAGACCAATCTTCTCTTCCTTTCAGAAGGTACATCATATGTGGGATTTTTTTCTCTTACAAGTAGGTGAAAGCAGTTGAGCTGACAAGGTGTCACACGCTTTCTTAGTCTGGTACAGACCTCAGAAACACTCTGAAGGGGAGAGCTTTTCTTGCCGTTCTGTGAGCCTGTCCATCAGAGCTCAGGCCAGACAGAACAGAGCAGCTCATCCTCTGCCAATGAGACGGCAACCATCATGTCAAAATGCTCAGTCGTAGTCCAACACCATGCTGACACTATTATTAAACCTGCAAACACATGTCCAAGTAATTTAATTTGAAAACGATCCACATCTTTTCATTTGAAATGGGTGGTGGTCACTCTGGCTCCAACTTTTGGTTCCTAAGCTGCCTTTCTCCCCACACCCACCGTGGTCCTCTGCCTCCCAGCAAAGGAGAGGACAGCCTCTTTCCTTTTAAAAGGCCAAATCTGCTGAAAGACGGAGAAGCAAACTTGATTAAGTTGATTACAGGTTTCGTGGTGAAACCGTACAAACTGACAAGACTAGATTGTGTCTTTTCTCTTTAAGAACTTCTTTTCTTTTCTGAGGTTACATGTGAGTCAAACAAAAGGTCACTAGGTGGTGCCAAATGGCTGTATAATCACTCTAGTGTAATACCAAAACCTGTGAGGGTCTGAACTGGACTGGTTGTGCGCTGGTTATTTGAAGTACTCTTATAGTGGAAGTGCATCTACATACTACTCTACTCATATTTTGCCATCTTGGAACAGACTAACTGTCACTGGAGGTAATTCGTATAATTTACAGTACATCTTTGCAACGAAGTGTTCAACCTGTGTTTACTTTGATTAAAAAACAGCACCGTATGGTTATTTTCTTATTACTTTACTTCTTAACTTGGCAGGTTCTGACAGGATTATAGTCACTGGAGGAACTTGAAAGTTGAAGCAACTTTCAGACGAAGGGCTGGAAATGAGGGAGAGAAACTCAGAGGGAAGTTGTCTTGGCCCATAATGGATGGCTTAAACTCAGTATCTCCTTTTCTCTCCCATCAGGGGCAGAGACATCAGTGGAGTACTTTCTGCCTATTCATTTGTTGATTTTTTTTGTTTGTCCATCGTGTGAGTTTATTTTTAGATGCTGCAGATTTGACTCTTAGCTAAATCTTTCCTACGAACCGCAAGTGTTTAGCAACTATAACTCTGCAGTTCTGTCAGTCTTTGTATTTCTCAACATGCTGTAGTGGATACATAAAGCACTACAGAGAGTAGTATTTGGTATACAAATAGTGTGGGTAGCTGTGGCTTTCCCCCCACTTTTCCAAAGCCAGAACTCAAGAGCATATGAATGCAAAAGGGATTAAAGTTTGGGTCTCTGCTCTGACACAATGAGACAATATTAATATACCTTTCTGCAAGCCTACCTATCAACTACCTGCAGTAATAACCTACCATTACTTCCTGTGCACGGTGAGGGGTAGCAAACATACCTAGTTTGAGAGATAATTTAGGCCTATTTCAAATGAGTTTTTCCCAGTGTGTATTTGTGAATGTGTTTACATGTGTCTGCAGGTTGTATTTCTGTGGCGAAGGGTTTTGGCCCAGTCAGACAGTAGTCAGTTGGGATGTGGTCAAGAAGCTTTTTGCTAATGATGCATTCACTGCCTGCTCATCCAGTGGGGGGGTTAAGAAATCCTGTTCCACCGCTGCGTCCTCACACTTCCCTTCCCACGTTCAGGTTCAGCTGTGACACAGCTGTTGATATGACTGTGATTGAGCAGATTAAGAGGAGGAGGAGAGAAAGGGCGGAGGAAACGGAAGAGAGGGAAGAAGAGCAACAGGATAGCTGGAGAGGGGAGAGTGGATTATCACCAACGACACTGATACAGATGATTGTGACTTTTATTTTTCTATATCACTGTGTGTACTACAAGAACACAAACAGGAGGAAGAGAGACAGCTCCTGACACTGCTGTGCTCCCACAGTGTGTTCTGGCAGAGTGCCTTGAAGAGGTGTTTAAGAGCGAGACACCAAAACAGTATTAAGAGTGGAGTGGAGCAGACTACATTTTTGGAAAAAGACTGCTGCACAAACCCTCTCTCAGGCACAGAAGAAGAGCACTTAATGAAGTCCAGGGATTCTGGAGGACAATTAAGTTCACCGTGCTGGTAGATTTACTAAATACACAGAATCGCTAAAACCTAGTTTTTCAGAGAAGGACTAAGTTCCAGTTTGTGTTGGATTGAATAATTTTATAGTGAAGTTCTGCTTTTTAAACAATAGAGAAAATTGACTTGTTGGCTGAGGTGAGCTGTTTGAATCCAGCTCTAAACTCCCTTGGCTTGTCTCTCCACTGTACACTGTTCAAAGGAGCAGCCATTTCCTTCAACTGCGAAATGATTTCATACAATGTGAGAATATGCAACACACTATTAGATTGTGTTTTTGAAGCACCTCATCTCCTTCCATTAAAATGATGCCTGAAAATCCTACAAGTCATGACAGGGAGGAAACCGGATCATTTGCTCTTCCTCTGATCCCACTCCTCCTTCTCCTACCTTTCTTCCTCGTTGGTTTCAGCTTTCTTTGATTTCAAATCCACGTAATTCCTTTGTTTTGCAAGAGAAAACCAGCATTCTCTGAAACTGAGCAAGGCAGAAGTACAATGCACAAAGCTTGGCACTATTAAAATTTCCCAAGGCACATGAAAAGAGGAAGAGGGTCGTTTACCAGACGATTCATCACCATTTCCATTTCTGTGAAACACTTATCCTTGTGGTTTAGAGTATTGTCACTTGACAAAACCATGATATGAAAATATTTACCGCAATGACATGAATTGGGAGGAGATTCTTGAAAATTGCTTCCCCTCTCTGCCATGATGCAAGCGTAGGTATGTGACCATCTGCGTGTCTGTCGTTTCCACCTCTGTGTGTTACAGTAAAGTTTCTCAGAGTCTGACAGAGCTACCACTGTAATCATCAAACACACACATGGTTACAATTTGACCATGTGGCTTCAAGTAAGTTAAGGGCAGAGAGAGAGAGAAAGGAGAGCAGAGAGAAAGAGAGAGAGAGATAACAGGCAAAGCAAATAGGGTGACGCTAGAGAGAGGTAAGCAGAGGAAAGTGAAGAGGAGGGAAGAAAGAAAGGCTATAGAGGGAAATACCAGGGTTGAGATTGAAGGATAGAATAAAAAACAGAGAAGGACAAGTGCAGAATGAAAATAATAACTAGAATGAGAAATGTTGAGGAGAAAGGAGACGCAAAAAAAGTGAAAGAGTTTTTCATTTTCAGTTTTTGTCTATTAAACCCTCTACTGGCTTTCCGGTGTGGGCAATGACATGCTAAGATCTCCCAAATCATATAAATGAACAACACCAATTCTGTGTGATTGTTATGGACAGAATCTCTACACACAGTGTGGAAAATACCGGTATTGCAGCCTTAGGATTGCATATCTGCTTTTTGCAGATGATGTGGTACTGTTGGCTTGTTAAGGCCATGACCTCCAGTGTGCATTTGGCCAGTCTGAAGTGGCAGGGATGAGTCTGGGGCCGTGGGTTCAACTTCAGGTTGTGAGCATGTCACTGCCCCGAGTGAAGGAGTTCTAAGCATTTTAGGATCTTGTTCTGAGTGAGATGGAAGATAGCTCATGAGATTGACCAGTGGATTGGTGAGTCATCGGCCGTAATGGGGACACTGAACCGAACTGTTTTGGTAAAGAGGCAACTGAGGCTCAAGATGAAGCTCTTGACATAACATTCAGTCTAATCCTCATCTAAGGCTGTGAGATTTGTAAAGTGACCACAGTCTCTTACATCAACACAAATGGCTGATTGCTGCATGACAAAACAATAATACCAGATTTTCAACTTTGTGAGAAATGGATGGACACATTCTGGCTGATTCCAATATCAAAAAGGTGCCATCTGAGAAACATTTTGTTTGAAGCACACTGATGCCCCACAATGATACTTAAGCTTGACCAGCAGATTTGTGCCTCCTTAGTAGAAATGAAGGCACCTTACAGGATTATGATAGTGACAGGGAAGCTGATCCTGAAGGTGAAAGTTTACATTTTCCCACCCTTGCCTGTGGCCATGAGCTTTGGTTAATAACCCAAAGATTGCAGATATAAGCAACAGCACAGGGTGGCTAGGCTCATTTTTGGAGATGGAGTTAGAGATTTTACTTGGAGGGAGCTTTAATAGAGTCACTGTCTATTGTGTTTTAAGGATTTGAGGCATTTGAGGGAATTTGGGCTACTGATTAGGATGCCTCCTGGACACCTCCCTATGAAGGTATTCCAGGCATGTCCAACTGGGAGGAAACCCTGTGGCAGACCATGATGGAGGTACTGAATATCTCATCTGGGGAACATCTAAGGAGGAACTGGAGCATGTAGCTAGGGAGAAGAAAATGTTTGCTGCCACCTTCAACCAAGTGCAGAAAAGGAGAAAATGGGTGTATGGATTGAAAGCTTGTTCTGTTTCCAGGATGATGAAGCCACAGTAAAGACGAGGAAGGAAAAAAAGGATAAAGAGGGACTCCCAAGACCTAATGTATTTTTTTATATACAATGTACTGAACAGAATTCAACTTAAAAACAGTATAAAGCCAAAACAGGGTGTAAGTTTACCCCAGTATGGTTCTATGCAGGAAAACACAGTAACAATGCTGTCTTTGTAGCTAATTCAGTGCAGCAGCAAAGACATCCCAGAATAAAACCATTATTGTTTAAAGCAGTTTGTTAAATCAAATCATAACGGCGGTTATTCTGTTATGCAACCATACATCGTCACTGATACTTACTCGGTGTCTTCCCCCAGTCGTGACATTTGTTCCTGCATGTATGCATCCATCTGCTTGGTTTCACTGTGTATCTGCCAGGTTTACAGATGCATGATGCACTTTGGCTGTTGGTCTGTAATTAAAGTATACAAGAAACAACAGCATGTAATCTGTAGCAATGTGTTGGCTATTATGGGGAAATGGTTTCCTTTCATTTCTGTGTATATAGTGTTACAGAGAGCCTCTTCTTGCTTGTTTGGTGCTTAACACATAGCCAGCAGTAGAATAAAGACAGGTCTGTAAACAATGCTGTGGGTACATTTAGTAAATAGTTTAGATTAAGTTTTATTGCAGGGCTTGGGAGACTGTAATCTCCCGAAGAACATCACATCTTCACAGCACTTCTCCATCTTCTCAGCCTGTATATATTTCTAAATGAGTCATTAAAGTGTTTCCCTCATTCTCTCTCTCACGTCTTCCTCTCTCCTCTGTTATTTGGAAGCCACAGCATTTTTTAGTCCTTTATCAGTCCGTCTGTGTTATCATTTTGGTCCCTGATTACAGATCTTGCTTCTGTTTTGCAGTTTTAACTTTCACATCCTGTTTCAGTGATGTCACTCCACAAGAGGCAGAAAAATACGGCAGCCATCATGTTGCTAGGAAGATTTATTTGGCTCTTCCATCGCATATTCCTTCTGTTACCTCTTAATGTTTCATTTTGCTTTGCAATTCCTCTCATATCTTTCAGATATTCAATTAACAATGCCTGTGAACATTTAGTGAGTTTAGGCATGTCAGGATAAGGAAAAATCCTCCAGTAAGACTGAAAATATTGCAAATTACCATGGGATACAGAATGAAAACAACACCGAAGTTCTGTTTCAGTGCCTACTTCCTCTCCTCTTCCTTTCCCACTCCTCCCTAACTTGCTTTGGCTTTTTCAGTCTCACCTTAACTGACCTTTCTGCTTCAATGTTCCTTCTCATTTCCCTGTTCTTCCTTTCACTCCTTATGTCTTTCTCATCTCCACCATCGCACTAACTGTGGTAACCTCCGCACCGAAAGATGGTCGTGTCACTCTTTAATTAGTACATCAACAGCACACAATAACAAACTTTGCGCTCAAATGCCAGATGAAAGGATGTATATGTAAAAATATTTCCACATCTTGTTCTCCTCTCTGTCTTCCTTTCTGTTTCTCTTTCTCTTTGCAAAAACCCAAACATGCGCCTTCCAGCTGGGTGTGTTGCGTGTAAAGGAAATTTAATTGGCCTAAAGTGGCTTAACAATCCTACCAGCTAATGGTGTCTGTTTACAGCCAAGTGAACCAAACCCAGCAAACGAGTGAATGGGGGCACTGCTGTGACCGCAGCCTGAGCCGGTCAACTTGAATTGGACTCACCTGGGAAGCAGGATTTATTCCAGCTTGATTCACTCAGATTTACTGGTTTAATTGAATGACTGACCCACGGTCTCGGACACGGGTTAAACAGCTTCCTTGAATAATGGACGGGAACAGGATTGAATGGATATGTGGTCGCTGAAGGAGAAAATTGTTTGAACTCTGAGAACATCGTTTGATGTCCAGTATGGGATCTGGAGTGCTACTTGACTTCATGCTGTTTCCTCTTGGTGTTTTGTAACAAGGTCAGTTTTGGCTGGTCATCCAGGAGGTCGCCACAAAACTTGATGGACACTCAGTACTGCACACCTCTGTGATACTGGGTAGGCTTAAAGGCGTGAACTCTTAAAATGCGTTAATATACCTGTATACTTCTGCGTGATGGCCCAGCTGTTAAATCTTGCTGTGGTTCTGTTAGAGCAGCCAGTATTCAGTGTCCTTCATTTCTGCAAGTAGTAACATAAAACAATGTGCCACCTCAGGATTTAGGTATTTTTCTAAAATTTCACCCATCACTATCTATATGTTGATGCAGCTTGATTGAGATTCATGAGGTATGCGTACTCTGTTTTTTGTTTGGCTCATAGGCCACCATACTTCGGCCATACTGAGGTGTCTCGGGCCCCTCTGAAAACATCTCAGCAACACTTCTTACATAAGACACGCCATTAACCCTTAAAATATTTCAGGGGTCCTGTCCAGTTCTGAGCCTCCTGCAACATTCACACAGTACTCTCACTGCTCCCTGTGTATCATTTATAGCTCTGAAGATAACACATTCACAAGTCTGAGTCGGGAGCTGATACAAACAGAGTATTTGTGCTTGGAAGGATATTAACCAACTCTAAATTGAAATATAATCCCTCATAAATCTGCCTGGGAAGCTGAAACCCTAGGCTGCTGTTGAGTAGAGTCTTCTTGTAAATGTGACCGCATTCAGTCCCCCCCCCCTCATCACTTTTTAGTGGCATGTATGTGAGCCACTGTGTGTGTGTGGTGGCTGGAGGAAGTTGAGTGGCATTCTGGTTTCCTCTCCGCAGCTCTATAAAAGCTGGGAGACTATTTGTTAACTGTCAGTTGGTTAGCCTCTGTCCCCACACTAACCCGAATAAAAACCACTGGACATCTGTACCAGCTTTGAGAAGGTGAACCACACTGCCGTACCTTCACCATCTGCAGGCGGGAGCATTTAATGCCATCTGGTGGTTTCTTTGATCCAAAGTGCTTTCTCAACGTTGAGTTAACCTTCTCCACAGGCGATTCTGGAGTTTCTGCATGTTAAAACAGACACCGGGCATTACAATTAAAAGTGATTCACATCCGTATTTGCTAGAAAACCCTCACGGTCAGCCTCTGGATGTCTTGTGAGCATTGTGCTCATTATCAAACACATGTATCTCATACGGATTTCTAGTTAAAACCAAATGATGTCAGAGGATAGTGCAGTTGACGTAGCGCTCATTGCATGAGTGTTACTAGTTTCCTGAAGCAGTAGTTAACTGTTTGTATACCACACTTTTTTTGTTTGAGCCATTGTAGTCTGTGGTCTGGGGTGTACAGTATTTTAAATAGGCTGTACAACACATGATTGACAACTTTCTCCCCCAGCCAGAGATCACTGTGAACCCTTCCTGCACCTGACTGATGGACTATCATTGATCTCTTCTTTTGTCGAATTTCTCCAATGCAAGAAGCTTTTCTTATTGCACTGAAATAAATGAAAGGTACTCGCTGCCTGGAATCAGTCTAAAAATGTATTTAAGGAATTTAAGGAAGCTAAATCACGCTAAACCAACAGCATGGCATGATGTCACATATATGGTATTAGTCCGCAAGTTAAGTTGGCAAAGTTTATGAGTTAGATTCATAATTTCAGTCCAGCACAAACATCTTGACTCCGGACATGATTTGGGTTTCATGCATCATCACGCATGACTCACTAAAACCTCCCACCTTTGTCAGAGCAACTAAAGCCGGGTCTTGTTTAGCGACTCCTCATCTTGTTGTTGGATACTGCTGACCTCCCTAACTTCCTCCACAGCTGTTCTGTCCCAAACAAAAGATAAGTTAGGATACTATTAGATACAAATCCCCAAACCAGACACATTAGACCGCAGTGAGACTTTTCCACTCAACTCATTACATCTGTTAGGGCTGAGAGAATAACTCCTACATTGAACATTATCATCAAAATGACAATGCAATTAACTGCATCTATATTGTATCATAAGAAGTTTAAATAGAAATAGTATAATAGTATAATAGTAGAAAATATCCACATCACAGTTTGTACAGAGAGGATGTCATAGGGATGTTAGTCTCAATGTCCATATAGTACATGAAGACTAACAGCACAGTCAAAAAGGAAAAGAAAGAGTTGTAGGCTTAAAGAAGACACAGCTGGATGAAGGTGAGCAGGGAAGGAATGTTTCATAGAACATCTGCAGAGAACAGCAACATCCTGTTCACTTAATAAGGTGGACAGGAAACTAATATCTTGGAGCCTTAAGGCCTGATGCTTCTTTAATCTGATCTCAATCTAACATCAGAGGATGTTACGCATATTATACATCTGGTAAGTAACCTTAAGTACAAAAAGTACAAGGACTCCCTCTTTCACCTGGCTAAGTTTATTAGCTGATGATTTCGAGGGATCTCAGCTCCTTCTGGATGAATTGTCACAAAATTGTTGCACTACTATTCATGTTCTTCAGAGGATGAGTTCTTCTGATTTTTGGCGATCTGTCATTATATTTCTGGTTTAGTGAAATATCTCCAAAATATCTTCATAAGTGCTGAGTGAAATGCTTGGAAGTTTGACAGTCGTATCTATCTTTTTAACCTGGCACCAGCAGAAGGGCAGAGTTTAAATGGGTTCAATATTTTATGTAAAACTCCCATCCATGCCAATAAGCAAATGCCAACATGCTAAACTATGATGGTAAAAGTGGGAAACATTATAACAGCATGTTAGCATAGAAATTTTGTGCATGTTACTGTGCTCATTTCAGCGTTGAACTCAAAGCATTTCTGTGCCTAAGTACAGCCTCAGAGAGACAGAGAGCTAGCATAGCAAGCATCTTGGTCTTGTTTGCCCACTGAAGTTCTGAAAAGTCAGCCCGGAAATAGTTTAGTTGGCAAACACATACCTCAGACTGTTTTCATGACCTTTTTGTTGATATGAAAAATTGACTGGGGAAGAGATACAAGAGATGGGAAGGGTGTGATGTGCAGCAGGAGTCAGATGTCATGTGCAGTATTCATCATTGGGTGGTCTGAAAGTGTAAGGACTCCAAATGACTCAATAACAGCTCATCCTGAGGGGACCCCAGGCCAATCAGAGTAAGTGCAAACACCAGCAGCCAAGAGAGAACCTGAATTAATAACTTGACCATGGATGTGTGTGTTTGTGTCCTGGGTGATGTCATCTTGATACGAAGGGTCACAGCAGTTTAAACAACCAATGAGCGTCACCTACGGAGTCAAGTTCTGTAACAAACACATTCCCACACACTCACGTGGGGAAGGTGTAAGACATTTTCACTGAGTATGGTGACGTGACCACTGGTCACATGCGACACATGCAAATGTGCGACACTGTTATACTGAAACTGAAAACTTCACAACTCTAATGTGCAAAAAAAAAACTACACTGGTGTCAGGAAAGTAACACTGCCGTTTATACACATTTGTGTTTGAGGCATTTAGTTATGTGAAAGATTCTACAACTGAACAGCAAGACAATGTACAGCACTGATTCTTTCATGTAAAAATGGATCACCATCAAGCCATCTTTTGATCTAACATTTTGAAATCCCCACAAGTGCTCATTATGCCCATGCAGCTAAGGGAATATGTAACCATTTACAAGCCCCAACCCCTGTGCAGCTCAATGGACTGACTTACTAACTGTGGGGGCTTTGTTCAGTCTGTGTGTGTGCTTGTGTCTTAAAACATGCAGGGGGGGTCTGCCCTGGTGGTGGCCTGTTACGGAAAAAGCAGCAGGAGGCTAGGTACACACACACACACACACACACACACACACACACACACACACACACACACACACACACACACACACACACACA
>JBAJHX010000036.1:18894085-18925425 GCA_037176925.1 Amniataba percoides
ACACACACACACACACACACACACACACACACACACACACACACACACACACACACACACACACACACACACCTCAAAACGGATGCAAACACACGTGCATCTGTGCACGTACTCACTTTTTTTCTCTAACACACAGCCAGCCTGATCAGAAAGGCTACTGGAGGTAATTGTGTCAGAGTTGTGTGGTGTAGGAAGCAGTTTGATGTAGTACGGGAGGGGAGGTTTCTGCAAAGAGAAAACAGAGGAGGCAGCAAATGGGGGGGGTTGAGAAACTGAGCTGGAGCTAGAGGGGGCTGCATGCTAATTGGAGCCAAATGGGCAACAGATGAACTGAAGTGGCCTGGACACTCACTGTATCACACACGCTCCTTCTCTGTCTGCCTTTTTCAGTATATTTATACCTAATTAACTGGTGTTTGGTGCATACATTTCCTCTTTTGACACAGCATCATTAAAGGACTTCAACCCGCACTCTGTTTAATTTGACTAAGCACATACTTAAATGGATTTCTTTGGCCTCTCGGGCTCAGACCAACAACTGTAAACAATAACACATTATCACCTTATAAAGCTGATAAGAACGGGTTTGCAAACAGACATGCAGCTGCAGGTTTTCTGGCCACCTGACATGTGTCCAGCATGACTTTATTTTTAAGCTAATTTTGGTCTCCACTAAGATCTTGTTCTGCTGCGTGCTTCGCCGCTGTGTGTTCACTAGCCAGGCACTACCTTTCTCTGTTGTTTGGTCCTGAGGAGGGCTCATCAGAGATGTTTTACTGAAAAAGCTGCCTGCTGCGAAACAGTACAGCCAAAATAATGAGCCGACAGAGGCTCATCTGCCAGAGACACCTTTCACATTATAATAATTTAATCCGTTGTTAATACAGGAATATTCATTTATGATTTAACAACAAGTTGCTGTGATTATTATGAATTAAATTTATTGTCTAATTCTGGAGGTGCTTTTTTATATATATTCCATGATACAAAATAATTTAGTTCTTACATTTCTGAATGATAAATCCCCAGATATGTTTTCTACAAACTACTAATAAAATAGGAGAAACAGCAGATGAAATATCTAAATGTTAAAGAACGTGACATCCAAATGTCTCTCTTAGTGACTGGATTTGTTTTCCAAAATGTGCCATAATGCTGCTTTCATAATAAGAATTCTGAAGACACAGAGGAAGCAGACAGGTAGAGCAAAGGAGACAGGGCAAAGAAAAGACATGTTTGTTTAAGTGAATGAAATGAAGGAAGGGTAAAAACAAAAACATGAAAATGTAGGGCAGAGAAATAAGTGAGTCATGGAGAAAGCTAAATACACAACACAAGTAAGGGGTTGTAAAAACAGTCAGATCAGAGAGGTGGTGAAATATTTGGCAGGTTGATTTCCCAGTTATGAAACTGGACTTGAAACAGGATTTCCTATAAGCTCCGGCTGTCAGCGACGTACTTAACTGACTCTTTATCTTAACTCCCCTTAAATCTTTACATACGCAACATATGAAATTACCGCTTCCAGAACCTCATCATCAACAAAAGTCTGACCAACCACGTGAGAATAAGATTCAGGTCAGAGATTACAGCAGCATTTGTGTGAGTAAAAAATGTGCAGAAGTGCCTGAGTGCAGCGGCTGTGTCTGTATGTTTTCATGGGCTTCTAGTGAAGTTCAACACATGAAGGAAAACCCTCAGCATGGTAAGAATGTAAGTAATTGTGTTGATCCAATTAGCAGCTGGCCTGCAGTGTCAGAGCCAATCAGGGCACAGAGCGCCATGGGGTCGTTAGATAAAAACCAAAGGCCAAATACTAATTAGCCTGGTAGCTTTTAGTTCTAGCAGGCTCCGTGTGATGAGGAAGAACAGGCAGCAGCACACCCACACGGGCCAACAACAGACACACTTCCTCTTGCACAGACACACTGGAGGCAATACGTGTGCACACAGCAGGTGGATACTGTGTGACTTCTGAGAAGCATGCATAATCCAGTCCGTTAATGCTTGATTTGATGATGAAGGTGAACAGTGGAGTGCAGCCACCAAATCAAACAGAACATCTATACAAAATACCCCACTGTGGCTAAATGAAAAATGTCACAATTGTATAAAAGAACCTGCCCTCGTCTGTTTGTGTGCAAGAGTGAGAGCAGGTAGTCCTAATTTATCTCCTTCATCAAGCTACAGTCAGGTCAGGAGACTTTATCTGCTATTAATATATACATCAAGGCCAAAATAATAACTTAATTATCAATGTTATTGATATAGATATGTGATTTAAAGGTGGGTTAACGCACTGTACTGTACTTTGTAGGGCAGCCCGGCTCAGTAGCTCACTGAAGTCTGAACACAATTCATGTGGTCACTGAGGTTCTTGATAAAAAAAGATTTTTGTTTCGGTGCACTCCCTTGCTGATCTAAGTCTAATATAAACAGGCCACCTATACATCCTCTGCTCCACCCCAACAGTTGGATTAAGCTTCGACATATGGGATACATTCTTTACCCTCGCTCTGGCACTAGTTGTGACAGGAAGGCAATCGGACCCAAATGCAACGCACTCGGCACAGGAACACTGGAACTGGAGCAGAGTCTTAAACCTGGTAGGCAAACTGTGACACTAGTTACAGAATAGTAGCAAAGGTGGTAACAAAACCTGAACTGTGTGATTCATGAACCTTCTAGCTAGTTCATTCGTTCAATCACTGCAAAAAATGTGAAATAATTCACTAATCATAAAGACTCTTTCTATGAACTATTGTTTTCCAGCTGCTGGCCTCCTGAACGATGAGGTCACGCCACATAAATCAGGAATAAAATGTTTAATCATTCAGACGGCGTAGCCAAGTTAGATGTCGAGTGTTTCTGGCAGGATAAGCCTCTTTGGGAAAACGTCTCAAAAAGCTTCAAGTGCATTATCAACGAGTGATTGGTGTGGAAAAAACCAAACAAAACAGATATAAGCTATAAGTGTGTTTATGTTTATGTGTGTGTGTCTGCAGAGTGAAAAGTAATGGTCTTGCAATAGTTTTGGCTTGCAGTATAACACACAATTAAGAGTTTTCAGCACATGGATTATTTATGTGACATACACCCACAAAAAAAACATCAGTGATACACAGCAAGTATTTAGAAATGTTGTGGGTTGCGTGAAAGTCTAGAGAATATTCAAACTTGACATATTTTATAGGGAAATCATTTTCCTGCCATTAAAATGCACAGTGGAGCATCGTACAGCATATATGTCTTTTATACCTGGTTTATCAGCTCCCACACTGCCGGCTGGGCCGTCATTAGCTCTGACCTCACACATCCCACTTCCCAGCAGGCAGGAGGTAGCAGTCAAATGCCTGTGTGGTTGTTAAATGCTGTGGTACTTTGAGGTAAGTTCTGTTTCATTCAAAGGATCTGTTCACTCAAACCACAAAAATAAAAAAGCCCAGACACCAGAAGTTGTATTTCAATATAACTGAGGCAAGTGGAATTTTGTTTGTGTTGCTCAAAGCGCTGACCAATGATATTTAAAACACTGTAATATGTTTTTCTAGTGTCGCAGTTACTGTGGAACATCCACCGACCTCACTGTCAACACTTTAAACAGGGACTATTTTCAAATGAAGAAATAGTCCTAAGAGCTTTGCATGTGGCAAAATATAAGCATAACGGTATGGATAAGTGAGAAAATATGTTTTTCTGTGTCATTTGGGAGAACTGACCCTTTAAGACGTTCAGGATTACTCTATTCAACACTTTAGGCTGCACTTGTGTGCTTCACTTGGCTAAAACTTCCCTTCGAGTTCACTGAGGCCACACCGCCTCTACAGGGAGATCATTAGTGACTGTGCCAGTCCTTTAGTGGATACATTTTCACTTTGAGCATTTTATGAAACAAAATATATCACATTAGTTCAGCTGTTCACAGATGGCGCTGGTTTTCAGTGGGTAAAACATGCACACTGCTAATGAAATCCCTCTGCAACAGAAGTAGCAAAATAAAATTTCTCCCGACTCTGGATTCTCTGAATTGTTTGGGATGCAAGTTCAGTATTTTGACCATTTTCCCTGTCACCATCTATTCTCCTGCACTTCTACGTACATTTGAGAAAAACTATGACTGTGCATAATTATGTTTTGCGAATTTGATGAGTAAGTCCCACAGCTATCATTGTTAGTGTCAAGCCCTTTAGCTTCACACGCGATATCAATTATAGCTGGACACCACCAAGACATTTTATCCCTTAGAAATAATAATAATCTAAATTGTGATGATGGTGATTCCACTGGCTTCATCTTCCCTTACCATCCCTTTTTCATTGTGTTCTTTGATGTGTAAGGCTTTCCTCCCAAGTGTCTCTAAGAAAACATCCAGGACACTTAAGCCAATTACATGCTCCCTGACTTTGAAACAGAGATGCAGCCCGTGGAGGAAGTGTAATAAATCAAGTTAAATACTCAGAATTCACCGTCTCTGGCCACTAATCACTTTGATTCAAAAGGGAAGTGAATCACAGCGACATCCTGCATTAGCCTTGATATGAATATCAGTCGCCCACTGTGATCCAATGTGTCCCTTGATTTTTCAGGACCAGCAAGCCTCCTCACAATAGTTTAAAGACCGATCCTCCTGTCAGTGTTTTGGCATCGGGGTCAGTTTGGGAGAAGTCATAAACAAGCGGCAAAGAGCAGCATCTGCTACCAGTTTTCATCCATAACACCAACCATGTCCAGGTGTTTGCATGAATCATGTTCTAATGTAAAACAGAAAAAAGACATCTGATGGGTAAGAGCCAGGCTTTGGAATATGTCTGGCCAAGTTTCTGACATTATCTATATGAGGTGCTGTGATGTCATGATGTACATGCACAGCCTCTACAACATTACAGCATTAAACTGTGAGGCATCTACACCATCACTGAACACAAATCGAATCGCCTGTTTGGTCACGTTGTGAACTGCAGAACTGTGGAGCTGTTTGCTGCAAAGTCTCTGTCAACAAAGAGGAGAAAACTCATGTAGCTCATTTGCGTTGATGCCTTTTGTTTAGCAGTTCTCAATTTTCCTCTAAAAGACTCTTTTGTTTGAACTCTGTCCTCTTACTCAACTCCGAATAAGCTCACATCCAACAATGATCTTGTCTAAAAAACACTGTTTGTTTAGTTTGTTAACCCTTTACCCCTTTATGTCTTTAGGGATCTGAGGCTAGATTACATTCATTCTATTTTTTTGTAATTCATTTCTTTTTCTGAATGTCTTTTATTTATTTATTTATTTATTTAAAGCACAATGCAGATTAATCAACATTTTTTTTGTAAATGTGAGAATGGTTGGCTGGCTATTTTTCACTGCACTCCAACATTTGGATTACATTTATTAACTCCCTGGTCTCCTTTAAACTACTAGGAATTAGTTTGAGTGCCATTTATGGATGACATCATTTAAAACTTAACTGGAGAATGAGAATAACAAATTTAGCTCCACCGATATGAACTCAAAACGGACAACAGTCAAGATGCCTTTCAAGGATGAAAATCCAAATCTGAAATATAAACATATAAAACGAATTTAAGAGGCTTTTCAGACTGCATGAATGAATTATAAAAATATATTTTTTGCGTGATTATTATTGCCAGTAATACTTTTACAAGCAATATGACTGATAAACGTCGTAATCTGGGTCCTGTAAGTGCTAAATTGCTAAAATGAATTTGAGTGTTTTTACTAACATGTATCAGAGTACATCGTTAAATGTGCGGTGTTTGATAGATGCCCACAGCATCCACCATGTACCCGTGATGAGTGATGAGGGATGTTGTGGGAATATGTTAATGAGCGCAGGCTCCAATGGCAGTCTAGTGGTCAGACAGTGATGCACAGTTTAAGACAGATGCCATTGTGTTGGAGGTTTTCGGAAACGTCACTGATGCCGCTGACTGCACACCATCAGTGCACTTAGAGGATTGGAGGAATTTCAGAGGAATGGGAAATTGAATGTATTTAAGCAAAAATGCTTTCTTGCCCAGCTTGAAATGCATTTTTAAGATTTCATGCATAATGATGCTGTTTAAAAAACCACTTTGGTCGCATTTAAAATGTAGTACCTCCCCAGCATTGTTTAGTTGGACTTAAAAAATGCATTTGTTCTGTTCTAGTTTTTAAAACTAGTCTTGGTTATAACAAGTCTCAGTAAGCCCTGCAGTGGATAAGCCACTAATGATCATAGTTAATGATGCAGTTAGGGCTGGGGGGTCAGATAATTCCTGGATGCCAGTAATTTGCTGCTAAGCAGTTGGACAGGGAAATGAATTGTTAAAAGGCAGAAACAGGAGCGTGAGGTTTCGGAAGAGGGGCACACCGCCTGTGTTTACATCATGATCAAGTCTGACCGACGGATTAGTTACTTCCTGGAGAGATCAGGGGAATGGGTGGGTGGTCACAGATGGACACACAGAGGACTTTGTGTGTGTATCTGTATTTCTGAGTGTGACTGATGGAGAGTGTGAAGGTCTGAGTACCTTGATATAATTTCAAAATGATGCCAAAAATTCAATAACAGTCTAGTGTGAACAAATCCTGTCCAACTTATTTAGTTTATTTTTGCATCTTACATACACAGTAACTCTGTCAGATTCACCACTCAAAATACAGAGTAATGCAGGGTTACTGTTTTTCAGCTCAGCTGGAGTGAGAGCCTGTAGGGTTTTTTTTTGTCTTTGGTGGTGGTGGATGTCAGAGATGCCTCTCAGTACAATGGAGATGCAGATTTCAACATTGCAAATAGTCTGATGTAGTTTCTCCTGGTATTTCACCTAATGAATTTTAACTGAATATGAATTTTAAATGCTTCTGAAAAATGCTTTGAGCATCACAAATGAAATATTTACATAAAAGACCAAAAACAAAAGGCCTTCAAAACATCCAGATCTACAGGCACCACCAGAGTGTTTTTGAGAAAATTGCAAGAGAGAGTCTGTGTTGTACCTGAGGGGAACAAAAGTCAAGGGTCAAGACAGCTGTAAATGATTTGTCCGTAAACTTGGAATCTATTTCTCACAGTTCGAAATGGAAAAAAAAACTGAATGTCATTTGCTGTTGTATCCTGACTCATCCATCTCTATGTTGAGGATCATTAATAATCAGAATGAATGAATGAATTCACAGGCTGGATGACCTCCATGTCAGCTTGAACTTTGTCATCACTGTCAATATAGTCAGAAACAGGGATAATGTTGTCATCATTGTTTCCGCTGGGCCACTGTTCATCCATAATTATCTTCAACAAAGCAAAGCCTTTGTCGTCTAGTTCATTAACGAACTGCAGCAAGGCAATTATTCCACTGTCAAGTTGCTGGTCTGGTGCAACAGCGTCTGTCAACCCTCAGGCAAAGTGCTGGATCACACAAAGTGTTTATCTTACCCTTACCACTCATATAATTGGCCAACAAACCACATGCTCAGTGTTAATTTACTGATAAATGACTAAATGTATTTTTAAAATAAATCTGTTACTTATTGCTTTGTTTGGAGTGTGACTGTGCAGTGCTGGCGTGTGAACACCTCACAGTTCTCACAACTTTAAAAACTGGCCTGTTGTACTGTTGTCATCTAGACAAAAAAACCATCTAATCATTGCTCTCCATTGAAGATTATTGAAGTTTAGTGATCCCTCAGTGCTATGTCTTACATTCACAGAAATAAATCTACTGTGGCTTGTTTTCCCATGAGAGGAATTCTTACTTTGGGTATTTCCTATCTGTTTATGTATTTATTTGTACGTGTGTGTGGTGTATCACTGTGCATCTGTGTGTGTGTGCGTGTGTCTGTGTGTGGTCTGCTCTCCTTTTCCCAAAATAACACTCCCAGGCTACAGAGGTCATCAGGAGTCAGACAACAGACAATCAGCCATTGTAAGGTGATTAATTCTATTGATATTTATCGGTAAATGACTTGGAAAATGAATGGGGAAGAAAACCCAAAACAAATATGAATACATTTGTTAATTATATGCCTAATGTAGAATACAAGAGTATGTTATGCGTAACGTGATTTAATGGAATATTTTGCCTAATGTGCTTAACAAACAGCCTAATATATTAATATGAACCCTTGAATAAGGCCTCTGCCATCTTAATCCCCTCTTTGCACAGGAGGGAAATAAACAAATGTGCCATTGTGTCAACGTAACATTATATTCATATAACAACAATAACCGCATTGTAACAGATTTTACACGCGACTGTGGCTCTATGAACTTGCAGCAAAGACAAACAACAGAGATAATGTCAGAGGGAGCTATTTTAATACAGAGGTAAATGGGTGCATTTGCAACATATAAACAACCTACTTGGCAGATGGCATGAAAACTCTCTCTTTTTCTGCCGCGCGCTCTGTGTTTGTGTGCGTTTGTGTGTGTGGTGCAGCACTGTGGACCATTAAACAGGCCTGGATGGAGGCCTAGTCAACCAGGGCGGAGGTGATGGGAGGGGTAACATGAGTGATAACAGACAAAGTGTCGGGATCGCGTGGTAACTTTTGGCCTCTTAACAACATTAGAGGCTCAGTTTATTTTTCATGGCCACAGCGTTGAGATGCAGGAACAAAATATAATCTGGCTGGTCCTTCTTGTTTCATCTGCTTTACATGTCAGCTTTTTGGATGTAGGGCACTTTTTGTTTTTTTTTAACGTGCCTTTACAAACATACGTGAAAACCCTCAGTCTCCCTCTGTTTTTGCATACCAAGCTTGTGACTTACAGCTCGTAATTAGCTGTACATTACGTGCAACTACCGTCTAACAGCGCTGCAATTTTTCTTTACGGCTGACACATGAGTGTACATGCTGAGTTTACATCAAAATGTGGCTCTGTTACAAAGCACTGCAGAAGTCCTGTTGCTCTTTGTATTTTTTTAACCTACACCCAAAGCGACTGTTCACTTTCCACTGTCGATAACAGGAATGGAAAAAGATTTCGGAAAATATGTTTTATTTCCATGACATAGGAGAGAAGATTGTTATTGGTTTCTCATCTGTACACTAAATATGATGCTAAAACATGTTAGCTTAGCTTGTCTTTGCTTAGTTTAGCATAAAGACTGCAGAACACCTACAAAGACCTATAAAGCTCATAATAAAGTTGTATGCTGTTTGAATAATTATATAAAATAATATAATAATGTAAAAACAAAATAAAGAAATTAGTTATGAGTTAGTTTTTCCCTTACTGTGTCCCCTGCCTTTAAGCTAGGCTAAGTTAACCACCTGCTGGCTCTAGCTTTGTATTTAGCACAAAGAGACAGGAGTGCTATCGATTTTCTCATCTCAGTCTTGGCGAGATGCTGCGTGCTGACAGACAAAGAAAACATTTTTTCTCAGAAATGTCAAACCGTTGCTGTGAAGTAACTATTTCCTCTGTCGTTTACACAGATGTGAGACAAATTATCGGAAAGAATCTGAATCAAAGAGCGGAGCAACACATCAGATGCAGATGCGTCCGTGCACCACGGCTCACCGAACCGTTTGAATATGAAAAAAACATGACTGAAATGATACAGCCTTTACGGGCACCAGATCTCAACACCAGTTTTACACCTGTGACAGATTTTGGACCATCATGAGAGACAATGCTCTCCACCACCATCACCATAACACCAAATGATATCATATAAACTTGTTCCTTTTGTTAGGTTTTACTATGTTTGTGATGTTCTCAGGTCTCTGGCAAAACAGATGTTGATTTAAATGAGATTACTTAACAAAGGTGGGACATCTGAAGATCATGAAGATGAATAGTTCACCCTTCCATGGTCGTAGCAATGAGCACCGAGCCTGTTTTGGAGGCTCACGTTGGTTTTTCCTCTCATTCATCACCCATCTGTATCTCCCCTTTCGCTTGTTTGAGTCAAATTTCAAACTGATCTTTGTGTCATCTAATCCTTGTTCGCGCGTGTGTCTGAGCTGTTATGGCAGTGAAAAGGCACTGGCGCTCTGCTCTGTATTACTCTTACAGTCTCCATCGGCCAAACCTTTCCTCAACACATGGATCCGAGACAAAGAGCACCTCTCTCGGTCATTTTATTGCAGCCACAATCTGTCAACTGGTCATACAATCAAAGTTGCATTAACTCAGGAGAGTCTGCTTTTAGTGAACTTTGTTTGGTTGTAAGTATTTTTCTTATTCTGTCATCTGCACAAAGTGGTAGTTAGGCTGTGTTTTAATTTCAAGCTGGATTGCAACACACACTGTGCCTTTGTTCCTTTTTTTTATCATTTGTAAGAGCAGAATATGACTGTTAGAAAACACACAGATCACTGTATTTACGAAGATGTTTCATTATCTATAGGATTTTTTAAACACTACTGCAGATCAACTCATGCAAACACACACACACTCAAGTACACACCCACACACACACACACAAACACACACACATTCTCCTGGCTGGTCCTCTCAGTGTGTATTCAAACCACACCGGGGTGCTCTGCTTGCACTGATTGCCCAATGGTGACTTTCACACACTGGTTCCATACAGTTTAATAGGCTGAGGAGACTGTAACCACACTGTGTATACAACCCACTCTGACAGAGGGGCGGGGTGGACGAGTGTGAGGCAAATGAGAGAGAGAGAGAGAGGGAGGAGGTGGTGATGAGGGGATGGGAAAAACACGTGTGTGTGTGTGTGTGTGTATGAAGAAAGCGCTTAATGACTACAATAACAGAATTAGAGGACGTGTTACCCTGTCATGCAGCCAAATAAGGCAAAGGTGCGCTCACATTGTTACCTACAAGTAACCGTCTATTTCCTGCCAGCATACACATAACATTTATTCATCTGCAACACCTCAGGAGGGAGATTATATTGGATACATGCGCCAATTACTCCAATTACAGCTCCTCAGTTAACTGCTTCACAACTTTTAAGTTTTTTTTATAGACTTTTGTATGGTGTTGCATTTCTCGCAATCATTTTAACATTGATTTGCTTGTGTGAGGCATAAATATAGACTTAGATGGATAAAATAGGTGTGTTTAGCTCCGTTATGCATCTGTCAATAGATTTCTTGGCCACTCGGAGGCAGCAGAACAATCTGAGAACAGATCATATAACACATTATCACTTTCTAAAGGTGTTTTGATAAATGTGCTGTAAGACACTTGCTTATCTCCAAGCCACAGTGTTATTCATGGAGAATCACATTCATGTTAACAATTTAAGTCCAATATTTTCTCCCTCTTTTCCTCTCTGTACTTTTGTATCCACTCTGTTGAATGTGATTATTGTAAGTTGTTCATGATTAAAATGACGTCCAGCAGCGATGAGTTAAGAGGAACTCAGAGGACATTTTATTCACTATCTCCCACTGTAATGTTAATCCTGTCTGAAAAATATACAGCCACCGAAGGTACCTTTACCATATTCAATTTCCCTTAATTTCAGAAAGTTTGGAGGAAAAAAGACTCTCATGAGGATTTTTCAGTCTGGATGAGATAAAGAAGGGGTGGTGTTATAATAAAAAATCACAATTAATTTTGACAGAAATGTTGTAGTTGTCAGTACTATTGATGATGATACACCCTCCCTAGTAACAACTGAAACCTCCAAACTGCTAGATACAACCTCAGCTGAGTTGTTTATATAAGTAGAGTAACTTTATGCCTTCGGTCTCCTTCGCTCTGCTCCTCCCTGGTAATTCAATCAGAGGATTAAATGTTGCAACATCAGCTCTGGATTTGGACGGGGTTCCCTTTATCACTATGGAGATGGTTGCTTGATAAACAAAGAGAGAGAAAGTTGGCGTCTCCCTTAAATGTCACACAAGAGGACAACCCACCTCATTCGCTGAGATTAAATACGAGGGGTGAATTTTGCAATATTAATATTTGTGCATGTGTGTTTCAGAGAAAACTATGCAATCAAATCAATCAATACAAAGTTTTAGATATAGGTATACTGTATACATGTATACATATATATGTGTGTGTATATATATATATGTATATATATATACATATATATATATATATATGTATATACGTGTATGTATATATCCTAAATGACATGTACACAGCCCTGAAATTTGAGACTTTACTGTATTTTATATGTAATAGACAGATGGGTGGACAGAGTCGCTGCTCCAGATCCACTGTGGGGGACAATTAGGCTCACTATTGCACTTTATAGCACTTGCAACTTGCCAAAAAAGGCTGGAGAGTTATCCAACCCATCCCATTATAACAGAGACTCCAGAAAAAAACAGCATTGCTCTTTTGTTCAGTGAACTGATGTGTTTGCGTTTCCTGAGAAGTACCCTCTTGAGGATGTATAAATACTGACTGTTTTCTCTCAGTAGCAAATTTGTCTTTCATTATACAGTTTTTTACCTTTTGTGATGTGTTAGGTCCTGATTTCAATACAGAGGATTATCTATTAGTTTAACAGAATACTACGCCCACAAATGTTTTCACAACCCTCACAGAGTTTATGTGTATGCGTAGATAATACTTAATCAGTGTCATAGCGATGGACCTGGGGTGTAAATATGATGGCTTTGTGGTGTCAAAAGGCAGCCGGGTTCAGTTAGAGAGTGCTGAGTGAGCTTTGCACTGCGGGACTGACCTGAGAGATAAATTGACATCAAATACAGCGCACAGCTTCGCACCTGTGTGTGCTGTTACTTTCAACACACCCGCGAGCAGTATTCAGGGTAGATATAGTGTTGTCTTTAATGAGGGAATAGCAATGCATAGGATTCAAGTACTGTATGCACTTATAAATCTGCTCTTCATAACACACTCTTATGATGATGTCTATTAAAAACACACTTGTCAAGGTTCCATCTAAAAACATGTGAAAGCAAGTTTTAATAGTGGTAATATAATATAATATGTTTTCCTCTCAATAAATCACAGCTTTGTTGATAACTTTACTTCAGGGGCGTAGTAAACCCAGATCCATGCTTTAAAACAGTTTAATTTTTCCTCAGCCTATGAATGACATTCGTGTTTTCCTAAAAATGAGTTGTGACTCTTGTTGTGTAGGGAACCACAATTTCGGGGGTCTTGACCCTTAACTACACAAACCAGGAGTGAGCTGGTTTAAATGTCTCCTCTGTTGGCAGCCTTCAGGAAGTCGACTCTAAATCAGCTGCAATTAGCCTGTTTTCTGATGCGGTAAAGAGCACCTCCATGTTTATGTCCCACTTTTAAAAGCTCTAACTCGCCACACACGTACATCTTAAGACACACAGAAACAAAACACACCCACCGAAATGGAGCAGGTTCACATGTTGAATGTGGAACAAGTGTTATGTGTAGAGCTGTCGGCGGCGGTCCAGCTGCTCTACAAACTGCTTCATGCAAAGTGACAGATCGCTGGAACAGTTTATGTTGAGGCCACATTGGATTTGCTTGTGATTTATATTAAATGGCTGGACTGCAATAAGGAATGTTATGTTAACTTCATGTGTTGCAACAATTGCACATTGAATTGTAATCAGTGAACATTTGCCTTCTCATATTGTATTGTGCAGTTTTTGTGCAGTCACAAGTGTCATATGACAAACTGTCCCACTACTCTGTGTCTGAATTACATTGTTCAGTTTTCCTGATGGGAAATGCTGGCGAAAGGGTATTTCAGGACAAGTTTAATTCTGTTTTTCAAAGATCCACATGGTAATTGGTTTCAACATGTTCCAGAAAGACTGTTGCCTCATTTGACACTAAAAAGAAAAGTCTCTGGCTTCTATAATTAGTGGTATTTGTTGCACAAATGATATGCTGCATACAAAACAGCTGTGAGTGCAGGTATCAGCTGCTGTGGTGGGATTGCTCAAGCAAAAAGCCCAAAATGGGATGTAAATATATTTTTTTTCACAGGATTATAGCAGTGGTGTAATCAAGCCCCTGGGAATGGGCCTGGGATGAGAAATGATTTCAGTATATCAATCAAAGATGGACTGTGTTGCACAAAATTATTTACCACCAAACAAATTCATACCTCAGCCTTGCTATTAATAGACAGAAAGAGAAACAGATAAAATACCTCTCTGCAAGTATAAAAGACCTGATTTTCTTTTTTCATGGCACATTGGTGGCTGTATCGAGGGGTTTGGTTGGTTGGTTGATTCACCACTGAAAGATGTTTTTTACAGATATTCACAGTTCCCAAAAGATACATCCTTTAGTGACCCTCTGACTTTTAATGCAATGTACTTGCTTTGTGATTACTAGCAAATGTAAATGTTACATGCTATACATGAGCTTGTTACCAGTGTCATTATGTGCATGTTGCCACGCTGGCATTAGCGTTCAGCTTGGCTCCTACTGTCTTCTTTAAAGGAGACTAAAGGGATACTCTAACTTCACACAGCGGGTCGGTATACTTGGAACATAACTCGTGATTCACACAATAGCTTGGCTTTGATAATTGAGGACTAGTTTCTTAGTGGACCCGTAGGAATTTCAAACCCTTAATCCTCACCACAAATATTCAGCTCGATCTCTTTTGTCTCCAGAAGTCTGTCTTCTCTCCACCATCAGTCACTGTCACTGTGTGTCAGTTATGGGAATGCTCTTTGATGCTTGGTGATTTTTATGGCAACTCAAATCCTGGAAGTAACATGAGAAATGTTGTGGTTTCAAAGTAACTTTACAGGAATGATGTGCATTTGGCCCACCTGTGAGAGTGGACACAGGAATACACACACACACACACACACACACACACACACACACAATTTTTTCCTTTTCTTTTCCTTTGTGTACCTTTTTTCCTGTTTCTCACAATTTCTCTCTCAGTCAGCCTCGGCCGGTTGAAGCTGCAGTTCTCGTTGAAGAGCTAATCCTACTCTCCATCACACACACAGATGCAAACACACAAACATACACACACAGTGGGTCATGGAAACTAGGGCAATGGAAAGCCCCTTCTCTCCCGTCCCTCTCTCTCTCTCTCTCTCTCTCTCTCAGTGTCGTTGAATCGACTGCAGCGCTATCACTCTTGTTCATCGGAGCTGCTCACAGCGAGGCTTCGGTTGCCCACTGGCAGCACGGTGAAAGTTCTCCAGCCTCCATCAGTGATGCAGAGACCTCTGCAGCCTGCAGCTCGTGTCTCTAATGTGTCTCCAGCTGAGACTTTACAATCTGATTTTCTAAAGAATTCCTCTGTGAGGCTGCAGAAGTTCGGTGTGGACCATGAAAGAAAGACATACAGTACAGTGGTTACATGTGTATAATGTAGTTCTGCATTGCATAAGTAAAACAAAATGCTCTGTCCTCTGCACAGCACTGTAACATATGGGGCCAAAGGACTGTATGGACATGTGGTTGCTCAACAGGTCATTTTCTTAAATAATAGTTTAGTTTCAAATCCACTTGACTGTTTTTATTCCCTTCACCCCATCTCAGTTGGGCCAATCAGGAATAAAACCACCAGGCTAAAAAACACAAGCTATAGAAAAGTGCCCTTTATGCTTTTATCTCCTGGAACAGCTTTCACTCACTGTGTGCTTTTCAGCCCTCCCATATGCTAATACTGAACTAATGTTTTGGCACAGAGTTTTGTGGTCAGTGTTGTTACTTTCAACAGATGTTGAGCAACATAAATACGCAGGGAAAGCGTAGCAGTTCCACATGTGCGTCCAACCCGACTTCTCTCTGAGGGAGAATGGACTGACAAAACAAAGGATGCCAACCTTTAAAACAACAGATCACGCCGTATTACTGATGCCACCGCTGCTGGTGAATTTTCTGGTTTTGATTTATCCTAGATCATCACTTGATGAACCCTGGTCCAAATCCCCTGGCATTATTTCATATCAAATCTCATCACAGTCAGTTTTTTTTTAAATCAGCAATTCTAATGCTTAGTAGTTAATTAATGATCGTCTTGTTGGGAAATGTAACACGATCATGATGTTAAGATGATTGCAAAGAACTTGTGCATTTGCTCAGTGTTGTCAAAAACTAGAAATACATATTACTTACTCACTGTTCAAAAGCAAGAAGCTGGTTTGGCACACAATCCAAATGTTTAAAACAGCTCTACAACCTGCCAGTTTACTCCTGATTTGACACAGACATAGTGGGTTAATCTTCTTCTTGTAAAGTGCACATTTCCTTTACAGTTTGTGTCGTCAGTGCAGTTAGTCAGCAGGTCCAGCTTGTGTCTGTTGTTGCGCTGTATTTGATGTTGTTGCTGCTAACCGGGACTTTTTTTCTCACCACTTCCCGTGACACAGTGTCAGGGTTCAGAGGTTGAGAAGTTAAGATTAACTGAAGTATTGTTGCTAGTTATGCCAGACTGAATGATGACACATCTAGCGTTTTTTCAGGCCATATCCGATGTTATCTCTAAGATGTGTAAGAGTCTGAGAATTGCATGACCAGACTCATACAGTAAAATAAACTCCTCCTTGTGAACCTGCCAGCTGGCCTGATTTGTCTCTCAGATAGGCTCCTGGCCAGTTACGCTATCTCCGGAAATGTGGTTTGATCGAACTTGTCAGAGTGCTTCCTGTGATTCACAAGTGTTCATGTTAAAACTGCAATAGGAATGATTTCCCTCACAACCAGAGTTGGATTTAATTTTGTGCTGAGTTAGCCCTGTAAATTCTGTAGCCTTGGCCCTGCTTGGAAAATGATGGCATTTTCTACTTAACTAAAAACCCCAAACCATTTGTATAAATAAAACAACACTGCAAAAATGTATCTATCTGCCCAAACATTAAACTGCAAATCACATATGGCACAAATCATCTGTTGTGCGGTGAAACTTTCTAAGTCTCTGGCCACACCTTAGTGATGTCACAGCAGGTGTTTTTCCTTTAACAGCTGATAGGAAACACCTGCAGACCAACGCTGAACTAGGTGTGGCCAGATATCCCCATCTCTGCCCTCTGACATTCAGCGCTGAATTACCCTTTAGAGCGGACATTTTGACTGATTCGTGCTTTCGTGAGTCCAAGAAATGTTCCTGGAAAGAAGAGAGTCAGAGAGATGTTTACACATTATTACTCTATCTGCAGGAGAGGAAACATTTTACATGCACGTCCCTGTGACTGGTTGTTTTTCAGTCACAAGGCTTCTGTCACCCTAAACCTGGCAAGATGTTTGACTGGTAAACTGCAGATCTTCCCACTGAAAACTTAATGTGATCCTCCAAGTAAACAGACCAGTTATTTTTCTGTAAATCTTGTAAATCTGCAGTTCCCTGTAGAGGAAAACCACACAAAGACAAATTACCCCTCATTTTTTAGCAGCCTCTCACGATATGAAGGCTGCAACCTGCCATACATTTGGCTTGTTGACACAAGAGGGTATTATTATAAAGGAGCACCCGGGGATGTTGCTAAATCTGCATCGAGAAGGAGAAGATGAGATTGGCTGAGAAGAGAGAAGACCACAACTTCACTTTCTGTTAGCGTGCTTTTATTTATTAAGATCTGCACACTGACAGCTGTAGTTCTGTGACTCTTTAACTTCTTTAGTTCAGTCTTTCTTTGAACCCGGTGACTCAGACACACACAGAGCACATACACAGAGATGTCAGGGTTACAGGCCAATCAAACACAACCGCTTTTATGCAGTTTTGAATCACTGGTGTCTCACCAAGAAGACTCTTAACTCTAAAGTCATAAATCACACAAGCCACATCAGTCTGTATTTCTGACCCTCTCTTATATCAGAAGAAGCCAAATTAAGCAGTATTTCAGGGTGGGCAGTGTGAAGGCTGTGGTATAAAAAGCCCCATTATTTCACTAACAGGAGGACCGAGTTGCATAATTTCTGCTGACTTACACCGTGAGAGAAAATTCACCATCAACTCCATCCATGAATACTATGTCTTCAGAGCTTTTTTCGTTGCCAGTGGCATGGCCGGAGAGATGGAAATGTCCAGCTGTTTGTTGGTCAGCCACTTCAATCTAGAGTGAAATATCTCTCAGATGGATCGCTATGAAATGTGTTATATTCATCCGAGGTCCTGAAAGGATGAATCCCACATTTACACACAGTAAATGTGTGTACTAAATTCAGTTGCCTGAGGCTAACTCAACTCACAACTCAGGATGAATTGCAACAACTTTGGTTCACTTTCCTCAGTCATGTATGTATTATTCTAGGTCACTGGAGGTGAGGGGTACCTCCGTTCTGTCAGTATCACTTATACCATACATGTCTTATGTTACAACTCAGTGACCCACAAACAGCACCCGTGGCACCTGCAGAGGGTCACAGAAAGGGTCTCCGCACTGCGGGAGCAGAAAAAGATGAGACCTCTGACAAGAAACTTGGAAAAGATGGTGGTTTTATTAAATAAAGGCAGGCACAAAGCCAAACCCAGAATCCAAGTCAACAATTTCCCAGCACTTAGTCTATATGAACATCAATGTTAAGAGGTCATAGAAAACCCAGATAAAGCAGAGGTGGAGTCATTTACATCAAAATGGTTATCCATTGGAGTGTATTATGTTCTGGGGCTTTCCAACACTGCGGGGTTCCCAAATCACACACATGTTGTATTGTTAAAACCAATCAAGATGTTTTTCATCTCAGTGCAGTTTTTCCCTGAAAATCCATAAAGAGCCAGTTGTGACTGATCTGTTCACCTCTGCTCTGCACTGCACAGTAAATACAATATATGTTATCGTTTAATTCAGCAGATGTGTTTCATTGACGTTATTCTTCAAGGTTGACACATGCAGAACATGTTAGTTGCTGCATTTAGGAGTAAGACACCTTCATTACATGTCCTTGTGTGGAGACAGAGCTAATGTTGAAACAACACAGAATTCAAGGTTTCACCCATTGTTCCTTGTTGTGTGTGTGCATGAGCCAAGGAGTGTGTGCGTCCATTGTTTTTTAACCAGAAGGCTCTTACCTATTTGGAAAGAAGCTCCAACATCTCTGATACCTTTTATGTGTACTCTGTAGAACATTTCAAAGCTGTCTCCCAATGATAAAACATAACAAATCAACATCTGTAGATTGCAGTTATGCTAATCAAAGGCAGAGCTGGTATTATTGTGCACAATCCTGCAGTGTGACAGGTCACCCAAGGTCCCGGATTCAGGACACACACACTCCACGTGCAGACAGGCACACAAGTCACTAAGAGTAAGAGTGTAGTCAGGCCACTGGGTGTGTTTTAATGAAAGTGATGGAGAAGAGTGAATCATCAGGCAGAGAGCTGCTACAGAGGAAACAATAACAACATCCTGCTCCAAAGAGAGAGCGAGAACAAGAGAGTCTGTCACCAACACCTTTTTCCATGAGCAAAATCATAAAGTTACACTGTTTCCTTTGTCACTCTGACAAATGCCCATAAACCCTGCAAGGTCATTTCAGGTGCTGGCAGTGTATGAAATTTAATTTCCACTATGCTCGCTCTCTCATTTCTCATATGACACAATCAGTTCATGCACCACAGCGGCAAAACTCAATCTGCAGATTCAACTCAGGCTGGAGGTGTTCATGAGTTTAACTAAACTCACGTGCAGTATAGTGTGGCTGGACCTGAGCTGAGAATGAATCAACCTGAGAGGTGAAAACACACTTACACAGTCTGATAATGGGAGCATTTCATAAAAGACGTGATGTCTAATTTCTGAAGCATCTATATGGAGGGAGAGACCAGTACAGTGCTTGCGAGCTGTAAAGCATGCCGCACAGCTGATGTTTATCCAAAAACAAGTTTTTAAATCCTAAAACATGGTGGATTAGTGGGTACTGCATTGTGCAGAGTAAACATACTATATATAATTATGAAGGCTGAATGGATTCTCAGTTGTCTGTTTCCTGTTCAGGTCAGCAGGAGGGAGAAAACTACTTGTATCAAACTTACACAGGAGTAGTTTCACACAAAGGCAAAACCATGTTTAATGATCATCATCACACATTCACTCCTTCTTCAAATAAATCCCCTTAAAATAAAATAATGTGCTGTCTGACAAATGACCAGACCAGTTTAAGAACACATTTAATCACACTGATTTAACAAGACTAATAACTCACTTCGACAGCACAGTGCACCACCTGATGATTCACTGATTATTTGGCATTAATTGCTGTTTCAGTTATATGTTGTTAGACATTTTGTATTCTCCACATTTTCAATAAAACACCTTGCTGCTTCTTTATTTAACAGTTTACAAGCTTTTCATAAATATTACAGTGAGTGCCTATGGAGCCAAAGACTCAGTACATATGGATACCATTACGACGGCTTCTGTCTGTTTGCATGCAGAGAAACACACATTGTAGTAGTAAAACATCAAAATGAACAATTACAACACGTAAACATGGTGGTTATTTGTTAGTTTACAGTGTTTCCCGGGTCCAGCATGGACTAGATCTAAGCATGGAAGTTAATTATTGACCTTGGGATTATTAAGTGTGTCAAAATAATCCCAATGTCCTCTTACCGGCTTGATCGGAGCTGTGAGATCAACGTTTAACCACATCTAAGTCTGTGAGACGTGGTTGAAAGTTGATCTCACAGCGTACAGTGAAACTTGTACAATTGGCTCCTGCTTACTTGTAACCTTCTGAAAGAGTCTGACATAAATCATAAGAGTGCCTATACTTCACAGCCTAACGTAGAGCCAGCTCAGCAGAATGTTCCTCATATGAAACTAAAGACCCTCAATGCCAGTAGATCAGGGCTGATTAAGGCAAATAGCTTTCTCTGCACTGACCCCATTTCTCTCAGAGGTTTCCCATGGTTAAAAAAAAGAAAAAAAAGCGCATATTATAAAATTCTAAATCATTTCCAGCCACTGGGTATGCTCTCCATACCCTCCAGGAAGGGCGCTCTTTCTCTCTTTTTTTTAATCCCTCTCTTCCTTGTTCTAATCTCCAGCCTCCTTCCTCTTGCTTCACCTGGCATATTGAAATAACGTTGTGTGCCCTGTGACTGACAGTGCACGGCGGTAATTGTCGTAGCTGCCACTGTTCCCCCCTGCAGTCGCCCTCTGCACCCCCGCAGAGTCACGCTGGGTCCTGATGGGAACCACATTGTGGGATCTGCCAGCGTAGACAGGAGCTTCAGAGACTTTCAACTTTCCTCGTCTGTGTTGTTTGCAATTATCCACACGCATTCTTCCACTCGCACAATGTAAAACAGAGTGCACATTGTGTCCGTTTACAACAACAACACAACAACTGTATTTCACCAGCCAGGTACATCAGCATGAAAAAAAATGACACATGGTAGTCAGATCTTGTCAGTAGCGAAGAACATGTGGAGACTCTGGAGTGCACTACAACCTTCACAGCAGGATGAGTCTTTCCGGGGCCGGCACCCCGTCTCTCATCCACACATATTGACAGGGTCCAATCCCTGGAGTCGGTCAGAAGCGCAGAAGAAGAGGAGTAGTGGGTAGCAGTGTGGAAATTGTTCCTCTGTGCAGAGAAACCGCCCGGTGTTATAATTCATCAGAGAGCAGAATCAAAGCCTCATGTCATCTGTGCACATGGTCTGTTCCTCCTCTCTCCCTGCATCAGTCTTTATCTTTATCTTCGTATAATCCACATGCCATAACTCATAAATCATCTGCCCATATAACCTTTTCCCTTCTGTCTCCTCCTTGCTCTCTAACCCATGTATCATGCATACGTACGTTCTCTGGCAGGAACACAGGTTCTGGTCTTAAAAGCCACAGATGTAATTTTCTCATGGCTTCCCACGCACACACATATACACACACACACACACACACACGTGCCCTTCTACGTGGTCTCTGAGTTGCGTTCGCTGCCGAGAAGACAGGAAGTTTGGATGTAAACCAAAGCGGGAATACGGGCCTCATCCTAGCGTATGGCTCACCTCACTTTGGCTGTGATAAAGGGCACTGAACGTAAACACTGTGCTTGAAGATCAAAGTGCAGAGCTGTTTATGCTGTGCCGCGCAACATGAATGTAAGACCCCCGATGACAGCACTGTGAATGTGCACGCTGTGTGTGGATGCGTGTTTCATATCACTCATTTGTCAATTGATTTAGTTTCGGGGAAAAAGAGACAAAATTAAATCATTTTTTGGTTGTGTGAAGGCAAGGAAGACGACATGTAGATATAATGAGACATGATCATGAAGGCCTTGGTTTTCCCCAGATGTTCACTGCGTACATGTCGACATACTGCAGACTGCGAGAAACTTGTTTGGATGTGCTTACAGCGGCGTAGATGTCTGCTCCAAGTCTACAGAATATGCACGTTCTAACACAGCATCCAGTTGTCTCGTCACCGCAGCCTCTCGGACTGCTTCGCTACGAAGAAACAAAAATCTGTTTTTGCACTGTTCTGCAAACAGCTGCTTGGGATTTGTTTTGCGTAGAAAATGTTTCATGACCCCTCACAAGTGATTCATTATTCACTTTAAAGAACACAACTGTCAAAAGGGGAAAAAAATTAAAAGTTTACTGGTCGCAGATTGAAGCTCCTCTGGGACGCGTCGTATTCCTGTTTGGCATTACGCACTGGTCTCAGTGTTGAATTAGCCAACGTGAAACTTCAATGTTCGCCCCAAAAACTTACCACCAAGGGAATATTGCATCATGCCACGGCTCATTTAGTGTAACAAAAAAAAAAAAAAAAGCTCTGTTAAATGTTTTTTTTCCTTACACATACACATACACAGGTGTAAAACACACTGTCATTATTGTTTATATGCTTTGCCATTGACTCTATAGTGAAGCCTATACAGTTTTTATTGTCTGTAAGCATTCAAGGTAAGCAAAAAAGCACCAAAGCTAGAGGGTTTATTTGGCCATGTCTGCATGGACAAATCATAGCATTTGGCCTTCATCATGGGACATGGGAAAAAGCTCGATCTGACAGACAGTTTGGGTTTGCACCACAGCCTCAAGGCTCAGTTTCAGGATAACAATACAAACTCCATGCTAAAGTATTCTGTAATGCCTGTGGCTTTAGCTCAGTGTTTTACTTAATGTGTATGTTTGGCCCACTTCTTCTTTATATAGAAACTCAGTTATACAGTATAAGGTACACAAAATCCTTTATGATATTTCATCCACTGATGCCTCCACAGAGGGTCAAAGTTTGACCACCAGGTGCTCAGTTTCCCCTTCTCCTCCTGCTGCCTTCTGGGACAGCAGTAGGAGGAGACCCGGGAAGGCTTTAATAAGATTATACTGTAAGCAGACCCTCAAAGGCCTGTTGTCCCTGTGGGAGATTCAGGTGTCTGTAATGTTAATTGTTTTTATCAACAGGTGGACTGTGGGCATATTTCAAGATGAGTAGTGTCTTGAGCTTATACATCCTATAAGCTTGGCTACAGATGCTCCTATTTTATTATTTCTCTCTAATCTCTCCTGTATTGTGAAATTAGCAGCAATATTTCTCCTCTTCAAGGTGTGGCTTCTTATCATTTGACTGGGATCTGAGCAGACTGTTTGACCCAGCCATGTCTTCCCACACTTCAGACTAAACATCGTTAATGAGTCTCCCATGACTCATCCTTTTGATTTGTCGATCCTGGCAGCCAAGATCATCAGGCTGACCCCTTGACCTTGAAAATAAAGCTATTCTTGGTGGTTAAGCAACAAAAAATCAAGATAGTCCAATTTTGTTATGGTGGGGAAAAAATGATCACAGTTGACCAAAAATCCAGAAGAGGCAACATTAATTTCATTTAAATTAGGCTAATATCCCTATTTAATATGAATATACCTAATATGAATAACAGAGTCAGGAGGTTTTGCAGTAAAGTTTATTTTATTTATTTATTCCTTTAAAAAAATCAATAAAATATATTCTGTCTACAGTATTATCGTATTGTGGAATCTTGGTGGTAACAGATATCCTTTCCTGACCTTTTCCTTGGATAAACAGACAGCAGACTTAAATAGACTTACTGTTTCCAGTAGTTTTGACAGAGATGATAAATGATATGAAATGATAAATGGTCAGGTATCGCCAGCTATACATTTCGCTCCACAGAGTGTATTACTAATGAGATTTCTATAAGTTCTTCTCCAGAATAATCCTTCTGAGTGAATGTGTCGTGAGAGAGACAGCACACGTCAGAAAGACAGAGTGAGACAGAGTCAGAGGTGGGCAGACAGTCTGCCAAGCAGCCAGCCATGCGATCATCCATCCAGACGGCCAGACACACAACATGCCCTGTTAGTGTTCACCCTCCAGGTGAACGGGGTCAGCGGCCCTCTCCTGTTAGTGTGTGCTTCACAGAGAGAGAAAACAACTGAGGGAGAGCATCTGGAGGACTGCGCCTCTGACCGAGCAACAGACGGTGCAAAGTTGTGACAGGGGTCCATGTTGTCTACCTGGAGATCAATCCTTCACCTAGACCAAAAATATTTTGTTAGTGTTCTCTGAGCTGAAAATACTCAGACCCACAAACTGTTTGGTTGGCGGATCTGAAGTATTTCACACGTGTTAAACTCTGTCCACCCCTGGGCCTATAAAAACACTGGTGTTGTTTCTCCCCAGCTAAGTATCGAGGTGTGTCTGTGTGACCTGAGCATGCTTTTATTCTCAAAGCAACAAGCTGTGAAAGTGAATAACTTTAAGCAATTAACTTTTAAAAGCTTTTCACGTGCAGCAGGAGTCACATCTAGCACTTCACTCCAGCAGATGTTAATTGCTCTGAGCTAAAGCACAAGTGCTTGGTGAATGAAGCACCTTTATACTTTGAGGAGCGGTTGTCCTTCGAGGGTTTATAGTTTGTGAAATGTTGACAGTATGTGTCTACTCAAAGGAAACACCTGCGTGGTGTCTATGAGGGCCTCAGGGGCCACAGACGATCTTTGAAGTAGTGGAAATTCACACACAGCCACAGACAGAAACATATACAGACGTTAGCTCAGCGTTCATCCTAACACTGGCCCCAGATCAGTTTGTGTCATTGTGAGGTCTGAAAGGAAGTCCTCAAAAGTTGGATTTTTTTTGCCCCACTGACAACTTCTAAACCTCACAAACAGTTAAAAGTGACAAAGCATCAGAGTGCATTTAACACATATACTGTGCTTTTGCAAGCATATCTCCACATCTACAAACACATTTTTGCAATTTGGGATAATAATTAAAAAAAAATTCTTTCTATTAAAGAATGAAAACTCGGAACAAACACCCAGTTCTTAATTGATAATAACAATATTACACAACACTGACCTTGTTTTGTGTTGTAATGGACTATTCAGCCTTTAAACCACTTTAAATCACCAGCTTTGCCCTCAAATGCCTTTTCATATCTCATTAAGTCTCTCCTTATGACTCCTCTCCTCCACTCATATCCTGTGGGTCAGTGGGTTAGGACCCCAAATTGTGCAGAGCAGTAAACACTCACTTCAATTTGTCTTCAAAACTACCAAAACATACTTCAAAGCTCTGATGACAAATGATAAGATCTCAGTAAACACTTCTCCTCCATTTGTCTGTTCTAACTTCCTCATTTATAAATTAGAAGAAGAGCTAATAAATATTTTGGATTCACATTTTTTAACCTCACAAGAAAAGGACCTTCCAAAGAAGAGACACGGCAGACAATCCTGCTCTTCTTGACACTAATATTTACAATGGCCTCTCTAAAGAGTTTACCTAATGATAATTCATCATGTCGGTAACGGATGCTGCAGGCGTAAATTGACAAAACAGGGAATTCAAGTTCAAAACAGTTTGCTTCCTGGAAGATTGGAAAACACAGAATAGATTTATTGACAAAGCAATGATAAGATTTACAGCCTTGTCTCTTTCACAGAGGTATTACTCTGAGGAAAGATAATGCAAATAGTGTTATTAATACAAAGGCACTGCAGGGAGATGTTTACATCTGGCCTTACCTCTCATGATCCAGGGCCAAGAGTGTTTTCTATACCAACATGAGGCTACATAATAATCTTTTTTAGTCACATATGTATTGTGAAAGGCGTCAGATCCCCTCAGCTCTGTGTTCTAATATCTCTTTGGTTCAGTCTAATCAATCTGTTTTCCTGTTGCAGAGAGCAGCTGGTTTCACTCAAAAAAGCTGTAAAAATCCAACATACTCAACCTGCCAAGCACCAAATGGCAGACAGAAGTGTATAGCTGATGAACACAGTCAGGTGTATCTCTCAGGAGCTGATGGGGACCAAAACAAAAAAGGATTAATATTTGACTTCATTTTCCAGTGACCAGAAACGTGAATTTTAATGATTTTGAATGTTTGTATTGCTTTGTTTTCAGATCGGTCTGTAACCTGCAATTGTTTGCTGACCTGTTTGAAATATCCAATCAGTTAACTAATTTGTGTCAGTGTTGTGTTTACAAGTTTTCTGTGTCTCAACCTGAATCAAGAGACTTTATTTAGCAGAATCAACTGTATGTGAGGTAGATGTACTGCCTTTTTCTGAACTGGTATATTCTTCTCTTTTGATTCAGAACAGATGAGATGATTCTTCCTCGCAATATTATTTGTCTCAATCTAAAAAAAAACATGCAATTATTCTGCAATATTTAGAATCAAATTCATTTTTCATATTCAGATTTCAGAAGAAGTCACCAATGAATATGACAGCTAATAAAACAGTGATTAATAAATATTATTAACATGGGTGATATTTTCATCAATCCATTGTTGATTGCTGAGTGTTAACGAAGGAAAAAGGACCACATGGTCCGTCCCATCCACCTCACAAATTTTTCCAGTCGTTCCTGGAATTTAAGAAGGCAACATTCCACGTAAATGTCTCTCCTACTAATCATCTGGCTACTGCTGCCCCCAAAAGCATTTCAGTAGTTTGTTGCCATCCTGTGATTCAGGCATTAAAGGGAAGCCAGAAAACCAGCTGGGATCTGCAGACTCTTTGTAAAAGATCAAGGTTTTCCATGAGCTCACCAGCCTTTCCAGGATATGTTTGAAGCAAAAGCCATTACATACAAGACCTCCTGACAACCTTCTCCTGACACCACACAAGCTCAGTTTCCACTGAACAATTATACTGTGGTTTCAAAGTCTGGATAAGGAGAATACAACTTAGTGTTTATCAAACTGTCATTCAACAACTGGCTGTGATTTAGTTTGCATTCTGTTATCAGAAAGCCAAGTGAGAGATCTTCGATGAAACTCGAGCGGCTCGCAGTGTTACCTCTGGTGCTGAAATGGGTTAATAATTCAAACTGTTCCACGGCTGCAGTAAAATCTTTATTTAAGCCCCAATGGAAACGCAGCCTTTGACTGTCTAACTTTAATACGGCTTCAGCCATGTGTGTTAAAGGCCATATCGCATTTTATAGGTTTGACCAGAGAGGAGATTTGGGGTGTGCGGTGTTTGTATGCTTTCGCTTACATCATTTCCACTGGCTTAAGAGACATGTGCGCCTTCACAGTATCATCGGGAGGGCCAAACGTCCGCATGTGGACTTGGACATATGCATTAACACACACATATTATTGTGTGTGTGTGTGTTTTGGAACCTGCGTAGCCTCAGACACAAGGGTCCCAAGAAGGAACTCTTGGGAAAACATGGGTGGGGGCCACAGACTAGATATTTTCTCACCCTCTTTGTTCTCTTTTTGACTATCCCACTAAATCTGGGACAACGCATCACACCTCAGGACTGATGACTGAACTCACTCATACTTTGAATAATGCCCACAAATACTTTAAGAGCGCCAATGATCTTACTGGGCCTCTTGGCAGCATCTGAACACGGCGTCTTGATTACAGGGCCATTTTGGTCCTTCATCAACAGGGCTCCCTCATCTGATATGCTCCGCGTGTCTCCTGTTGTGGCACTTACACAAAAGAGGCCATCGAGAATGCTGCTTTAAGCAAAAGCTTTTGGTATAATGTATAAATGAAAAGATAATAAATAGCTGGATCAGACTGGATGATAAGTACATTGCCAGTTATAAATCTGACAGGTAACTTCAATGTAAGGCAAAGAAAAAAACAAGTAGAAGGTTATTTTCCACTCGATGACAGACCAACCTGCAGACCAACTGAACCCATCGCTCTTCTTGAGCCAAACACATCTAAAATGTTTGTGTATGAGCACTGCATGAAAGATAAACCTGTAATGCCATTTACTTTGCATTGAAACTACCACCATATAACAAAGAGAAGGTCTGAAGGACCAGCACTTTCACAAGCATACACACAGACACGTGTGCTGACACTCGAGGCATGAGAAGTTAACCTTCACCGCGCAAAATCAGTGAGCTGAAGTGCTGCTACGTAATGCTGTAATCAGTAGGAGGAATTTGACACAAGGTTATGTAAACTACTCCAAAACGCCAGCAGACTGTAATACCTAACAGCATGTGAGGAGGCGAGTTTTCTACTAATGACCAAACTAGGCTCGACCAGAGGCTGAAACTTTATGGAAGTAAGTGACAGCGATAATGTGACACTACAGTATTTATGTTATTCCAGATTGTAATCCTGAAGAGTGGATCTGTGGGAACTTCAGAGGAGACACTTTCAGTCTCCTCGCGGTCTATTTTAGTTTCCTGTTGATGCATCATGGGAATAAAAATCGTCTGAATTATTCCTGAAATGCCTGCTAACAAACAAAATCAAGATAACTTATCAGGAGTCAGATATGAACTCTGAAAAACCTACTTTTCTTTGGCTCTCATAGCAAAAACCATATCAGGAACACACTAGACTCTGGCTTCACTGCTAAACTATAAAACCTACAGTGTAGTAGACTCACTTGATCTTATTTAATATAAAAGCTCTTCTTTTCTATGATATTCAGAATTTTATTGGCTCCAGATCTGCAGAGAGATTTGGAGTTGGTGTTTTAGCCACGTACGGCAGCTACAATTCAGTGGTGCCAAGATGTAGAAAGACTGTGGAAATAACGCTGTAGATTCACATTAAGCTCCTGCATTCTGAAGTGCCTTCGTGAGTAGATGCATGATGGGAAGCTAGCCATACTGTAGCTTCTGCTTGTTTTTCTCATCTTCAGGGGAAGGAGCAGTGACTCAAGAATATGAGACCACCTTTAACCTCTTAACCCCGCCACGCCTCAGTCCCTCAGCTCGGCAGACTCCACACATCATGATCACATGCAGGCAGCACGCACACACTTACTTTAAAGCCAGCAGGCATCAAGCACATGTGCATGGAGAAATCAAAAATCCTGTGAGGAGTATATCGCCAAATGCATTTCAATTGCTTGCCCTAAACCCCGCTGCTCTCTTTTACTCTTTTACACACACATGCACACACCGCGAATCCCTCACACACCTGCAGCCGGCATACACTTGACATGTGTTACGTTCACCAGACGTCAGCCTTGGTCAGGTGGTGTCAGGGAGCACAAAGTAGGTGAGCTCATCTGGGAAAATCATACAGAGACAGCCTGACGTAACAGAAAAAACATTAAGGTCTCTGCTCATGGAAAAAAAAGGCATTTTGTCACACTTGACAGATTAACCTAACAAAACCATTAAATCCCCTCCACCACCAAAATGAAATAAACTACGATAAAGTAAAGAAACCCTGCATGAGTAATAAGCATTTAATATTAAGCATCAGTTGCAGCCCAGAGATTTAAAAAGGTCCTCCTTCTCAGAAGCGATGCGCTGTCGTGTTTTCCTGGGACTTTGAGGAACGTAACCATGGCAACAGTGTATTTGTTATGGCAGAGCTGATCCCAGACCATCATGAAAACATAGAGGATGAAGAGAGACACATGGAGAAAGAAAGGAGATAAAGAGGCGGTGAGATGCAGGGAGCGGCGGGGTGGAGGGGGGGGCGCTCCGTGTCAGCTGTGTTTCAAACACCTACAACAAGCTGAGCTGAGTTGAGCTGAGGTTCTCGCACTGACTGAGCTGACCTCCTCCAGGTGACCTTACTGTGAACAGGAGATGAGAAATGTGAGCAGGTGAATTTGCTTAACCTGCACACGCGGAGAGATGACTAAAAAGCCAACGGAGGAGGAGAGGATAAAGGTTATTGCACTCATGTCATGATGACCATTGAGACCTTCCTCACTACTACACAACTGAAGTGTGGACTTACATGACTTGTTGGATTTTGACTCAACTAAATCAAAGCAGGCTCTTTCTTTGATATAAATGAGAACTACAAAACATCAACAGTAACATAGGAGGAAACTTGGGGAATTGAGAGCACTACTACAAAATCTGCAGTTTCCCTTTAGAGAGTGACAGGATCTTGGTTCTAGATAAAGTTTGTGCAGCAGTTAATATTTGGATGAAAGACTATTTTGATCTATTCCTTAACAGAGAATGATAATAGTTCAGAGATGGAAGGAAACATGGACATTTATGATCATTTCAGTCCATCCATCCATCCATTTTCTGTACTGCTGCATCCAGTCTCACAGGGTCGTGGGGTGCTGGAGCCTTTACCAGCTGTGATCGAGTGTAAGGTGGCACACCTCTGGACTGGTCAGTCACAGGGACAAGGGATGAGGGGATGAGCCCTGGGTGGGGATCGAACCCGCTGCATCTGTCCCTGTTATCTGGCCGCCCATGATTTTAGTCCAAAACCCAAAATGTAATTAATTTTAGAAATAATTTCTTATGTGATAAAGGCAAAACTCTCCAAGCTCAATAATAAGACTGTCAAAATGTGGGCCAGAATCATAATGTACGTCCAGGTTTTCATTAAACAGCATCATTTAATGCTGAGTACTGCATCCCCAGGTGCTGTGGTGAAGTCTTGATACAAAAGGTAGACTATGTAATTCATCATGCTTTGCTAGTTAAATCTGCCTTTCCAACAGATAAGAGTGCAGCTGAAAGAAAAGCAGTCTATTCTTCTGTTTAAAAAATGGTTCCTTTTCACCTTTTCCCAAGTGATTTTTAACTGATTCTTGTCAAATGGCCTCAAAGGCAGCAGGTGCAGTCTTTTTTTTTTTTTTAAAGATGATCATAATGAATGAATAGACAAAATAAATGTTAGCATGCTGCACTGCTGTGCCTGAATAAATCCTCAGAGACTTGCTGTCGTGGCTGTAAAGACTTTGTCTTGTTTGACATTTATGACCATTGCTGGACACTGGCTGACTGCAACACTGCAGGGACACTACCAAATAAAACACAAATCCTTTGCTGCTTAAGTCTTGTCAGGGATAATAATAACTCCTCTCTGCTTCATGCAGGCCTTCAAACAGCTCAAAGGTACAGACAACTGGGCTGAACTGCACAGTTAACATCAGTGCAAATCTTTTACCAGCCATTCATTGTGGTTTTAGATTTTTAATTTAGACGTTATGGTGAGCAACAAGACAGTGGGTGTAACATCCTGCATAAACAAGAACTCACCGTGACCAGTAGCGGTTTTAGGCACGGGCGAACCGGGCAGCCGCCCGGGGCGGCATTAATTTCAGTTACGTGGGGGGCGGCA
>JBAJHX010000036.1:18925949-18941065 GCA_037176925.1 Amniataba percoides
TTTGACACAATTCTGTGTTTGTATCGTTTTTGCTGGCGGCTGGGAATGGGTGAGAGGGGGCGGGTGCGACGCGGGGACACGGTCACGGTCAGCCACTGACTGCAGTCAACACAGTGCGACAACACCTCCAGCATGCCTTTGTTGTTCAAGGTCTTGGATCTGTACACTGTGGTCTGTTTCATGACTCCACGCTGCACTTGCGTGTGCGTGATTGACTTCAGGGGGTTTACACAGAAGAAAGGGTTGTGATGTTATTGATCATTGTCATGGCAATAAGTGAAGATGTGTGTGTACTGTACAGTATGTTGGAAGGGTTCTGCTGTGTGTGTGTGTGTATTGAATTTGTAAATCAGTATATCTGTATGCTTTTATTGCTGTGTATGTGCATTCGGCTGTGGACTTGTGAACGTGTAGGCTCTGTGTAGTGTGTGCACTTAACAGTGTTTCATATTTTTTATGTGTCCACACCGAGATCCTGCAGAGGTCCAGATGTGAGGATTTGCTTGTTGGTGACGCCCACCATAAATCAAAAAGCTTCAACCAGTGAACACATTGAAGAAACAGAGAAAAAGTCTTATAAACTGAATCACGGGGAAGGAATCAGATAAAAAGAGGAAAACAAATAAGACGTCTGTACACATGAACAGGGATACAGTAAGAATGTGAGATCTGGGAAGAGGAAGTTAAAAATGATTCCAGATAAAAGCTGGGGGAGGTGAGATGTTAAAAAACATTCTCACATGACTTCCCTTGAATCTTATTTTAGATGTTTAATATTTCATTGATTGGATCAATAAAAAAACATTAACAAGAAAGACTCAAAGTTATTTGAACGATGGCCAGCCAATCATTGTCTTCTGGGCCGAGCTGGCTAATGGACAAAAGAGTTTTCATAATCTTTTAATGCATTCTTGACCTGGTGACCTGGGACTATATTAAACATGTGTCTGATCCATTCAATTAATTCAATTAAGCACTCATCTCTTTGGTATTCCTCATCTGTTTTTAACAACATTCTGCACAACAATGATAACAAGCATATAATAATTTTGCTAATTTAATTATGATGGTCACCCAAGAGACCCAAGATCCACAAGAGTTTTAAATCTTTTTTAATTGTCTGTATGAATATTGCACTGATTTGGTGACAGCAGCTCTGGTAATGAAGATCTACCTGAGGCTGCTGCAGATGAAGAACTAGTTTTTTTCTATTAATCAGATGATTTAAAGACAAAACTGGAGCATGACAATGACGGGGCTAGCTCAGATAATGTGAGCTCTGAATGTGACAATGACCAAGATATGGTCCAAATAACGGTCCCAGGAGAAGTTAGGACTGATGAGGGAACCTTATATAGTTACGTCAACAGTCTCAGCCCTGCTGCTGTGAACACACAAATCGTATTTCTGCCAAATTTCCAGCTCGGGAAGCCAGAAGATCTCACAAGCGACGCACATTCCTGGAAAAACTTGGCCTTCAGCTGTTGTGGCCGTGGCTGCAGAAAAGGAAAGAGGTGCCACAACTTCCAAAAGCTGATGGATGCACATTTTTCCAGAAGCAGAACTGCTTCAGCTTCCACAAAAACACGGGAGGTGTGACATCTGTCCATCTGAATGCAACCACTAAACAGAGGAGCAGTACAAGGATGCCAAAACATCTCTTAATGATGGTAAAAGTTTCATAAAGTACCAAAATTTTGTGTTTTCATCACAGTTAAAATGATGTTCTGAAAAATACACGAACAGTTTTAATAAATGGCTTAATTCTAAACAAGCTTGGCTGCTCGAGGCATGTGAGAATGTTTGAAAAAACACCCATAAATTTAAGAGTTAAGTCTCTCTTGTATGACCTCAGATGCAGTATATCATTGGTAGAGATAATTTACAAAATGATCTGTGTCGTGTCAACGGCTGCCTGTGAGGATGACAGAAAGAGGAAGACTCGAATCACTCGTGATCGCTGTGGTGCAGGGGTCAGCACGGTGACGGCTGAAGGGACGAGGCTCTCCCTGAGTCTGATGATGGGGGACAGAAACTGAAGTCAGTGAGCACTCTCACATAGATGATACTGTCATCCACATAGTGTGGCACTGTGGAGATGGTGTCCTCCTGTTCCTGAGGCTGATGGGAATGTCACTTGTTTGTCGGTACTTTATCACAAAGTCCTGTACCTGACTTCACTGACTGCTTTACTAGGCACTGTGCACTTTTACCTTTTGCTATTTTCATTTCCCATTTATTATCATGATTTATTTCTGGAAGCTGGCCTGTATGGCAGCCTGTGCTCTGCTCTGCCTGACATTTCATTGTCTCTGAGGGGATGAACTTCTCTCCCTCCTCTCCTCTCTCCTCCCTATCAGACTGAATGACCGAAGCCTCACATGTGGGAACCTCCTTTTACATCTGTCACCGTGATTCAGCCTCCCTTCCTCCGTCTGTGAAATGATCACGGTCTGTAATTCAATTGGTAATATGAACTTTTGGAAACTTTGTGGTTATGTTTGTGTTTGGAAGTGCAGGAATGTCCATGTTGACATGTCTGACAGGAAAACTTATGAATGAATATGTATGGTTTCCTCTGTTCGCTTGATAAATATTTATGTTTGTCATACTTTGGTTTGGTGGTAAACGTGGGAGACACTGTCAGCACAAAAAACTGACCTGTATACCCACATATCACCCCCATCATGACTATGTATACCACCACAGCAATCTCAGGGGAGTGGAGCAATACTCATATGCACAAATTTGCACACCTTCCTAAAATTGACTAGTCGAACATCTGGACACGATGTTGGGGTCCTGCCATCTTTTCATTTCTGTCAAAGAACTGAAAAAACTCACCTTGCAGTTTCTTTACGACTAAAAAAAAGTGCTGTGTTTTATCTTACACTTATTCTGCATTTTTCTTATGTTCTTCCAAATAGGTTATATTTAATACAAGTACCCACTACTGCTTTTGATAAACAGCATCGAACCCTTTTATTTATGTATTTTGATAATGATAAAAAAAAGCTCACTTATTCTGAACCCTGGTTCACATTATCTGTTTCATGAAGGGATTGGTCTGAAGTGCTTATGTGGAAAGCACACTGAGTCCAGTTTTCTTTTTCTTTTTGTGTTCTGAGTTTGAACTTGGCATCTGTCATTCAAAATGGGGTTTTGGCTGTTTTCCTCCAACTGTCAAAGTTTACCTCATGATCTTAAGCATCATGCTGCATTTTCATATTGTGTGCCTGAGGGAGTCCACATTGTCTTTCAGCCTGCAAAATCAATACATTATGGCTACATTACAGCCTCCCATTTCAGTACCCTACTTCTCAACTACTCCCATTTTTACCGTATGTGTAGGCATTTTTATTGATATTCAGAGAATTGTCTCAGGAATGAAATTGAATTGCCTCTAGGAATGAAAATGAATCATATGAAGATGGAAATGTTTTTTTTTTTTTCATTTTACACCATGGCATGAAATGAACAGAAGATGACACACTGCATAGAAGAGATCTGAAGTGGCCGCTGAAGAGCACAGGAGAAACAGATATTAAAAAAAAGAAGGAAAAAAACAGAGAGACAATGTTCTGTTAACTCGAAACGTCCCCAACAAAATCAGACACTGCAGCGAGCAAAAACAATTCCTGCAAGTTATTTTTTCAGGATTGTGTCAGATGGAACCTCAGTATTATTTTGAAATTGTGAGTCCTATAGAAAATAAAACATCACTCTACAGTATATATGGCACTGTCATGGACCGAATTTACATTGCTGCTAAGAATTACCAAACTTCACAGAATTTTGTCATGCTTATCAGACAGACAGGATGTTGGGGCTTTTTACTAACTAATGAAATCTGATTTCCTCGTACAGGGTTCCTTGTCCATCCACTGCGGCCCTAAATTTGCTGGAGCCTGCCACATGTTTCTGATGCACAGATTTTCACGGCCCCAGTTTAAGTCAGAGGTTTGTTTGGAAAATTAACCAAACATAAGTTTCGAGGTACTTTGGATTATCAAATGCAGGGCGTCCTGCCAGCTCGATCTTCTAGGGCAGAGGCACCAGGCAGAGGGATCGTCGAGAGTTGATGTTACTTCTTGCACCCACATCACCAACTCTGTGGAAATGTTCTGAAGAGCTTTTAAAGTTGGTTCAACTCATATTTAGCATTAAATGCTGTTCAGGAGCAAGCCTAAATTTACTTTTTAGAATCAAAGTGCTGTAGTAGCAGCAGCACTTAAACTGGCACAACAAGTTGGCTGAATGTACAAGAACTGCTGAACAGACTCTACTTACTGAAGTTCATATGTTCATGCAGCCCATACAATCACAAGGTGTAACAGTCCAGACAAAAGGTTTTTTCTTCACTTGAACCCACATTGTGCAGGGCAGATATTTATTCTTGGATGAGATGCTGTAACAAGATAGCTTAGCTTATAGATTCTGACAAACGATGTATTGATTTTGGATGTATTATCGTGAGGATGTTATTGGACTGAACAAGATAACCTAGTGCTTCTGTCTGACATAACTTCAGACTATGGCAAATACAAAAAAATGGTCTGTCCTTAGGCACTTATTATTTTCTCCTGGAAAGAGAGAAAAAATGGACAATTCCCCAAAACCATCTCTGAACTATGTCTTCAACCAAATCGCTCACATTTAGCCTGTCCTATGTGATCTCTTTATGATAACTGATGCAAGACTTGTGTAATATTTTTTTACTTCTTTTCACTCAGCCCTCCCTGAAACTGTTTGGAGCCCCCTTTGGGAGGCCTGACTCCCACTTTGAAAACCCCTGGCCTGATGTGATGGTACATCGGCTACTTCACTCAGTCAACATCTGGCAATAACATGTCAAGAAACACAGTAAGTCGCCAAAAAAAGGCAGGGAAGACGGCGGTAAGGCAGTAAACGCAGATGTAAACAAAGCAGGATATCAGATGTTTTATTAGGAAAGACATGCATTCATCAGTTTGTGAGACCTCATGACACACACATGCAACGCTGAATGTAAACTGAAACTTTGTTTAAAAGAAAGTCTCCACAAACACTTAAATTTTATTTTATGTTTTTTTCTGCTTCCTGTTTTTGACTTGTTAAATCCTGCCATGAAGCATGTTTAGTATGGTCACTGCCATCACACTGATTTGTAAGCTTCATTCTTCTGAGACTGACTTATCTTACAGTGAGTGACAAAGCTACTCTCTGCCTCATAACTTCCCCCTTCTTCACGAGTCATCAATAGCTGGTCTTGCTCAGTTTTAGATCTGCATTACAAGCAAATAATACAATTGTGTTTGCTGGTTAAATCTACCAAAATCTCTGGTTATCATTACGACTGTAGGCAGCTTTATGTATATACTGGATAAATTACTGCTCTAAAGGTTGCTATTTTTGCATGCCTTTTTTCCCTTTACTCTCCAACATGGCATCTAATCCATCACATAAAGTAATTGTGAATTATTTGTTCAGGTGGCATTAGTTAAGAATTTAACACTTTAAACTCACACAGTCTGCTCTGCCAGGACTGTATGAGTGTAGTTTTATTACATTTTGACAGAAACAAAACACTTTGCAGGCAGTAATCAGTTTTCAATTAAATTATTGCTTAATCCTGATTGGTGCATCACTTTTCCTTATTCAGTCCTGGCCATTAAAACCAGTTAGAAAAGCAAAGAAAAAAGTGTGAAAGTGTGAAAAAAAACACAAAGAAAAAACATTAGCAGAAAATAGTATTCTCATGCAGGATCATCTGTTAATAGCAAGAAGCTAAAAAATCAGGTTTTTAATTTCTCTGTACAGCCTGGTGTACAAGGACTCTCTCTGTTTTCTCTTTCTTTAATACTTTATAACCCCCCCAAAAAACATTGCATATCCTGATTTTTCCAAACCATTGTCCATTGCAGTCTAACTAAAACAGTGGTGGTGCTTGTAAATGAAACCGACATGCTGCAGCCTGTGAAAAGCCAAATTTATTATCTGTTCACGGATGTGTGATCTATTATGAGTCGCTGTTGGCACTGATAGAGCGATATGTTAATGATGTGAAAGTCCAAGCCAGTATCATTTGCCTCTAGCTGTATGATGCGGTGATGATACGAAACGACAGCGTCAAAGCCAAAAACAACATCAGATACAGTTAGTTTCTTCCCATACAACGCAACAATGGTGACTGCCCCTAAAGCTGTTTACGTGTGTGAGCATGTGGGAGAGTAATTGAGCGAGGTTAGCTGTCTTGTGAAAGAGGAGTTTTCTCAAGAACCTATGAAGCAGCGAATAAAACAATAAAAAGAAAGCGAACACAGGATGGGTTTATATCGAATGAATGGACAATTTTACATTCTCCCATTTGTGTGGTTCTTATGTATTTACTTTCTGGGTGAGGTTTACCAAACAGTGTTGGCCTGCGGTGTGTTTCAGGAAACCACAAGCCACAACTCTTTTTGGATTCAAAGGATTTTGTGTGTGGGACAGAGCACACATCACACGATCCGTCTCTTCACATGTGACTGTCACCTCTTATTGAAAGCATGTACTGGGATAAGATGATGACTGATGAGCTAGATGGTCGCCGTGGTTTAATGAATGAAGTGTGTGGTGACACTGGATACTAAAGCACTGACAGCAAGTACTGGAACGGCGACAGCGTAATGAAAAATGTGGCAGGCAAATCCCTTGAACTTCCTAATTAAAGATGGCCAACAGATGGGCTGTCACAGTCAGAAAGACAGTCAATAACTAAAACCTCTGACTCACAAATTACTGTCAGTAATGCCACTAGATGCTCTCTTCGGGTGGGTTACAGAAAATAAGTCTAAATCTAAAGTCAATGAGACATAAGCCAACAGTCGTTTGTAGCCGGGACTTCAGTGCTCTGAACCTAAACACATGGCAGACTCCGTATGATCCGTTCCATGTGAGCACAGTACAATCATCTTGCATGCTACCTCCTCTCATGTAACAGGAGAATCAACAATTAATGAGGAGCCATGTCAACAATGTTCGGTTACATCGGGCAGCACGTCAGCATCATGTCTGGTTTGGCAGAATAACGTGGAGCAGCGTAAATGCTCCACAGGAGAGCCGTGACACTGGTGTGGTGTCTCTCTGTCACAGGAAAACAGAGAGGCATCGAAAAGCTCCAGCAAGGATTGCACAACCAGTTCACATGATAAAAAAAAGATACACTAGAAGAGATGTAAGGTCAGATGTGTGAAAATCAGAACTGACAATTAAACAAACAAAGCAGCAGCCATCAACCCAACAGAAAATCCTCATGAGCTGAGATAAGACATGAAGGGAGACAGCGAGTTAGCAAGAGAAGTTTGAGAGAAAGAGGCTTCTCTTTATCAGCGATCCCCCACCGAAGATCAGATTGCTCAACTGTTTGGGCAAGCCCTAAATCCCCCCGCAGACTCATATGCACTCACACACAAGCACCCTCGCACAGACGCGCTCTGATATAGACTCCCAGGGCTCCCTCGAATCTGCTGTGTGGGTGTTCCTGGTCCCTGTGACTCACGAGGTGACACAGTGCTGATGACGACCGCTGACGTGTGTATTTTTGTGTGTGAGGGTGTGTGTCTGTGGGAGGTTACCCCAAAGACTCTCATGTGATGCCAGACAAGGGTGGGTTCAAACTCTCTCCTGCTCTAAGCACAAAGCACCAACAAGTAGCTTTGCCACCAGTGTGGCTCTGTGGATGTTAGTCGGTCTGTTTGTTGGCCCACCTTCGTTCAGATTGAAATACCTCAACAGCCATTGAGCTGATTGCTGGACATTCATGTTGCCCACATGTAAAATTATAATGACTTTGGTGATCCTCTGACATTTCTTCCAGTGCCTCCAGCAGGTGGACAGGAGCAGACATTGGTGGTGTTCAGAGGATGAATCCTAATGACATCATTGCAACATGATGTAAACACTATATCTGCTCATGTTGGTGCTGTCATTGTGAGCAAGATTCCTAATGTTTTTATATGGTCCAACAATATTTCCTCTAACACCATTATCAGGTTTTAACTGTCTCCATCACCTTCACCTTACTCCAAAACAAGGTATCTTGAAATCCTGTTGATTTCCTGTGGACGTCATTGATCATAGGATGAATGTCATTATCTTTGTTGAGCACTTTAATGTTCCTCAATCCAGCACAATAATCATCCACGCCTTTTCAGTCATACAGAATAAATAAATTGGACATCTGATGTGCAGATTGCCATGTAAGAAAACAAGTATACTGATGTTCATGCTCAGGGAGGACGGAGCCTTGAAGGAGCCCAGTTTTGGACACTACATTTTTCATCTGCAGCACCTGGCAGATTGCCACGACATTTACTGCAAACACTAATATTCAAAAAGACTTTTTCATCATCATCGCACCATCCGAGGACAAAACTGGACTGTTGCATGTATGTGCCAAACACTAAGCATAACACTGATGACTTCAAGTGGTACTGAATTTGCTAATCACATTATGGATTGATTCACACAATACAGACTGACAGGTTGGAAAGCTCTTCGGGATCTTCGACGTCACTGTGGGACTTAAGGGAGCGTTCCCTAACTGCAATGAAATCATTAAACTTATTTAATGATTTTTTTACTGAAATGACACTGGCATAGCTCTCTGCCACACGTTTATATCTCACGGTCCAGTCGTTTTAAAAACCATTTATGCCAGCCGCTGAGGCACTCGGGCTGTGTGACTCCACTCTATTTGATACCCATGCAGCTTTGTCTGTCCAAACTCATTTCTGTAACATTTAGTAGTGTTTCACACTGCTGACTGGGTCTCAGCCAATTGCAAGTCCAATCACTCTTGGTGTTGCCTAACACTGGTGTCTTTGGCATCAGATGCCTGCATGCAGTATTAGGAGCTTGGGTGCCATGGGAGACGCAAAGCCTTTTTTCTTTCTTTTTGTAAAACCAAATAGCAACATGTGGAATACAATACATGTATATAAAACCAACCCAACTGCATTACAACACACAGCATAATTTCCAACTTCCAACTCTGCAGAGATGGAATTGCAAAACATAAAGTTACAGTCACTTGGCCACGGTCAGCATGTTTTCATGGAGCATATGTGCTACAACTGAAAGCTCTCCGGACTGACATGTGATTGTTCGTGTTTCTGTCGCTTTCAGCACAGCGACATTATGCATGAAGATTATTGCATGACAATGAACTCTCAGGCGGTCCCAGCTAATTGTTTTGACCTCAGTATAATCACAGTCGCTCCCACTACATCAGCCTATTTGTCAGCACGTTTCCACGACGATGATTACTCATTTACAATTGGCCCGTGCCCTGGATGGGATGTGTGCCCCTGCTGGCGGTGAAACTGAAGGCGGCCTCACACCCTGTGGTGAAGTCATGCTGGTTGCAAAGTTGTTTTTCAATTTATCTCTCACCCACTTTCTCACACGCACAGACAAGCAAGAAAGCATCTGTGCACGCTGCTCGCAGGTTTCCAAATTAAGTTTTTTAACATATGCATGCACACACATAAAACTGCAGACATTGTCTACACATGTGGTCACAGCTCATCCATATGATCTCGAGCACCTTAATAAAATGCTATTTATTAAATGCAGAAATAAGAAACTGCTCTTTAATACCTGACTGTTTTCTGAGTGTCCAACACAAAAAAACATGTTGTGCAGTAAGACATGAAGACTTATCTGTTGACGAGGCTGTCTTCACAGTGAACGGATGCTCCTCCAGGGAGAGGTGATCTCTATGTCCATTGCACAGCTGGTGAACAGTCAGCTGTGGATTTCTCCCATTCCTGTCCAATGGTCACGGCCTGCACATCGCAGCTCACCCACATGATTTCAGTGGGACACAGAGCTCAGCTTTGTGGGAGTCTGGAGACAGAAAGTTCAGGAGCAGAATATTAACTTGGATGGGACCTCCATGTGTGAGGGATCAGTTTGACTTTTTAAAAAAACAGCACTTATTGGCTTTCATGTTGAGAATACATGGTGACAACAAGGAGGTCAATGCTCCTGTCCAAGGAATAATTAGAACATGTAACTCTCCATGAACCACAACTAGTTATTTTTACATTGCTGTTGTGGACTGATTGAACAAGTAGTGATATTGTGTCAGTTGGTGAGGAGTTTTTTTCCTTTTTCCCTTTTTCTGAAAGAAGCAAATTACTCTACAATAGTTTTTTTTTTTTTTTACCTTCTTGAGTTTTGATATTAATGAACGGCAGTTTATAGGTCATATAAAAATTACTGTTTTTTCAAATGTTGATGTTTTCTCACGTTGAAACAAGCTACATATCACTGAGGATTATTTCATGACTCATGATTACATCATTAGTTGATATAAGCTGGACTTGCATCATGAAGCAGTGCACAAAGTTGACCCCATCAGTTTGGCAAAAGAAATAAAGTGACCGCCTCATGACCCAAACTTTAGGCTCACAGTTTTTTTTTACATCATAAGATGCTTTCAGCGCCAGTATAGTGATATACTGTGCACTGGAGAAATATACCTCATGTGGGTGCTGATATGTTGTAAAGAGCAGCTGTATCTCATTGGTCAGCCAGATAAGACTATATGGCCTCTCTGTCTGCTGTAGTGGAACAGAAGTAATCACAAGGGCCCACACTGTGGCTGCGGATAAGGAGTCCAGTCAGACCAGTGATAGCTGACGCCCACCAGTGTAAAACTACGTCAGTCTTCTCAATCAGTGTGCCGTGGACTGAGATCAGGTGTTCCTTTGGGTTCTCAGTATATGTGAGACGTACCAGAGGCAGTAATAGTTGTTGTCCCCACACATCAGAATAAGATCTTTGGTATTACATTCAGTGGTATGTATCAAACATTTACAGTGGAGTCAGACAAGTGTCGGACATCCTGTGAATGAGCGGGTGAGATAAAAACAGGTGAAGATGGAGAAAGTGCTCATCTTTAAATGAAACATATCTGGGAACTAGTCCTAGTGCTTTTATCATCTCTAAGACAAACACAGATTTCAGGATTTCAAGAATGTATATTCATTACACAACAATTTACATCAGCAATCATTGGTAATGAAATTCTTAAATGTAAGAGAACGCCACTTGAAAATACACACAGCTGTTTGTGTATGTGTGTTTGTGTGTGTGTGTGTGTGAGTGTGTGCGTACATGGCAGGTGGGTGAGTGAGGGAAACCTTCCTGGCTCCTTCTAAAATTACATTACAGACGGAAGTAGATAACACTCACTCACACACACACACACACACACACACACACACACACACACACACACACACACACACACAGATAGGAGGCCATTGTGAGTCCTTGCCAACTGGTGATTAGCAGAGAAGGAAACTCACAAAATGTTGGAGCGTCTTTACGCACACACTCCCGTCTCGTGAGCTAATTTTCCAGTGGAAACACTTCCTCCGTGTGCCTCTGACCCCTCTGCGGTCCACATCAGAGAGGGAAAATTAAGGGTGGACTACTAACTCGGAAATGATGTACTGCATGTACTGTGTGTAAGTGTGTGTGTGTGACGGTCCGCATGATCACAAGGAGAGTGGAGGGTTGATCTCGAGCTCGCTCACTGACATTACTGACATGTCAATCACGGCGTGTGTGATAAATGAGTTGTGATTTAACATTGATTCTGAGTAAGCATTAATGCAAAGAAAACATAGTGTGATACAGTTGTTTCAAGTCTGGCATGAAAATCCTGGGCAGGGAATCTCTGCTCTATACACACAAACACAAAATATCCACACACACACAAACACATCCTCTCCTCGTTCCCACTGCTTTATTGAGCATCTGGGCTCAATTTCACACATCAAAAACATCGAGAACAGCACAACCAGTGTTGGCCAGCACTGTGTGTACGTTGGACAGCACTTGTCCGATTGGAGGGAGATTTGATGATCTGATGTTCTCCTGCTCATTCATTAATGCCAGGGACAAGAGCTGGTGCAGACACACTGAGGCACCGCTTAGCAGGGGGTGGTCGTTGCATCACGTGGATGTATATGCACGAGTGTCAGTGGAGACAAGAGGGGAGGCAGTCAGATCCATACATACAAATATACAAATTAGCTTGGGAACACACACATATACACACAATGTGGGATTCCTGACGTTAGCCTAGATAAGCCGTACCTGTAAGATCATGGACGATCCATGTAACTGGCGGCAATCTAATTATAGCTTTAAGCAGAAAAGGACAGACAGGTAGACTCTTATGTTGTTAGCTTGACTTAAGGTAATATGCCATCTAAGTTTGAACATATGAGTCCAGCTCTGGGTCACACAGTTATTTACTTTAGGATCGACCTTTGCCTGATTTCCTCTTTGATCACAGCATCAGTTATCCTCGTCATTATTTTAATATCATCTTCATATCCACATCATCATTCTTCAAAGCCTCTCCCCACTTCTTCCTGTTCTTAAGCTGCCGTTCACGTTCATGTCCATCATCTTTACTGTGACCTTCATGGTTGTTATCCAACATCGGTCTCATCGCTGTCCCCTCCTCTTTCTCCTCAATTGCCCTTTTTAACGTTTAAAGCCCTGGTGTAGTCAGCTGTGCGGCTGAGAGGGGAAATCCCCTTAAAATTACTACAGGAACTGCTCCAAAACTAATCTCGCCTTTAGTTGCAGGAAGCTCCTCCTTTTCCTTCAATGTCTCTCTCTGATTTCGTTTCTCTCTCATCTGTCTCCTCTCACAATGATAAATGTTATCTATCATTATCATTAAAAAAACCTTTTTCAGTGGTTCTCTTTAGCTGGCTGAAAAAACCTATTTTACAGATGTTGACATATGATTGTCATCCTTTCACAAATGCGGCCAAAGCTCCACTTGGCAGAATTATTAAAATGATACTCCACCCAAAACATATCTTGACATAAAAAAAATTGTAAAAGAACAGTTTGGTCGGACTGCTCCTTGCTAACTTAAATTCTTGTCAGATGCAACTGTGCTTACCACATATGCCAGAATATAACTAAATGTTGAGCTTATTCTCAGTACAAATGATCAAGTCAAAATATCACAGGCAATATGAGTCAAGAGCTCACAAACTTCTTTCTGCTCCAGAACCAAACCAAGTGGAACAAAAGAGCCTAAAATCGATTCTCATTTTTTAAGCAACTGTGTGTCGATCTTCTCACAAAAGTGTTTTCAGGAATATAGTACTGAATCATGCATCTGTCGTAAAGCAAATCTATAACGATAACAATAATGATTTGATTGTGAGCACACATTTCATATTTACCACCTGAACTGTTGTCACAACAGTGAGAAAAGTGGTGTGAAATCTGTAGAAACCAGTGCAACTAAAGACAAACAATACCTAAGTGCACTTTAGTTTTATGCTCATTTTTACAATATCCACAATACATTTTAAATTAGCCCCTGGAAATGATGAGAAAGGTCATTAGAGTTACTGACTTTGAGGTTAATGTGTCAAATACACACCTCACATTATAATTGCACTGAGAGAAAAGTGAAAACTTTGAACGTTAGCTTTGAAAGACTCTTGACCCTGGATTATCCTGAGCGCCTGAAGGCAGAGAGAGTTCAAACAGATGGAGAACCAGCTGTTGCACACACACACACACACACTGAATGGACACAAATGCACACACGACCCCTCTGTAGGATATAAGTAATACACACATACGTACCAGGGCTCTTCAACCTGGAAGCTGTACTCTCTGTAAAAAAAGAGACAACATTTTGGTGTGTATGAAAACCATTTTCATCTTTAGAGGAGAGGAAGTAATCAGGCAAAAGAATTGCAGCCATGGAGGCTGAGGGCTGTGTGGGATCAGGCTGCAGTCATTATGGGTGTAGGATGTAGGATGTCTGCTCGTGGTTTCACCTGACTAATGTCAACTTAGTTCACAAGTCGCTGAACTTAATTATATCATTTTTGGTGGGTGGCCACACATCAAAGAGCTGTCATTTAAGTTATAGAGACAAATTCCATTCAAATTTGAATCTAATCAAAGGGAAACTGATCAATTACTGTATAATTTACAATGGCACTGAACTAGGTCAGATTATTAGGATGTTTTTCAGTTTTGTCTTTTTATTAATAAAATATAATCTTTTCTTATCTTTATTTATTGATAACAGCCACCGAATTAGGCTCTAGCTATTTAAAGGCTCCTGCAGTTTTTGACAAGCATTCATCCCTTGAATTCAGGCTGCAGTGTACTGAAGTATGAATGCATTTAAGCATGTGATCATTCTGGGAGACACGGCTTGAAAAAAAAAAAGCCTGAAAAATCCTCTCTGCTAAACCAACACTGACTGTCAACTCAAGTTAAATTTAGAAAATGCACGAAAGGATTTAGACCTTTTCCGGATTAAATGTAAAGACCAGCAACAAGGAATGCTTGTGCTTCGTTTGGTTCTTTATTTATCACGGCTACCATTTGCCTGGATGTCTTTGTGGAGTAAATGCTTGTGTCTGTGTGTGCAGCAAAGAGGTAAACAGACGCTGCGCCCAGCCCGGTGGAAAAGTGACGGCTCCCTATCTGGTGTCTCACAGAGCCAGATATGGTGATTTTTCTGTGTGTGCTTGTGTTTTTGCTCCCAGGGTGCTTATCAGGTGCAGTAGGCGGCAGGAACAGCTGCAGTGACCCTCAGCTGATATACCACTTGAATGCAAAAGGGACAAAATTGGACCCTGCACGTGTGTGTGAGCCAGTGTGTAAGATGAAGTGTAAGTGCGGGGGGGGGGACTGGCGCTGCAGTGACACGGTTATTTCTGTTGGCACACAGTAATTAACTCTAAGAAGAGTCGCAGCGGTTCCAAATGTTGAAACATCCTGTGCTCCTGGAAACTTTTAATGGTTTGGCAATTTTTACGTCCTTCATTGAGCCTCAGCACTGTTCTCTGTCAGAGGTCTATAAAGGTTTGCTCGCTTGAACTTCACAGCTTTCTTACGTGCACAGAATTAGGCATTTAACAGTGACAGTAAATTTCCCCTCCCTTTTTGTACAAGAAAAAAGAAAGTGTAATGATACTTTTGCTAATGTACATATTTTCCCAATTTGTAACTCTTTTTGGGCGTCTGAGATTGAAAACTTCTGACTTGGCACTTCCTGTGACAGTGGTTGACCGATGTTC
>JBAJHX010000036.1:18941165-18952721 GCA_037176925.1 Amniataba percoides
TTTGTAACTCTTTTTGGGCGTCTGAGATTGAAAACTTCTGACTTGGCACTTCCTGTGACAGTGGTTGACCGATGTTCTTCTCAGAGGGTTAGGGTTAATTTCTCATGCAAGTAAAAGCACATGGCTGATTATTATGCACAACAGCATCATCAAGCACACAGCAGCAGCAAGATATTATGATGGTAGTGAGCCGATTAAGCCCTCACCACCAAGAAAACAAGCTATTCGCATTTTCTTAATGGATGCACGTAGATAATTGTTTGGACGAGTGAGTGCTGTAGTGCTGCAGGGAAAGTGTGCACCAGGATGCTATATCAGAAAAGTCTTTGTGCTGCTGTTAGTATTATGGTATCAACTCCGGAGTTTGCTAACCTTCACACCGATTCTCCCTCTTTGTGAAAAGAAGAACATAATTTGTGGCAAAATGGCTACAAAGCCATTGGTGGCATTTATGCTTACTTCAAAATAAAATCCAGTCTTGACACAGTAGATCCAGCTAATTAAAAAGGTGTTATACACTGTTTTCATCTGGTTTCATTTAAAGAGCAGAAGTTGCCGCTGTGACTAACGTCCTGCAGTGTGAGCTCCCTGTTCTTCCTGTTATGTTATTTCAAAGAGGAAATCTACCCACTAGTAGCTACTTTCTTTTGTGGGTCCAACTGTGGTGACATTAAACTGTTAAAACCCACAGCATCAGGTAACCTCAGCGCTCTGTACGTTGCTCAATGATAGAAACACAACACACAGAGTCAAAGAGTCTTTTATTGTTGTTCAGGTCACAGATGGTCAACTGCTTGTCTGGCTGTTGGAAGTGACATGGTATTGCGTTGTAAACTGTTTTAGCATGCAGTCATACAGATATTGCACTAATCAATGGTCATGAACATTTCTAGGCTGTACCAAAAAATCATTCCCTTCCCAAGAAAGCAGATAATGATGTGCAAACATTTAAACTACCACCAATAATATATGTATTTCTTCAAAAAAAGTGAATTTCAGGTCAACTTTGAGGATAAATGACACAGTATTCTATGACAGAAAGATGTTTTACATTCTCTTAACATGTATGTAAAAGACAGCTGATTGCAGATTAATACTGAACACGGCCGTCTGAGACTAAAAGGTGACTAAATATTACCTCATAAAGATGTTAACTTGCTTTTTATTGTCGACTTTTGTGGTTTTACCCATCATTTATTTCTGTTTAAGCCTTAGTCACTCCCATGAAGTCAGTAAATTGAGCTTTGGCTGCAGCACAACCAATTCAGAGAAGCCAGTGGCGTCTTTTGTGTACGAGTGTTGGGAAATGTCTTTTCTGGCAGTTCATGGTCCAGCTCCATTTTTAGTGGTAACTTCCAAACTGGGAGCAAGACAGACTCAAACACAAAGAGATTCACGGAAACAAAACTTGATCTGTGATTCCCTGAATTTGAACACATGACCTTTGGACACACACACACACATGCACAAACATAAACACAGACACACATGTGCTGCATTATTAGTAATATTTTACCAGAATAATAATCAGCAGTTAATTGTGCTTTGACAAAGTGTTTACAGTTTTGCACAGACGAGGTGGCCAGTGGAAAATCTTACAGCATTTGGTGATAATGAGGATAAGCCACATTAAGGACTTTTTCATTTGAAGTCAGACTGATTCATTCACAGGATTAATAGCTTGTTGTCATTTCCCTTGCGATAAACAGGATGACACTGCACAGCTCAGCCATGAAGCACGGCTCTAATTACAACCAGTGCTACTGTGGATGTGTGTGTGCAGGTCCTGGGTGGCTCTCATCACATGAAATTAATGTTGCTGAGCATTTATGTTTGTCACCCTCTTAATGATTGGGTGGCCTCGCAATACAAAGCCTTAATACACGAGCATTGTATGGATACGGCCTGTCAACACGTGAAATGTAAACCACAAAGTGGAATTAGAGACATTTGGCAGTCGCACAGCTGTGAAAAATATTCAGCTCAATTGCTTAATTCTGCAATGCAATTAACTAAACACAAATATTTAGTGTGTCACTTTCTGGTTCAAAAATAAGGACATGTGGATGGTCGTGTGATGAAGGGCTGCTGAGATCTCTGAACCCCTCCTCCTTGCAGATTGGCCATGTTGACGACAGATTCAAACACTGTGGATTCCTGGAGGCTTTAGAGCGCTAAATTTGGACGCAGTCAGGGTTTTTCATCAGCTGTACTTTTTATCTAAATTCAAAAAGGTGTAGGGTCAAAAGGTTTACACTATCACACCGTGAGCCCCTAAATTAACCAACTTTGCCCCTCAAAAAGCTGTGGTAGTTAACCCCGTGCTTGAGGGAGGTCAGGCCGTATGAGGACATAAGAGGCAGGAGGGGTTAATGAGGTTAGTGGCGGCTGATGTATTGGTTTTTACTCAGCATCTATCCATCACAGTTAGTTTATTGCTGGCCGCCTGCCGACAGGAGGGCGATGCTGCAAGAAACTGGAATTCTCATTTCTTATTACTCAGGTTTCCATCCAAATGTTCAAAGTTGAACCAAACTTTCAGAAAAATCATTAAGAGTCAGCACAACGTTATATTTGTTTCCATCAACTACTATTATGCCAAGTTGGTTCATTGAGAAAAAATGCTTTGCCAAAGATTTTTTTCAGATTTACTGCACTGCTTTAAGTACAATTTGAAAATAAGAATAAAAACAAGTGAATGTAAATAAAAATATAAATTTTTGACTACGTAGAATCTAAAGCAGCGGTGGGCTTGAGACCACAATTGATCAGAGCGGGGTTAAGACTGGTAATATACATGACATGAAATCAAACAAAAATCACTCAGGACAGAAACAAATGAAAAATATAAACACACTTTTTATTCACCCATACATTTGTTGTCATATTTATAGGTTCACACAGTTAAAAAAGTATCTATGTGATGATATGAATATAGTATGAAATGATTTTAGTAAACATGGTGAGATCATACCCACATATGATAATGACATTGTGCCATTTTATTAAGGTGCTTAATATGACGTGAAGCCTTTCTTGTTGTAATATCCTGACATGATGAGGATTTGAACAAACGTCTACTTATTCATCACAGCTTGTGTGGCTTTTATAAAAGTAAATGTTAATTACGTTATCTGACACTCCGTTCATGATGAGTGCACACATTTTCAGATCTTAGCAGAAGACATTTTTGAGAAATTCACCTCCTGTTGTGTGCCCGACTCTTTAATACAAAGACATTTTTAAAGCTGTGATTTCCTTTTATTCACGGAGATTTTTCCCAAAGGATCTGGATTGAGTCCTCACTGAAGCAGCAAAGCTAATTTCTACTAAACTTACAGAGCCAGAAGCACACATGCACACAGATGTACACACAGAAAAAATCATAATACATATAAATAAATGCTTGGAGAGACGTATTCATGTGCACACAATCGGGGAGGGGAAGGCAATTTGTAGAGCTACATGCACACACACACACACGCACAGACACACACTATAACAGATGTGCTGTATTGCATTATAGTGTAACGTCACAGTGTGACCCCCACCCCTGTTATTAATTGATCCAGAATGTTTTGGATCCCCTGGTTTCCCACACCAAAGCACTGCTTAAAACGAGCTCTTCTGTGGAGCGCTGTGCTGCACTTCAGCGGGTTAAAAGCAACATCAAGTCAAATCATTTAACTGTTTGAAACCCAAAATGGTTTTCTGAATGGTAAGACAGGTTGAATACTTTCATCAGACCTGATCCTGAGTTGAAACTAAATATGTTCAATGAGTATTCTGAGCTAAAAAGTCTACGCGTTAGAGGATGAATATTTCGAAGAAGCCTTGAATGGCTGCCCAGTGCTATTGAGTAATACAAAATGTTTTCCAGGAATAATACCACTGCTAACAACAAGAGCAATTTGAAACAAATATTGTCAAAGCAAGAAACAGACGCACCCCAAATTTTCTTTTTTCAAGAACATTCAAAATCAGATTTTTTTGTTCCTCTAATGTCACAACCACTAGACAAAGACAGCAGGGACGTAATCGTCCTTATTACATTTCAGAGCTTGTTATGTAAGACCACATTTTGTGTGCACTGTATTGAAAGGGATTGAAAAGGTGGAAAACTGCACTTAGTTGACCCCATGAATCTTAAAATGGGTGTGCCAACGGGAGCCTAAGTGATCGATTCCCACATTTCACCTCTCAGCAATGGTCAGACTTTGACTGATTTTAGCCAGTGAAATGAACATTTGAGGCACTATGTAAACCTACGCTGGTTTCATCGCCATCCTTTTGCTCCAGTAACTTTGATTTCTTAATTTTCCGTGATGCGCAGACATACCATTACTCATCCTGTATTAATCAAAGAACTTTACTCAGTGGCAAAGTTACTTTAAATAAAACGTTTTGGTTAGTGCAGTCTAGTGTTTTCAAGTGCAGATTGTAGTCCAAGAAACCCTTGCAAACCCCTTACAACCTTTGGGCTCTTTGAAAAAACGTTACCACTGTTGGATTAGAGTGTGAGTGGTACACATTGCAGCAGAAGTGTGTATGTGGCTCAACAGTTAGACTGACAACTACATTTACTGAGACATACTTGGAGACTCTTTGGTGTTTGAATACAGAGGGAACCCCGGTCACATGTGCCTCGTTCTTGGAGATGGATTCTTTGTTGAGCATGTGGAAGTGTCTCACTAAAGGTGATAGACTCTTCATGGGTGAGTCAGGTCCTTTAGCAGGTCATTCGAAGGTCAGCATGTCAAAGCAAATCTTTTTTTTTGTGTAATGTGCTGCTTTGAAAGTGCAGTAGGTTAACATAATGTGTGAAGAGATGAGTTTTTAACCCCAAAAGCCTGGGCTCAACCCCTCATCAAAGCCCCATCATCAGGAACACAAGGAAGAGTGCAAACCTAAAAAAGTGCATTATTTTCTGTGAAGGAAAGAGGCAAGAACCGATTAGACATCAATGATTAGCATACCTATGTCATTTTCATTATATTAGGGGATTCTCACAAATATATGGACACCGACTGTGATAAAAATATTATATATATTATATTATAAAAATATATAACAAAGATAAGCAGAAGTACTGTTGTTTTAATTTCACTCCAGTCTCAATATTTGCCAAGTTTGACTAATTTTGCAGATGTTTCACGCAGAATTTTTGCATGGTGGATGTATTTTGTCTGATCCACATCCCAGGGAACCTCCCCAACATTTCCTCCAAAGCATGAGTTAAGTGCTCTGAGCTACAAACACTGCTGTATGTTTGACATTATAAAACCCCCAGGCCTGTTTTATTTCTTCAGTTATTTACCTTAAACATCCAAGCTTTTATTCTTGTAATGCTTGGATTTTGAAAATGCCTATAATACCTTTTAATGAGGTGAACAATTAAACTTCAGCATATCAGTATGTTATACATTAAATGGAATTTAGGGCATCTTGGAATCAGTGGTCAGATTTAAGAGTAAGATTGTTTAAAATATAGGAGCAGAATTTTGGCCCTGTGGTGTTTATTAGGGTGTGTTTTTACTTTGAGAAATGCAAACCAGAGAAGCCTACAAGTACTATTTATCATTAAAGGCATTGAGTCCATGTGTGGTTTGCCCCCTTGGCCTACTTTCAGATGGTGGTATCTTACTGAGAGAGACAGAGGGGCTTTGAGGATAAGAGGAACCACAGCGCTGACCGTACTGATATCTCTCTTTCACTCAACTGCCCTTCCCGACTATCCTGTTCTATCTCTTAGTGAGAGGTTGACATAATTTTATGTGCTTGCACATGGTTCCCATTTCCCGTTCCCTCTTTAGCCCCAAACCTCATTGCTGTCTTTATTTTGAATTTGCCCCATTTCTCCCCAGTCCTGTTTTTTTTTGTCCTGTACCACCTTGCTTATGCTTTTTTTCTGCTGCTGTGCTCCCCTCCATGTTTCCCTCAGTCCCGTTCCACATACAACTTTCATGAGTTCAATAACTTCATACACTAGAGATGTAACACTCCAATTACAGAGCAACAACAACCATGCATGTTACCTCAGCCGCATAATGAGTTAATAAATATCATCACTAAAAAAAATTGCAGATGAACATTGTATAGGAAGGAATTCAGAGGCATAGCCGCTGACTGTGTCTGCATCAGTGTGGTCACAATGTAACACAATGAGCATCTACTGTCCAGACAGATACACATGTTTGACCTGGTCTTGTTCACAGCACCTGGTTAAGGTTTTGGAAAAGACTGTGGACTTTGTTAAATATTGATAAAACTGCCCAAGCTTAAACACATTTCTGTGGAATTCATAGTCTAAAGTCCACTCGTGTCTACAGAAGACTGATGTAACAACATCTTAAGAGATTTTGTGATGGCGTAAAAACTTCTTCACCTCCATCCATCTTTCCTTGTATCCACATCTTTACTCCATACCACATCCTTATTTCATTCATCAGGCCTCTCTTGATCTACTGCTTCCAATTTTCTCCTTCCTTTCTGACCCCTTCCACTTTAATTCCTCTATCCATCCCTTTCTCTTCCTCCTCTTGCCAGGCCTGCAGTCCCCTGCATCCCTCTTTGACTATCTGTCTTTCCACCCTAAATGGCATATGTTAGCCAGCCCTGACAGTGTGTGGTAACACAGAAGGCAGCTTAGGCCCCCCAAACACACCAACCCGTCAATCTCGCTAACTCAATACAGGCGGCCCCTCAGATCGACAGAGTGATACGACAGGAAAAACTAGGTCATATTTGGGAGCGTAGTGGAGTTATTATGGAACCAATATGCACTAATATTGTTATCCTTCAGGCAGGCCTTTGCAGATCTACATGGAGAAAGTGCGATCTGACAGTTTGATATGAAAACGGAGAAAATGAGAAGAGCCGAGTCCCTGAAGTGAAATGGATATTCGTCGCCCCGTGATACAAAGCTGGGCCTGTCTGTGTAAGTTATGTAACATGAGGTCACCTGTGGTCCACTGGGCCTCAGCGAACAACAGGTTGTGGAGGTCTGCATCAGAAGCAACGGTGGTCCCCAATGATCAGCGCCGTTGTTGCCTGATTGGGACTGTTTATGCTTAAATATCTGCACATTTTTCTAAACAACAGCTCACATGCCCCCCAGGATTCAAGGATGGTAATTATGAGAAGTTATTTCAAACAGATGTCTCTGTGTTACCTTTTAAAACTGCTCCTTGTTGTGTCAGCTGAAGCGAGCTGAAATTTGAATTCCTCATTTTTGTGGAAGAAAATATTTTCTTTTCTTTTCTTTTTTAATATTTATTTGGTGGAAACAGTGTCTAAACTACAGGCCTGTTGACGGATGACTGACATTTGACTGTCAGCTTCTGTAGTGTGCAGTGACTGAAGCACGTCATAGCCCTATACTAAATAACAATGATTTAAAAGGTTTTTTCTCTGTTGCAATAAGTTCATATGGCACTGTAGGAACTGCTAACATGGTAGAATTTCTTCATTTTACATTGACTTTAAGCCAATGTTCTTTGTTTTTTTTTTTTACAAAAATCATTTTTATTTTAATTCCGCTTTTGGATGGCGCTTTGAAAAAAATACACAAATCTGACTTTTCTTTCCCATCACTGTTTTGTCTCTCCCTCTGGCTTACACTATGATTTAGTTTCATTGGTAAAACCATGGGATTCATCACAAGGCTACTTTCTCAAAATACTGTTGCACTGTTGTGTCTCTGTTTCTGCGTGCCCCACATTTGCTGTACACTTAGCACTGTCCCCTTTCTGTCACATAACTTCATACACTCAGCTTCTCACCACTGAGTCCAACTTAAAGTCTGACGATTTTCTCTCTTTTCTATATCTGTGCCAGATTCTGTGATGGAGGTCGAGCCAGACAGTTTGACTTTGATTTTTATAAACATGGTCTATGTTACAGAGATGTTGAGGATAATCGATTTGACCGTGACGAGGTGGCAGGTAATTCGCCTCAAATGTCATCATGCAGAGTCAGGTTTCCGTTGTGGGGAGCAGGCCTGGTATTTCTGTCCTTTGAAAGCTCCTTCGTTCATCAAATAACCAGTTTTCTTGCTCTGTCTTCTCTCTCTCCCTTTTTGTTTTGGGCTCAGGCTAGATTATACAAAGCTTCATACACTGTATGTCAATGTGTTCAAACAGACTTTAGTGCACATGGTGTCCTGCATCACGTGAAAAGAGTAATCAAACAGACACTTTAGGCCGCAGAGCCTAGCCTAAAAATGTGTTTAATGCACATATATGATGATTCTAAGTTACTATATGGTGAGTTTTCTCTTTGGTAAGACTAGTATGCACAGAGGATTGACGATCTGCAGAACATGAAGCTAAACAAGAGTAATATCAAATCGTTTAATTCAGTAAAGACCTTACCAATCCTCTATCTGGACGTAAGCACTGTAAAAATTAGAACATACAGTCCTGCAAAAGTGCTGATAGTGTAATAAAATCTAATGGACTTTAAGTATAAAATGTGTTAGCATAAACAATCCCTTTAACCTCACACACATACTTGACATAACATAATATATTAGATTTTGCCTATTCAGAAGATGTGAATATAGTTAAAGAAAATTTGTGGTTTGAAATTATGCTAACAAGGGTGAATAATCCTATAAGTGAAGTATCTCTGACTGATTCACGTCATGCTGTTTAGTCCTGTTAAACATTCCTTTAATGTCTGTCCATGCATCCTTCACGGTTGACTCTCATAAAGTGTGAAATCTGTTTGGAGCCTGAAACTGTGTCAGTCGAAGCCACCTGCCAAACTGCCCTGAGGCATCCATAACTACCTAGTAGAAAATACTATAAGCTTAAATACACAAGCCAAGTAATGATAAGTATCCACGGTCCAGTGAAGCCAGCCAACAAAATCAAATTTGAAGATTACAGTTAGACGGGGGGTCTGGAGTAATAAGCGTTGTAGGGCAGAGGGCGAAGAGCAGGAGACTCAGGAGAGGTCAAAGAATTGGGTCGTCTCATAGTGGGGCTCAACTCTGCAGGATTCTTATTTCACACAACAAAAATATTCATTTATAATGTTACACCATTATTTTGTAGAAGAACTATGCTGACATGTTGTTTACTGTAATGAGACATACATTAAAACACAAATAATATTGGTATTCTCCCGTACTATATGTCCTGTGGCTTAATGAGGGAGCGGACATCTTTATATCGTCACTTGTAGTTGATCATCGCTCTGCATAAAAAATGTGCTGTAGAGCTAATTGGTATTCTGAATAAAGTCTGGACTGGAGACATATGCAAACCACCTCTCAAATTTGAAAGTGTGTTTATGCAATGCCCCTTTCCGTGTTTAAGCAGACTTTACACCTCTGATGTGCTCAAACTAGGCTCCCTCCTGTAGTTTTTAATGCAGTTTTGAGGATCACTCTGAGGTCATTTTAAACAAAGTAATAGCACATCAGTCAGTTTTGTTATGTGTTACCAATAATGAACATAATAATGATTTGATAATAAAGATTATATTTGATTCCAGGTTCTGCTAGGTCCATCGTCAGTCAGAATAAATGCTTTACACATGTGAAGCATAAATGAATTAAAGCAAAAGAACCATCAGAGCCTCCAAATAGATTTTTGTCTTCTAGTCATTTTTTTAAGATGTGTAACATATACCATGTCACACCTCTCTATGATATGATATGATAAATGAATACACTACTCTTATACACAACTTTAAACTTTTCAACTGTGTCTCTCATTTAGCCGTTCCCATACACACTCACACACAGAAGGCGGTGGAGCTGGCCTGACCTTCCGAGCAGTTTGGGGTTCATGTGGTTAGGAGGAGACGGGGATCCAACGACTAACCCTATAATTTACTGACAACCTGTTCTGTCTCCTCAGTCGCAGCCTGCCCACTTAATCAATCTCTATCACTCTCCCAAAGTGAAACACATAGTCTGTCCACCCTTTTGTACATCATCACATAATTACAAAGGACAACTGTGCCCTTGTTTTACTTACTGCTGTTCATAGGGTCTGTCCTGGAACCACAATCAAGATGATGTCCCGAAGGCCAATTTACAGTAACCACAGCTCTAGCACTGGTCCAGGTGCAGAACTGAGTTGTAGACTTTTTTGAATCTCACACAACTTCCTAATCCTCAGTCCAGACTGTTATTTTGGGCTGGTTGCCAGGCAGAGTGAACCGTTGTGGACTAGTTTCCCACCCGAGGTGGGTGGGATCTGAGATTCACCTCTCAGCAGTTGCTGGTCTGAATTGCTCTAAACATCTTGCAACCTGATATGTGGATCAATTAAAAAATAGTTAGTAAAAATGTTTTTTTTTATTCTATAATGCATCATTGGTAAGTGTTGTGTCTTTTTGTTATTTGTTCAGTCCTCTGCTGATTAATGGGCCAGATTAGTTTCCTTGGCAGAGATGAGGGAGATTGCTGACCTGATACTGATCATAAACCACACAGACGTTGTGGTCAGAGTAGTTTTCAAAGGGAAATCTGTAAAACTACGTTCAGAGGGACTTTAAAACACCAAAAGGCCAACAGGCTAATGACACTGAGCTCTCTGGAGTTCTTTGTTTCTGCAACCCCTCGTGTTTGTGCGAGTGATTGTCACCTCCGCTCAATAGACGTCCCCCTCCGTCTAACAAACATTTATCTTCCTGCTTCTCTTCTCTTAACCTGTTTTTAGCAGCCCAGCCCAGGTCCAGATCTGCCAGGCCAACTCAGACAGTTTAAGCCTCTTTATCTCCAGTAACTCTGCTTATCATTACGGTTGACTGCTTGGTCAGACCGCTTGCCTCACAGCTGGCTCTGCTGGTGAAACACTTTTTCCTGCAAGCCCTATGACTGTTTCTGTTATTTTGTCATTCCTTTGTTTTAAACACCATTTGTGTGCTTTTCTGAATTTATATCATGTTTGGACCATTGTCAAATGGTCAGCTTTTATCTGTAAAAATCAGATAAATGTATCATGGAGAAGTGGACAACCATAGAGTGCCCTTCAACATGGCTCTCAAATCACACAATCAACCTAAATAGAGATAATATTGACAAGTTATTGAGAATGATTGAAAGCTATTTCTGTGTTTGGAAGGAGGGTTTCCATATGTGATTTTCCTGGCAGGGAAAAACAGACCCACCCTGCCTGTCTTTAACCCCAAAGTGACCTCACTAAACCACTCGGTTGTCTGCTGCTGTCATCCTGACCTACATCTGTCAGTCTACCTGAGGCTGGCCGCAACTACAAGAGGTCAACACTGAAGCTCCAACTTTAGTGCCGCCACCTCGTCCCCCTGCACGCACAGCTTGAATGAAACTTGGTGAATTATATTTGTTTCATCTTTTCTGTTAAAAGATGAAACAAGAAGAAAGGACAGAGGATAAAGGATACATTTCTGCTCAAAACCCAGTGTAGAAATATATCTGGCAAATTCACTGACAAGCTGGTTGCCTTGCAGGGTGTGGCTCTGCTGCTTCCACAACCTGGACTGAGTGTGTGTGTGTGTGTGTGTGTGTGTGTGTTGCTGTCTGGCCGACATATGTAGAGGTCTGGCAGAGAGATGCTCACT
>JBAJHX010000036.1:18962434-18974251 GCA_037176925.1 Amniataba percoides
ACATGAATAGTGCAAGTTATTATAATACACATTGAACTGTCTGGATAAGTGTATCTGAGTCGACACCTCACATCTGTTCAGTCAGACATAAAACCTGTCTAGGGCGGCATGTGCACTTATTCAGTCTTTGACTAAATATTATTATTAAGAACTACATAAAATATTTATCAGAGGGGTTTTCCTCTCAAAACAATACTTTAGACTAAGAATTCTCTTATAAATCCCTTTTGAGTTCTTTACAAGATTCATTTCATTCAACAATATCAATTAAATTGTAGAGGAGATATGGTGCAAAAACACAATGGAATGTAAATCCACATGTAGAGTCAAATATAGAGTCAAAACTGTGTGGCTGTAGGGCAGCAGCAGTAATACACATACACATCTGATATATTGCAGTGCAGACAATACCAGGACTTGTACAGGCCAGTAGATTTATATTAACTTACATGATAAAAGTAAGTGATCACTCAGTCATGTAGTCTGTATAGAAACTCATGCATGTGTTCACACATTAACATTGAATCATATGATCAATTTCTTGATGCTGATTAATTTAAATACTTTTTTTTGCTGTTTGTCAATTACTCTGGTAGCCAGCATCGTTCCAATATCTCCCACTTCATCAGTAGAGGAGTCTGTGGTTCATTTTTGTCATTTTTGTGCCTGTGTGTGTTTATTATGGCCCAAATCTACAACTGGAGATTTAGTTTTTATTAATTATATGAGGGGTGTACAACGCAACTTTTAGTGACTGCATCATTTAAGATTTTAATTTAATCACCCGAGAGACTTAAATACACTTTTTGTTCAGCATTACTGTGCTCATTGCCATAAACACGATAAGCATCTCAGTGTCTCATGGTCTCAATGTTGCCTCTACTTTGTGCGTATGATGTCTTACTTTGCAAAGAAAAAGACTCGGAATAAAAGTAAAAGTAATTGTTCAATGGTGTGTATGGAAGCCCAATACTGCCAATGTCATGAAAAATAGATCATGTCAGTCATTATTATGAGAAACTTTCTCAAACTAATCCTTTGGTATCTCGTATTTTGAGACATTTAGTCATTATGAGATATTAATTCATTTTATCAAGAGTGTTTATCATTATAATGATTGACATCATTATACATGATCTTTTTTTTCAAACAGGTGGAGAGGAACTTCCAAATGTTCATAATGTTACTGATTTTCATTTTCATTAAAGTTATCAATTAATCAATTACCATCATATATACACAATACATTATTGTGATAGTCAACATAAGTACCTTGATGTTAGGTATGTTATGTTATGTACATTTTGATGGTAATACTTTTCAGACTTTTACTTAGAGTAAAGATTTCAGTGCAGGACACTTTTTACATTGTGGGGTTTATGGCAATAGTTTAAATTGTGTCTCTAAGAGAGAGAGAGGAATATATTGCACATATTGCCTTTCATGATACTTTATACATAATAGTAATATACAGTGTCATTAAGAATAGGGAATTGAGTAAATAACGCTATGCAATTAAAACTGCAAATGTAAGCAATGGGCTGTAGGTTCCACTCTCCAGACCTTCTCCTCCCTCTATTCCCCTTTCCTGCTTCTTTATGCTCTCTTTTTTCTCTTAGCCACCTGAACTACTAACTCCCCCTCTCTTCTGCAAAACATGCCAAATTGTTACAGTAACAAAGCACCATTGGTCGGCAGTCCTCTCCCACTTGGATAATTTATGACCACAGTGTGAGGAAACAGCTTTAACATGCAAGAGAGGAGTAATTTCATGGACAGCAATGGGCCGGCTACGGGTGAACAAAGGCGATATGGTTGTAAAATGGGAGGTTAAAAACATAACTGAATGCAGTCCGCGAAAGTGAAAGGTGGCCAAGATGATGAGGCGGTAAATGTGAACGAGAGGAGCTTAAAACTGATCCAAATGTATCTATTTAACAAATGGAGGTCTATATTTAAGCATGACAGGACTGCCAGGATGTATTTGGATGGATTCATACTGCTATCGTGTTATTCGTTTCAACTGCTGGATGCGTTTCTTTAAGCAGAATAATTATTGACATATTAGATCAGATTAGAACAGCCCTATTATAGTGTCCATTATTATTTTTCCCAGTAGGCAGGTAGCAAATTCGTTAGCCAAAGGTTTGGTTGCTAATGGAGCAATAAGTTCACACAGTTCATTCAAAAGACCTCATTCTGATAACTATCTGCTTTGTGGCAGAGGAGCTTAAATCAAAGTGAACAATGAAACACTGTCTCCTTAAAGACAGCTTGTTATTTTGCAAATTCATCTGTGAATTGATTTTGGTGTAAAATGTTAAAACTTGGTGCGTCCAGGCCTTTACTATCTTTAAATCATGAAGCTTGGTGATCTCACAGAATGGCAGACACGGCCCTGTGCCACCAACCTGTGCAGAGGTCGGATTAGCCAGATTAACTCAAAACACCTGTGTGGGTGTGCAGGGCGTTTTGCCTCCTCACTGCCACCACTGCGCAGTGTAATGGAAAAAGTGATTGTGGTCGCCATTAAATTCAATAATTAGCTGTGTGATTAAGTCATGTTAGGAAAAACGGCAATACATGTGGCGTTCACCGTGATGTATTACATGAGTCAAGCAGCTGTATGTTTAACTGCAAGCTGCTTGTAGAGGGTTTTTTTAGGGGGAACAATGGGAGTCTGTGACTTTTGGGAAGAGGTTAGCGAAGCTGCCTTTCTTTCTGACGTCACATGAGAGACGGGTCAGACTCTGGCAGAGTGCAGTGGTTGGCTTTAGGCTTTTCATGGGCAATAAGAGAGAAAAGTGCAAAACCACACAAGTGTTATCTTATGATTGTGGGGGTGCACATGTCAGCAGCACCACAGCTCATACTGTAGCCTGGTAAAGACTGCTATGACAGCTGTTATTGTATATACCATAGGAATGCAAGGCGTCTTTACAACATGTTTAGGTGTGGCCCGCAGTGAAGCTAGCCGCAGCTCCGCAGAAAAACACACTCTGGAGGAGACCAATGCAACGGTCTTTAACACACACACACTTTGTATGCTGAGTAGATAGTGGTGGTTAGTTTTTCACGCTGCCATAACAAATCTGCCGAGTGTTGATGTACCACATCATTATGATAAGCGAGGCCCATGTATCAGATCATGACATTAATGGGCAGCATATGGAAGCATGGACTTAAATGCTCTTATAGATGCACTGTGGTTGTGCTCCTCCATCGACATTTTAATAATAAAGCTCTTATGGGCTCTTTGAGAGTATTTCCTCACATGCAAATTATAACTCATGGCACTGATTGGAAGCATATGTCGGCAATATCCCCATGCTCTATGGAGGGTTGCATTTTACATATAGGTTTTTTGAAACGTGATCCTTGTTAATCTTTTGTGACAGAGTGCAGCAGCAATAAACAATAAACTCAAATATAGATGAATTTGATAAAAATGTGACTTAAAGTCATAATATAGATGCGTTGAACAGTGGTAACAAATCAGAGCTAGTAATAAACCTAGTCACAGGAGGTGCAAGCTAATCACCATTTATCAAACAGCTTCATAATTTACCTTCAGTTCTCCCTGCTGTGCGGACACGAGCTGTCCAACAAGCTGTTTACTTCTCTTAATTAGGCCTTATTTCTCTTTTTTTCCCCATACAAACTGCAACAAGATGTTCCATGTTTTCACACCCAGTGAAAAACAAAACTCTGAGAGTTAAAACTCTTTTTTCTTTTCTTTTTGCCTTTAGAAAAAAAACCCTTTAAAAATATAATATAAATAAGAGAAAATTTAAAATGTGATCCTGGGTGATATTGTGCGCTGCTTCTGGCCAAGTGTAATTTGATTAAAGTAGAAGTGTCACATTCACAAGCAGGATTTAAACCTGAGCATCGCTTTTTGAAGGAAAACCACTAACTTGTTTCTCACTATCAATGCCAACCTGTCTGGTTTGCGTATCCTTTTTTGTTTTCGATGGAAAACAAACCAGGCCTATTGTGAGGGAAGATCTGAATGGCTTCCTTGTCTTCTGTCTGATCTCTCATGTGTTTCCCAACTATTAATGTTATTGGCGCCATATGCTTGGCTGCTGTTGCTACAGTTTACCATGATGTATGTAGTCCCGGGCTGAGAAAGCCAATAAACAGCAAACGTGCTGGGCAAGACGATGATGATGTAATGTTGCCCTCAAACACTGAACCTATAGCTATTTTAAACCTAGAAAACATTGTTTTATAGACAGATGATGATACATTAGATGATGGATTTCATTCTGTTCATATATGATCAGCAACATATAGAAGATGTATGTGTGTCTGATTCATGGACATCCTATGATACTTGTGTAAACATTGTATAAAAGCTGAAACATTCGTGAAGTTTTTGAAGCAGGATAAGAAAAACTCTCCCATCCTGACAGACAGTTTTGGTTTCTGTAGGTTGGTTGGTTTCTACAACGCTCAAACCATGAGGAAAAAGTCACAATATCCAACACAATCTCATGAAATCCTGAACCAGAAAACCTTGTGAACCCATATATTTGCACAATACTCAGAGGAAGCTGAAATATAATAGACTTATATCCCTTTTCTTGTACCACAATTTTAAATTTATGACCTTCGGCTAGAGCGATTTCGATAGATTTGAATACAGAAGAGGTGGGAAATTCTGAGCAGGATTTAAAGCAGAAATTAAACTATCACAATGCTTTTCACAGAAGATTTCAGGCTCTGGGAAGTCTGTTAGAAAGTAAGTGTTTCTGTCTAGACAAGGCTGTGAAAAAGCAACTGGAGAAGTTGGACTGTTTTATTGGCATAGCCATTTGCTTCCTGGTTGTTTTGGCTCGACTCTGTCTCTTGGGCGGGAGAATACACCTGCTCAGAGTGTGTGTGTGTGTGTAGTTGGAGATGTCATTTCGATTTTGAGGCCGTGCTTGTGTGTATGTGTGTCTGCTAGTGTGTGCAAGTAATGTGCTACTTGTGTATGTTAGTTCATGTGTGTTCTTCATTAAACTATCTACAGGTCATTCATGCTAAATTTATTCTATCCTACAAGGTGGGGTTATATACAAAGTTAATTCAAAGAATTTGTGCAAACGCAAATTTCAATTTGTCTGAAAAATTGGCTGATGCTGGATTTTGAAAGCCTACCAATTAAAAAAAAAAAATCTGATGTGTACCTAGTCTTTTTGTTTGGCCATGTCCAATTTACTAACATGGAGGGTGGGACTAATGACTTGTACTGGAGCCAGCCACAAGGTGGAGATCGTGATGTTTTAGCTTCACCTTTGGGAAGTCGTCATGTTGTTTTATTATTCCCAGTTTATGGTTGAAATTCTCCTGATGCATCACTGACATCCTGATGCTGAATCAGAAATGGAGGAGGAAATTACTGTGGTGTTATCTGTCCTCTACATCCACCTTAAGTGGCCCTGGGTTTTTATAATTTATTCAATTTTAGTTATGCAGTATGTGTATATCTGTGCATAAACAATAACACTGCTGCAGTATATATCTTCATTTAATTTAAACAGGTCTGATCAATCCAAAATCCATTCAGAAAACAAACATTTTAAAAACTGACAAAGCATGAATTCAGACTTTTTACAAACTAGGATCATGATGAAGAGACAATTAAAAGTAACAAACTCATTATCTGACCAGCTGCTGTTTATACGAAAGAGGAAAGTATTTAGATACATCTGGGTTTATTCTATGCTTCTGAATATAAAATCTCTTATTATAGTATTTAACATAATATAAACCTGTACAGGTAAAATAAAAAGATACTTCCATTCATCAGTAGATATGTACTAACATACTGATCTATGCTTTAGATATCATTACAAATAAAGAAAATACAAAATGCAACCTCCAAAAAAAACAAAAAAAACAAAAATAAAAGGGCAGTATTAAGTAATAATCCACCCTCTATGAGCATGAGACACTGTATAGAGGGCAGTAGTTTGACCCCTGCTACAGGCATCCTGTTCATCCTGTGATAGCCCATCTGAGGCAGCACTTAAATCTGCTCACTCATGGTAAGTCATGCTGGAAAACATCATGAGCTAAAACAGCCAGCAACAGTGCAAAACCCTTTCCAAGTTCTGCGGTTTTACATAACGGAACACATGAGAGCCAGAGCTGCCGCAGAGCTGCAGGTAGACCATCTGATCTCTTGAAAGAGAAACATCTGTTGAATAGATGTGAGAGCTGAGAGAAAGCACTGCGGCTTGTTTGAGAACAAGGTGTAACAAAGTGTGACAGGAGTAGCCATTTGGTGCGTGCGTGTGTGTGTCTTTCGGCAAGTGTCTGCATGTATGCAAGTGTGTGTGTCCAGGTGTTATGGGAGGAGAAGACAGTGACAGGAAATTCCTCCTGATAGCAAGAACCAAAAGGTGTTGACTGACTGGCCTGCTGGCTGCTTGAACCACTGATTTGTGGCTTGCTCTCTGGGTGGCTGACAGGCTGAACAACTGACCTACCGGCTGGCTAACAGAGTACATTACTGGCAACTGAGCAGCCAGCTGATTGGACGGCTTTGACAGTTACTGTCTGGCTGATGGATGACGTTTGCAGACTGTCAGTCGGCTTGGGAACAGGGAGTTTGGCCCATGTGGGTGTGTGTGGTGCAGGGGATGTCTCTAGTAATGTGTTGTTAACAAGGCTGAAATAACATGATCACCCACTTAGTTTCCTCTCCGTGTCTATTTACAGCCATGCCATGCATCCCAAGGAGGTACGCAGGAGACTTTATCTAAAAGATTGCAAAGCCAAAAAAAAAGAAAAAATAGACCATCTTGAAGAAAAAGTTATAATGGGAAAAAAAACCTTCCTGTATGTAAGCACACTAAGAGGAAGAATAGGCACAATTTAGATTTATGTCTCATCATGTGCTTCAGCTTTATTAGAATTTAATCACTTTATAATGTAGTTTGCTTGTCAGTTTTTTACTTTTGTACTTTTTCCCCTTAAATCTGAAATATTTTTAGTGTCTGGGCAGCAGTGAGGCTCTGAGTCAAAATGAATGTGTCCGTCTGGACAGTAAGATGTCATATTGTGAGGGATTGTTTCCTATCATAAACTTCCAACTCTTCCTGTGGGTGACTGGCTTTAAGCAGAGTGTAACGTTCGACACACATTGATAAAAAAACGCTCAACTTCAGGAAGATGAAATAATGATAGAATAGCATTTCTGACAAAACCAAATAAAGTCCTCGTCATTACCATGATGGATTGTTGAGCTCGTGCAATTTTCAGCTCGGTGGACGTTTTTACAGAGGAACAAATGGAAAACCAACTCTGATATCTGTTTTTTCTGCAAACTATGAGCAATGCAATGCAGACGCTTTATGGATCGTGAAACCCCTCCTCTGAACAGCGAATGTCTAATCATAGCTTAGCAACTGTAACTAGGCATGGGAGGCCTGACAGACTTTCTCCACATGCCGCAGTGGTGTGCATGTGGCTGTAGTAAAACCATACCCAGCCTTTAAAGAGACTGGAGGGTGGTGTCTTTCCAAAACCAGAGACATGACTATAGGCGTCAAGAATAGATTCACAAAAGATGCAAACATCAACTTGTCCAGCTGACTGACTTGCCACCTACGGCAGTGAGCCGACTGATTACTTCCAAGACTATGAGTTAGCATTTCATTACTGTTTTGTGCAGTTACAGGTTCCATGCAGAAGAAGCCCCATTCATGATAAGCATTTTCAATGTGAAGAAGCTGGTGTTGGATATAATTTATTAATTAATTAAAGCATTTGCAAATACAAAATTAGCTTTATCCAAAAAAGTCAGTGATTTTATCTAGTATCAATGATGATAATAATGAGAAACTAATGAGAGACAAGAAATGAGAAACCTGCTTCTGTCAGTGTCTGAAATAGGGACGCATTGTTTCTTAAATTAAAACACGCCCTGAATGTAAGCATTTCATAGTCACTTGCATTTGTTATCCATCAGCTCTAATTGAAACTGCTCCTAATTTGATTCAGCAAATCTTTTCCCGTTATAAACTCATATGGTCAGTTCTAAAGTGACCATAATAATCACGCTGAGCAAAACGTTTGACCACAAATGAAAATACATTTTAATTTCTTTCACTCAGGATAACAACAAACCTCTTGTAATTCTTTCATGTTGATTTGGCAAAACATCTTTCCTCCTGAACAGCAGGGATTTTTTGTCTTTCCAGACGGATTTGGCTTCTGTCTCATCTGCAGGGAGAAACACAAATCGAACAGTTTGAAGTTTCCCACTGCTGTTTTATTTGAATAATACCAGATCTAATTTCTCATTCTGGACGAGCTCACAGTAAGCTGACAAAATAAAAATCGCTTCAATTTGTCTTCAGTGTTCAGAGTGGCCGCCAGTTACAACACAGCGCTTGATGAAAAGGAGAGGATGGCCAAATCCTTGAATAAATACGACCGACACAACGGAGGAGTCTGGCGTTTGGTGGATGCACCGGCCCACTGCGGTCTGAATGTGAAATAGAGATCCCTGACTTTGTCACTCCAATCAGTTTGTGGTTAAATCGTCACACTACTTCAAAGTGACTGGTTTGATAGAATACTTCTCCGGTTTCTGCATCAGGAGCTTTCTGTTCCTAACAAACTTGTTGACAACTGCAATTGAAAAAAAATCTCTCTCCTCACCCTGCTAATTTAGAAATGTTTATTTTTTTGTCCCCTCGATGAATGGCTTTCCTTGTTAGTTACTGAGAACCAACATGAAAAATTACTGTGGAAGCAAAACTGTATGTGATTCCATTACCCTACAACACATACGATTCATTAATACTTATACTTAATACTAATTTTAAATGTATAAGATTTAATTAACTGGCGTTAATACCACACATGTACTGAAAACAAATGTGAATCTCTCCAGTTTGGTTTCTGATGAAGGTTCATCTCTCCCTGAACTACAAGACTCCACAGGCTCCTGCTCTGTGATAAGAGAAGGTGTGGTGAGAGCCGGAGCAGCCCTCTGACTAGACATTTGACTAATTTAGATAAATTGGTCCAGTCTCTGCTGATAAGATTATGCAGCACCTCTCTCTCTCTCTTTCTCTCGCTCTCTCTTTGTGTGAATGCCATGTGCATCCCCAATGCTTTGTGTCCAAACATGTTATCAGATGCCTGCAATTAAGAGCTGTGCTGGCCTCCTTGATTTCCTCAGAGTAGGAGACGGTGTAAGAAGAGGGGAGCGTGGGGGGGTCACAATGGGCAGCTGAATGCGTTTAGAAAGATGAAAGCTTGAGTGTGTTTCTGTGTAGGTAGGTTTATTGCACTACAGGCCTTATTCGGCATACTGTGCTTTGAAGCCAACAGCCCAGGGAACTGACTGCAGCATTAGCGATGCATATGTGCGTCACGCTCTCTCTGCTGTTACTGATCAGCTTTAAACTGCTGCCAGGTGAGAACTTCTGTAGAAAATAAAGATGAAGATGACAAAAACACCAGCCTCTTTTTGTTTCAGGCATTTATCTCGTAGGGCAACTCAGCCAGGTTGCGGTGGTGATGTTGATGTTGATACGTCAAATCTGCTTGCCTTCATTAGACATATGAGTCAAGTGAATTAAGAATGAATGCAAGAATGAATCTTAAGAGTTAAATGTAAAGGCAATTTAAACTGTAACATGTTGTCTTTTTCATGTTGTTGACACTATATTTACTAATCTTAGGTTAGTGGACAATTAAATAGCCATTTGGATGTCACCAGTCTTTTTGGTACATTCTCTGTATTGTACAGTTCAAACTGTACAAGATGATATCGAAGGTTTTTAAAAAACTGAACAGCTACCATTGTGTTCTTTCCCTCCTCTGATGATTTGATAAAAAGCCCTGTTCCAACTGTGAAAGCATGTGAGGCCTGGCACAGATCCATGTACAACATATCACAGAGAGACTGATGACGTTGGGATGGTTTAACATGTGTTATCTAAATGAGAGCTGTCCAAAATGTTACATTCAACATTCAAGGTGTTTGTGTGAGAAAAGACTCTGCCTCAACCTTTATAAATGTGCAGCAGCAGGAGAATAATTCCCTCTGACATGTAAAAGGAGTGTCTACTGGCTTAAGAGAGTTCATGTCTACGTGGTGTAAATACAACGATACATGATATCGCAGATGGATATATCATTCTGAACAATAAAATGCAGAAAAAGTATCCAATCTGACGACACCACTGCAGTGAAGGAAAGATGAGAAAGAATCCCCAGCGGTTTGACAGTCAGGAATAAATTAAGGTGAAAATGGTGAAATTTTGTCCATCCATGTAAACTAAACATTCATCACCTCCGTTGTCAATATTTTTATTTTATACTTTACAAAGTCTTCTTCACTTTTAGTGCGCAGTTGATTGTAAAGCTGTCAGCTTGCACTATAACCTTTTGGCTGCCAGGGCACATCGTCCGCTGTACTTGCTGTAGCTTTGCGTACACAGCTTCACCTACACAATGAAGGATTATTATAGACATTTTGAGGTGTTGTCTTTTTAAGTTTGACCTCGAAATGAAATGGCCTAAAACATCTGGGTAAACTGTCGGCTTGGTTACAACCATTCAGACTGTTTCTTTGTTATGCTGAACCATACTCCCAGCATTTAAACTCGGCGAGTAAACCAAGCCTCCTAAAGTGAAAGGTCAGTGCTTTGACCATGAGACAGACAGTAGTTATTACATCCTGTCCTCGTCATGCATCCATACGTAACTGGATGCATTCCTAGCACTGATATGTACGGCCTCATGTGCAGGACATTATATCAGGACATATGTAGGCCCTGTCTAATGCAGTAATCTGTCATTGTGCACCATGGGGAGTAGCTCAACATGCTAAAGTATTCACCAAAAAAAATATATATGGCACTCAGCTGGATCCACAGCGCCTACTGTACATCATGGGAGTGCTTCATCGATGGTATTCACACCACAAGCATCCAACTCCACAGAGAAATGAGTGACTCAAGACATGGTAAAGCTGTGCATGCCATGTTCTCCAGCTCCTCACACATGGCAGCATTTCTCTAAATATTTGCCTCAGCTTGAAGACGACCACAGACCTTCTTCTCTTTGTGCACTCCAACATGACAGGGAGTCTTTTTTGGAGCCAGGATCCCACGGCTGGGTACAACCACCTGCTACACAAATCACGACTGAAAACTGAATTTGCATGTTCAAAGGTATTCTATTTTCAGCACCCCACAAAACCTTTATACCCGTAATGTTTACTTGACATTGACTTTTGACATTGCTGCACTTTTTAGAGCTGAATGGTTCTTCAATCATGGAAACTGAAGCACGCTCTCCGTTGTTTTCAAAAGCCCCCTCCATGCAAGATTTCTACAAAATACAAATCGTATTTCATGTCCTGCACAGCGCTGAACACGCTTTAAGACGTGAGTGTGTGAAAGTTCGTCACATGCCAGCTCTCACCATACTGGAGCACTGATGTATTTGCTTTGAGACAAAACGATCCATTAGCACAACCATTTCATGAAGCTTTGGTTTGGATGCGGACCACCAGCAGATGCTTTGTGTGTCATTATCATCAGTGCGGTCGTAGCTGTTCATGAAACCTTTTATAACTTGGCCATGAGAGGGCCTGTCCTCTAGTCCAAGGAATATAAAGGCAGGACTGGACTGAAATAGAGATCTATGATTGTGGTTACTCACTATTGGTAATAAAACGTGTTCAAGGAGCAACAGATTGTGGCCACTTATTCTCTAATTTCGCCAAGAGACTGGTCGGCCTCTGCACAGGAGAGTGAATCTTGGTCTGCTGGACCTGTGGGAAAGCCAAGTGGGTGG
>JBAJHX010000036.1:18974351-18996557 GCA_037176925.1 Amniataba percoides
CGCCAAGAGACTGGTCGGCCTCTGCACAGGAGAGTGAATCTTGGTCTGCTGGACCTGTGGGAAAGCCAAGTGGGTGGCTAAGAGCTGAAAATTATCTACTGAAACTACCCCACAAATTCTTCCCACAGTGGAAGGTCCTTGTTAAGATTAATTTGAGGCAGATATTTCCATGGCATTTTTTTAATCTTTTACTCTTGTTTGCCAGACATTTGTTACAGAAAGTATAAACATTTGCCATTATAACTACCTTAATTTCTCATTATATGCTGTGTAATCTGGTGAATAAGAAGACAATTGCAGTGTACCCTGAAACCATGTGATCATTTCTGCAGCTTTCCAAAATGGACAATCCATTTTGCTCTCTGGCAAGGATGGACAGCATTTTCTTTCTACTTCTGCTTTTCAAACCTCATGTCATGTCACAATATCTCTTTCTATTGTTATCTTATAATATATTATATATACATTTGTTCCATTATAATAAACCTGAATTTTAGTCTTTAAAATCTGGTGTTGACAACAAAAGAAATCTCATTATATTTCTCATACAGTGCAGTACAGAGTTACATACACACACACACACGCACACACACACGCACACACACACACACACACACGCACTCACTCACTCACACAGCTCACTAACTGAACATTCATTATAATGGAATGAGTTTCAACACCCCAAAACATCCGAATTAACTTTCCCAGATAATAATGACTACAGGATGCGTGACCATAAACACGTAACATTATAAGTTTAACCATTAAGAAATATGGGAAGCATTAAATATTCTTTTTAATGCAGGCTTCAAAGTTACAGTTTCTTCTGTTGAACAATGACTGTCCAACCATGACTCATTCCTTACAGTCTTACCAACAAGGAATTTGTGGATGTGACTGAGTCATTTCGCTCTGGTTCTGTTCGGTAGCTATGTTCAGTGTAATACCCAGAGCTGTGCGAGCCCTCTTATTACTGGTGTCAGTTCGTTTCACTGGCAATAAAATTCACTTGTATTTAACATTGAGAGAACTTGTTTCCCATTAAGTAGCTTCAAATATCAACCAAATCTGGCTCCTAAATCACTGTCAAAAATACTCTTTATGTACTAATTTGGATTCATTATTGGACTCAAAGCATGTGTCTTTTTTGCTGCGTATGCAGGGGGAATACCATTACATCATAGCCAAATACTTGAATTTTCCCTTGACAAGAGGACTTGACAAGTGTCTGTGTCTAAAGCAACACACTGCTGTGTTTCTTGGCACCACAAACTCTGAATGTAATTCCCTGACTCAACTTTGGCTGCGGTCCCAGAAACATATGCAACATATGGTAGACATGACGACGGAGTTGGGGAACAGCACGGAGGGGGTGTGAAGAAGAGGCAGAGATGGCTGAGGAATGAAGAGAGGTAAAAGAGAAAAAGAAATCAAATGGGTGGCAAAAAAAAAACAACTACCAAATTTGAATCCTTAGAATCAGTAGCTCTGATACTTTTCTGTGATCGCACCAACACAGGTGAACTTTGACCAAAAATGGCAAAAATGTTTTTCTTTCAATTTATTTATAATAAATTCACACACATTAGACTCACAGTATAGCCAGTTTTTTCCATTTTTGGATATTGGCACATGGCGGTCTGCAGAGTGTCAGAGGAGCTTGCTTCATGCTAATCTTCAGTCGATATATTTTGCACAATTTAATGGGTTTATTGTACTTGTTGAAACTGACAGTTATTGTCCCTGTGGAAACGTCTAGCATCAGCGCGTGTGAATGCCTCTCTAGAAATGTAGCATAACAAGCCCAGCGACAGCATTTTAAAATACAATCGGTGCCCTTCACTTGCCAAGACACTTGGGAGAGTCATGTCTTAATTTGGGATCAGTCTTAGTGTAACTAATCCTACTGAGAGCAGCAATCAGTGCACAGATGCTACAACTGCCACTGCAGCAATGTACTGTTCCTGTGAGGCTGGCTTCTTAACATCAGCAAACACAGGAAATAACACAAAAACATAAAATAGTCTAAATCATGACAGACAGATGCTGCAGTTTAATGTTATCTGAACGTACAATGTAGAATATGCAGTACAGTATACATATGCACATCACTGGCACTATGCAAGCAACACATCATGTGGACTATTTGTACTATGGTAGCATCACACTGTAATCATTAACAATTCCTTTCTTCCTGGCAAATGTAGCAAAATATTCCCAGCATAGCTATGTCTGCCAATCATGCAATTCATGCTCCTAAGTGAAATCAACTTCATGTAAAAAGCAAAAGAGCAGGGAATACATTCACAGTGACACCAGACAGAGACACTTTCTGGGCTGCGAGCCATGGATGTCCCACTATAGACAGTCTTACCAGCTCAAACCAAATACAGTAGTGCAGACTTGGCTTACTGAAGTAACAGTGTGCTCGTGCAAACCTCAGACAAAACATCCTGTTTAAAATCTCAGCATCTGTCATGAAAACCCTTCAGGCTCATATACACTCTGCAATTTTGAGCTGTCCCAGATCAAAGCTGACAATTGTGCGAGAAATGTGGAAGTTAATTAGTGATAATCTTACATTGCACAGTGAGACAGCTGATTTTGATTTTCTGCAACAAACAAGCACCAACAACTGAAAACACCTGTGTGGGGGTGCAGGGCCTTTTATTCATGATCATACAGTAACACCTGCAGGACTCCCCTCACTTATTTGATTTTGCTCCCCAAATTAAACAAAACTACCTACAAAGCTACTACCAGGAAGGAGGTTGAAAAAAGCTACACCAGATGGTTACGTTCATGGAGCTCTAGACATGACTCCATCTGTAATGAAAAATACAATTGCAGTTCAGTTTTATCTGTCATGTGAAATAAAAACACTTTGATTTTGACTTGAAATAAACAGCTGACATGATAATACAATTATTCAGTGCAGGAGTCTCAACCAAGGTGCTGAACAGAAACAACTGTAATAATGTAGGTTAAATAACAAAATACTACCTGTGTGATCATGGAAAATCTCACCTTCCCGTGTTTTCATTAAGCAAGATCAGCAGCTTAACCTTTCGGAGCCACTGCCTGTGTCTTAGACCACCCGTTGATCTTCCTGAAGGCCACAGAGATGGTTTACTTGTGTCTTACAGAACAACAAGCTCCGCTGGCTCAGACTCTGGCACTGAATTTAAGATTTGGGGGTTTCATCTAAATCCTGCTCAGATTCTGAAAGGAGGAATGTTTTGATTTTTTCTTGGCTGAAGCTCAGACGCAGATTTGATGTGTAATCGTGATGAATGGAGCCGTTTATGCCTCTCTCCCCCTGACTTTCTCTCTTTGTTTCCCCCGTGGGTCTCCTACAGACAACATCAATCAAAAGCAACAAAATTGTGATGAAGCCTGCTGCTGAAAGTGGATGAACATAAATGGATTGCACTTGATCAGGAAAGTACATCTGCCAGCACTTAAAGGCTACAGCAGGACACGGAGCAAAGAGCATCTTTGATTGCACAAAGTTGTCAGCTGATTCTCTCAGTTGTTTTGTTTCTTTGTGAACAATGTTTTATTTCGTGGTCATAGCAACAATGTTAATGTTCAGACAGTTCCGTATAACTATTTACACTTATATATTCCAGTATTTGTTGAGGTACACGCTTTCAGAAACAGCTGATGTAAGATCAGTCTTACTGTAACTAATCCTATTACATGAGTGTCTCTGAGTAGCAGATAACCATTCCCACCTCAGTCCAAATGAGTTTTTGTAATGTGAGACTTGAATCTATATGAGCGTGTTTCTGAGCTAAGGAAAAGGGTTTATGTGCAATTTGTCAGCCTTAAGACTATTTTAAATCAAATCATGTGAAACTAATCTATGAAATTCAAAGAGGGTCAGATCCATCCACTCCCTACACCTTCTCACTCAGTGATGGAGGGAAACCGAGTCAATCTCGCTGCTGTGGAAGGACTCTTATCTAAAGGAAAGGGTATAAATAGAGCAGCAAGCTTTGAAATGACATCACCTTTCTTCAGTGGAAGCAGGTATGGTTATTAATTGTTAATTGAATAAAGAAAAACTACCTTGCTTTGGCAACATTTCTGCCTCTGTGCATTATTTTTTCATTTCAGTCTTAATCTGATTAGGTCCTTGAGTTTTGCCTGAGGTTGCGCAACACAGACAATCAATTCAAATGAAATGAACACATGGACCGTTTTCTCGGGTACACAAAAGCATGTTCATTCCAAACAATACATACAATGTAACCTCTAATTCTACCGTATGTGCACAGAAATGTCTGTCTTGTGGTTAGGCAATTTATTACTTATCCCTGGGAAATAACTGCATGGGACTTTGTAGGTGTATGATGTTTCCTCCATCCCAGACTTGCAAGAGGTGCTGCACTTGACTGGAGTGTGTTTTAAGCCACAGGGATCACTAGAGTATTTTGATTCTGATTCTGCTGATTGTTAGCTTGCAATGATGCGTTATAACCTACTCCCACTTAAGGCCAGTCATTCAGTGAACTCTCTGCAAACAGAGTGAAAGTGTGTAGGTTGGAGGTGTGAGGGCAAACCTTGAATTTAGCCTGAGAGGCTACAGCCATGACTGGCCCTTTGAGGGTGCAGGTGGATGTAGACACAACAATGCTTTGAGCTAAATGCTCTAACTTCACCATGCCAACATTTTCACAATGACAATGCTGTCATACTGATGTTAAGCAGATAATGTTGATCCTGTTCACTACCTAAGTTGAGCATGCTACCATTTGCTAGTTATTAAAACAAGCAAAGTACAGCAGAGGCTGATTTGAATGTCATAAATATTCAATCATAAACCAAAGTATTGGTCAGAGTCCGTGTGAGACGTCCCAGGGGCGACGTATGTCTGAACAAATATCACTGAGATCAATCCAACAGTTTCTGAGATATTTCAGTCTGGACCAAAGTTGCAGACTGACTCATCAGCTGACCATGCCAAACCTGGAGCCACACTGCTAACATGGCTAAAAACTGGAGGCAGAGACGAGAGATATTAATCATGGGAAACATGACAAGAACAATAAACAAACTTCTTCGTGCACTCTGAATGTGTCCGTATGCATCTCAGCAAAATCACAATGCGTGTGATGGGTCAAATATGTCTAGTTACCGAGGATGAGTAATCCATGAGCAAGAGTTAAAGTAGAAAATAAACTCATTTTAAAAATAATCATGAGCCATTTCACCAAACATATTTACAGTGTATTAATAGACTCTCTAAGTACCAAGAATCCCGAGTGCACAGCAGACCTCCACTGCACAGTAGATCACAGTTAAACAGAAGGACTGTGCGTGGGCAAAGGTGAAGAGTATTACACAATATCTGCTTTTTTAAAGTCTTGGTTTCTGGGCTCCCCTGTTCCCCTAACAGACCTGATGGAACAGATAAAGAGTGAAGTGGGGGGTAAGAGCAGAGACAGGAAGAAATAGGAGGAGAGGGAGCCGGGGAAAAGGGGGAGGCAACGGATGAGTGAGTGGTGGGGAGAAAGAGGGAGAGAAAGAAAGGGACAAACTGAGACACAGAGGACTGTGGAAGAAGTGTGAATGTGAGAGGTAAACACAAGAGAGACGGTGGGGGTCAGTCAGGCAGTGTGAGTGTATGTGTGAGTGTGTGTGTGTGTGTGTGTGGGTGTGTGTGTGAGTCACTGGTAGCGGGCAACAGATGTCAATGCAGGGGGTAAAGCTTTCTCCAAATTGAACAGCCCCCCCAGGAACATTAGTTACTAACATACCAAAAGGAGACGAGGTGGGGGAGAAGAGGAGGAAGCAAGGAAAGTAGAAGAGAGGTTAGAGGAGGAAAGTGTGAAGGTAAAGAAGAGGGGACAGAAGGAGAGAAGAGGAGAAAACAGGAGGAAAATGAGAGAGGGGATGCAAGGGAGTAGGTGATAGAGGCACTAAAGGGAGAGGGGAAGAAGAAGAAAGAGGATGTGGCCTCACATGTGGGGCAAAAGTCACAGTGGTAAACCAAAGGTCCTTGGAAACAGATGCAGCCATTATGGGGCTAAAAGGTTCTCTCAGATAATCATAATGACTTTAATTCATCTGAAAAAAAAAAGGACACTTCTAAACGTCTAAATGTGTTTGGAAAAAAATACATGCCCCACATGACAGAGGAAAACATTTGTAATGTACCCATCATTTTGTTTTAGGTAGCTTCATTAAGACAAATACAGTTAAATATGTCCTAAGCAAAGATAACTTTCACAAAACCAAGAGCACAAAGTACTTCTAAACTGACTTAATAGTTTAGGGGATCATTCAGACAAATAATAATTATTGTAACCAGCAGTGATGTTTTATTTTTTGACTCAATAATAGTTTCTGTTACAATAATCCAGTTTCCTCTATTTTCCCACTTGATAAGATCGATAAAATGTGACAGCGACATTTGTTGACCAGCCTTTACCCTCAGATCAGTATCAGATGATGTACATGGCCACATTAATGTCAATATGACATACAGTAGGGGATGGGGGTGGAAGTTTACTGAAATCATTGCTGCACAAATTCTGAGATTTGAGTTGTGGCGAATCACAGATGTTAGCAACAAATTCCACAGGCAACCATAAGTTACATAACCCCTTTGACAAAAAAAAGTATTTTGGTCAGTAAATATGCCGTGTCATTGTGAAATGTCAGCTCCTCTTGGCTGGTGGTGAAAAAATAAATGAAGTTCCCACCATGGTGCGTCAAAAGACAGTTGAATGGCACTGACCAAATTCCAGTGTGTGTTTTTATTTTCCTTCGCAGAGCAGCATCTTGATATGTTTCCCCCCCCGCTCGGTATTTGTTGCATATCTTCATTCTCTCCTTTACACTTTCCAGTGAAGAATAATCCCAGAGAAATATTTAACATGAAACTTTAAACTCTTGTGTTGATAGGGATCAGGTACCATTGCACATCATTGCAAACATTTACATCCAGACTGCCCCAACCACACATCCAGAAGACATGTTCTTCAGCTCTGTGGATGATGACTTTGGCTCAGAGAAAGCATAATTATCAATTTTCCTCCACTACCATCCCTCATGACGTTTTATGTCTTCACTCTTGGGGGCACAGATGACTAACAGTTTCTGGAAACTTTGTTTTGACCAAAGACTCTTAAGCAGATGGATGTAGCTGACAGCTTTTTTTCAACAAAAAAATGGAAGGAAATCAGTGCTGAAAAAATGTATCAATCTGTCATAAACACATTGCAATTCTGACCAAATAAACTGACCACGATCCCCTGCAAGCACTTCCTGTTGGCTAACAACGGCCGTGAAACCGCACAGTCCCTTCAGAGCCTTCCTGGAAGCGTTGACGAATAAGACCTTCTTTGAATCCATCAGACTACACACACTATTTTAACATCACTCTCCAAAAGTGTGTGTAATGACGATCACACCGACGTGCAAAAAATGTGCACCTGCCCTCACTTTTCTCTCTCTCTCTCTCGCAGTTTTTCAGTCATAATGGCTACCTTGCCTCAGTTTCAGGTAGCTTGTGCCTTTGTTTTTACCTTTACCTGTAGTGATAACAGAGCAGGTCCTCTTCACATGTCAGCCCTCTCTCTGCCCTGTGTAATGAACACTGGCATTAGTCTTATATCAGTGGCTGGAAAATCACTCATTCTCCAATTGAAAAGAGGACATATTATTCACAACCAAAGTGATTTTATTTAGCTGCGTAACTCACTGGACGACAAGCATGATATATTTCGCTCACTCAAGTTATAATTATGCCCACTTTATCTCTCAGCAGCCCTGAAAATAGAAGTGTTTTTCTGCCAGAACAAAAACCAAATCATGCTGATTATCTCCAGCGGTGAAAGACTACAGTACAGTAGTCAGCCCCGTTACCACTAATAGCATGAAATCAGTAGTTGTTGATATCATGTGGTAAGTGGCGTTGCGACTTATATATCTTCATTTTCAAATCTATTTCTCCTTCACCCCAGCCTGATGCTCATGAATACTTCTGAGTGACATTTTCATGTATACTTTATATGTTGAAGTGATAGAAGAAGGTCCTGTATATATTACAGAATAAAGCTCCAAGTTAAAGAATATTTATGTTTAGTTGCCAGTATGACGTGGTGAAAGAAGTGACAATCAAAACATAACCTCAGCCCTCACAGTTCATTTGCTCAGCACAAGTAGTGCTCTGCATATAGCTGTGTATTTCCATGACTTCATAAATAATCAGTACGCACACATGGACAACATAAGGTACAAATGAAGTTAGGGGGAAATCCCACCTATTACTTCTGCCCAGTATGACGGCAGAGAACATGTTATTGAGAGGTCAGTGGGGAGCACCGGACATTCGGATCTAACCACCCTCGGCATACGTCATATGTCCACATTATAGCATAGCATAGCTTGTGTCAGCTCACTTGAGAAGCATCAGTAATATCATGGAGTTGTTTTTGCAGCACAATCAAGTGCAAGAAAAGCATCCATGGAGATGCAATATGATACAATGCGCTGAATAATGATGAATACACACACTGAATTAAGGCCTCTTGTGGAACTGAACTTATAATTTTATGTTAGTATCTAGTTTGTAGCAGCACTGTTAAATTTCCTTCCAAGCTGGAGAAATGTGTTATTAGTTTATTGAAAACATCTACTTGAGGTCAAATGTGATTAAGTTTTAATATCACTCTAGTATTAGCTGAACTGAACAAACTGAGCATAACAGAACAATACCCAGGCCAGTTTGCAGGTTGTTCATGAGGGCCTCAGAATTCCTTAAGAAAGTAAGCACAAAAATGAACTTCTGTTCTATTACACAATAACGAAATGCATAAAAAAGGTTTTATTCCCATCAAATCCCTGCGTCGTTGGCTAATAGACTGGGCAAGTCCTTATATAGGTGTTCTTTGATTGGCATCCCTGATAGGACCAGAACTTCTCCAATCAGGACCGTCAGTTTTCCTTGCAGGAAGTCAAAGTGGGCCATGTATCCCGGTTGGTGTATTGCAATACTAAAATAATGAAAAGGGTTAGACGCTGGGCAGGGACTGGCTAAAATGACAGGTTGTAGAAATTTGATAGTAGAAAAATAATTCATATAATAAGGTGCAATGTCGATTTTTGAGAAAATTTAGGGATTTTAAGTGTGCCTTTGAAAAAGGCCTATTTCCCCTCACAGCCCTTAAAAGTTTCTTGATTTTGATACCTGTGATGAAGCGTAAACACAATTTGGAAAAAACAAACCCTCAATATAAAGAGATTTAAAACCAGGAACTATGCTGAGGTTAAATAATTGTCACTGACCTCTCCTTATCTCTGACACTCTGTCACTCTGTCACACTCTGTCTCCTCTTTTACCAGCTTCCCTCAGACTGACTCACCTACGTGCCCACAGCTGCCCACCCAGACACAATCTGTCAAAAACCTTTAAATTGCAGTGGGAGCAGCTGAGGTATGAGAGACATACCATCATACCGCGAAGTCCATCTAATCCTTTGAAGCGCCTGCTTCAGAGTTTGCCGAGAGCCTGCTGGAAAATGTCGATCTCAACACGTTGGCCTGCCAGCTGCAGCGCTTTGCCCTCGTCAGAGCCGTGATTAGTCGTGTAAAATGAGTGAGATTAATGATGTGACATAATGTGATTTCAACTCCAGGAGTTTTATCCTCGGATCCATTCTCCAGCTCAGGTCCTGTGTTTCCTGCCCAGGTTGTCTGGTTAGGAAGGTGCCTGGATGGTGGAGACGACTCCAGCTGGGGAAAAAGAAAAATCTGGATACAAAGCCAGTAGAACTGGTCTCTCCTTCTCCAGCAAGTGTTGTCTATAATTATGTCAGAGCCCTCTATAAATCACATAAAATAAGTGAATTTGCTGGTTCTTTACTTCTTTAACTCCATTTTTTCCTTCATAATCATATCCAGCAACCTCAGGGCCAAACCAAACCCAACTATCCCGACCTCAAAACCCCATCCCCCTTAGAGGTCCTGCCCTTGAGCACCAATGACTACCGATATTTACTCTAAGTGCTCAAAGTCAGAACTTGAGGTACCCTCCTCCCTTTCCACAACTAAATCAATTCCATCTCCAGCTTTAAATGCTCTGCCTTGCATAATAACCTTTGCTCCAACTACTTGTCCCAGCTACCCCAGACCTAAAATGCCCCAGTTTCAGGTCTGGTTACATTTTCTCCGTCACACCTTCAGGTTTCCTTCCCCTGATCCTCCCCTCAGCAGTATTAGTTTCAGCCGGGCTCAATTCATGGCTCAGCCCAAACTAAACAAGGCCCAAGCCAGTGTAAAACAGGGTGCACTTCATAAAAAGGTGATGTCAGCTAGCAACGCGGACAGACGGGACTCTGTGCTCTGAGCGCCGGACGGCGTGTTTTGATGCACGCATGCCTGATGTGTGAATGTTGTGTATGTGTGACCCAGTCTCCACCAGCAGACAGTTTTCAGTGGGCTTCGAAGCTGGCTTTGAAGTGATCTCATGGGAGCCATTAGCCAAAGCAACGGCCTGCTCACAGAAGAATGGCATCATGGAACAGAGAGGGGGTGACAGCATTCGACAAACACGTTTCTGGATGACAGAAACAGTTAATGACTGCGTACAAGCTGCCTGGAGCGAGGACAGTGCATTTTATTATTCTAAATTGTCTTTCAATCCACTTTCAGACTGTCATAAACTAGATTTTGACTTATCCACAAAACAATAAAATCTAAACTGATTTGCAAATAAAAAAGTGTTTACATGATACTGTTTGTTAAAGTTCAGCAGGGATCTTTCTAAATTGACTAAATTAAGAGAGAATTTTTTCTTAATGTTACAGTGTAGGCTTTATTCTCTAATGTATTAGTCTTTAAAGCTGCTTTAACCTTAATTTTAATAATATAGATAGATCAAAACTCTGTGATGTGAAAGCACAAAGAACTCTGCAGTTCCCATAAGATTTTGCAGAGCTTTAGACTCTTTCAATCCACGGTTGTTAGTTGTTTAGTAGTTGTCGCTCTTGAGGTGTTATTTCTGCTCAAACAGGCATAATTAGCAACTAGCTGGTAAACATAGTTAAACATTTAGCAGCTAAAAAGACAAATATTACTCTCAGCAGTTGTCGGAGACCAAAACTAAGATAAACAGTGTGATGATTGCACTGTGAACAAATTCACTGCATCAACATCAAGATGTACTGTCACCTTCTGCATCAAGAAGGTGACAGTACATCAGCGTTGTGTTTACAGCTTGTTTACAGCTTGTTTACAGGCGATGACGCAGGTGAGAGATCTGTTCAAATGGCACTGCTTTTAATCAGCTGTTGATGCTGTTTAACTAGGTGCAGGAGGAAACAGCTAGCCTGGCTCTGTCCGAAGAGAACACACATCAGCACCTCTAAAGCTCACAAATGAACACATTACATCTTGTTTGTCTGATTTATATTGAGTTTGTCGGCAACTTCCTCAAGTCTTGTTACCGTGAGGTTACCAGGGGACCAGCAGAGACTTTAAGAAAGCATATTTTAGTGAGTTGTCTTCTTACTTTTCATCTCCTTGATGTAGAGTTTTTGAAGCAATTACACAATGAATTAGTCAGTCAACCAATCAATGACTCAGTGAAGCGTCATCGTGATTAATGTTTCTTGCTCCATTTCCTTCTCTTCTCCTTCAACTTCTTGTCTGTTCCTCTGTTTTTCTTCCTTCCTCCTCCTTTATGCTCCTCTTCCTCCCTCCTCTGTTCCCAATGTTTCATCCACCTTGTCATCTTGCAGCTCCCTCTTCTCTCTCATCCCCCTCATCTTTCAAACACACACACACACTGCCTCTCCCTCTGTCTGTGCCTCACACAAACGCACACACACGTGCAGTTACAGATACATTTGCACAGCGATCGTGGCACCACACCCCGACTGGGTCGCGCCTTGAAGGGATTACGAGGTTACACCCCTGTTTGCTCTGGCGCCCGTTCCGATTGGACGAAATGGGCAAGAACCCATTTTCCCATCGGGTGATATCGATGAGGGCGATTTGGCATTATGAGCAGCACACGCGCAAGCTCACGTGCACAGACACACAAAAACCCACACCATGAGAATTTACTGACAGATGAATCATCAAACATGCCATGTTGCTCAGAGACTCATTAACCCATGTTCTCCTCTTTTTTTACGGTTTGTGCGTCTTGGTAGTTGGCACTGTATTGCCACTGCGTTCCAGGACACATTTCTTCTTGTTTCTGTGAAATAAATCTTCATTTGTACTATGTTTGGGAAGTTAAGTGCATTAAAAAAGCCTGACACATTGTCTCCATCTTAATCCCTTACAGCTGCAATACTGAAGGAATTAAGCAAAATCTTCTGAGACACGCAGGTTTCGTTTTCTGTGTTTGTGGCAAATCCTTTCAATTATCTTGCTTCATAGCTATTGTTGTCTTATGACTTGGCATTCTCAGTTTAAGAGAGCATGTTTGAACTTAAAAGCAAAAGAAAAATGCTAAATCATAGAAACATGTGAGCAAGACTTACCAACTAAAAAAATGGATTCAGTGTCATTTAAATGTTTCCTGTTAAGGAACAATTGCTGTTCTTGAAAACAATGAAGGTGAAACAAAGTGACTTTTTGCTGAAGAGGTGATGTGCTGTATATGCTTGAAGAATACATGTGTTGCTTTAAAACATTTGGCAAGCTAGAAAAGGTTGGAACGATTGTCCTCTTTCTAAGAAGTGAGACACTTTTGTTATTTGGCTCTCTTTGCTAACAGCTGCTGTGCCGTGCATGTGTGTAAGGGCTTTTATGTGTGTGTGTGTGTTTGTATGTGTTATATATATAAATATGCTTGTGTATATTTTTGGATTCCTTTAGGAATGGGATTAATTTATGGATATTTTCAGCAACATCTGCACACCGCCGTCTACCCATTTCTATGTTTTAGCATGTCTAACATCTGTGTGCGCATCTTCGTATCAGTAAGCGCACACGCACTAATGTGTGTATGTGTTTCCACCCAAACACAGAGTGTTTCCTAGAAGGCTAGCTCGCCGATGCAAAGCGCGGTGGTCTGGCTGTTTGGGCTCAGAGCAGGGGATTTTCCCCAGCCGCCTAATTAGACCCAGCAATGATGTCATAAGGCAACCATGGGTCACTGTTGTCAAGACGACAGGTACCGTGTAAACCTAGCGCCACTCAGACACTGTTTAGTTCAGCAGTTGCAGCTTGCAGCAGCAGACCTCTGCTCCACGGTGCTTGATAACAAGGTTTGACTCAGGCTTTAAGGTCACCTGCTACTCACATTCACTATTAGTGTCTTGAGAATGAAAGGAAAGTGTGCTGTGTTTTATTGAATTTTCATGGGTTTTTAAGTCATTACCATCCAGCTGCAGCAAAATGTACACACAAGAAATATGTTAATATGTAGTGTCAAAATACACACTAGCTGTCCTACACTTATCTGTGCACTTAAACACTCCCATGCATGAACACATTCCAGTAGGTCAGTCACACACATGCTATGCTGCAGGATGTTTGTGTGTGTGCTGGTGTAATTGCCTTGAAACAATGCTGTCTTTCTCTGCGCTAAAGGAGCTATAAAGGATGCATGGCCAGCCAGATGTTGCCAGGGTGGTTGTCCACCAGTTTCTCTCAATGTGTTCCTTATTTGATCAGGCAAAGTGACACACCGCAGACCCACTATCTCCATTCAAAGACTCACACAACATTCACAGATGAATAAGCTCTCTGTCCAGATTTCTTGGAAGTGTGTGCGCACATTTGCATGCACACAAAGACACATCCCATCCACATTTCTACACGCCGCGCTTGTGTGCCCATACGCATTGTATTTAACATGCTGTCAGCACGGGGCTGATGGTCCAAACATCCTTTTCCTATTTAAGGTCAGTGTCCTGAAAAGAATAGGAGTCTTTCACAACACAAACTGTAAAGCACACTTGGCTTGATGAACAATATATGTGGCAGAGTCAGGCCTTTCCCGCTACTGTCTTATGGGAAACACACCGTATTAAATCCTCTAACAGAAAAATTGTGTATACATTTCCTCCAAAGAAGAAACCCTCAAAGAAAAGTGATTAATGACGCTTTCACTCACTAACAACCAACTCAAAGTAGATGGGATTCTGGGAAGAGAGAAGGGGAGACAGTGCTGTTTATCACCCAAACACAGACCTGGCCGACCAACTGGAAACAACCTGGTAGTGATTTTACGAGACAAAAGGTAGTCTGTCTTTTCCTTACACAATTCAAGCCCCGCTGCCGAACAATGCGCTGCATGTACATGATGATGATATAATGGCGTGGCTGGAAAACGACGCAGGCGACGCGTGAGAGGAGAGGGAGATGGAGAGGTGTGGGGAAACAGATATGAGAGCTCCCGGGGAGATGATAGCTGCAGGGAGATAAACACGAAAGTAAAAAAAGAGACTCAAAGAGAGTCGGGCGAGATGCAAAGACAGTGGTGGGATCGCTGGAAAACAGGAAAAGAAGGGAGAATGGAAAGGTGCACAAGGGAGTAAGAGATATAGCATGAGAGAATTCATAAATAAAACATGGAGAAACTGATGCTTTGGAGAGATTTGCTGGCACAAGTATTCACTTTCTGCTGCCAGCTGTCTAAAGCTGATGGCAGAGAAAACGTACATCTATCAGCCTGCAATCAGCCTGAACAAATGATGTGGGTACATGATGCTGATTTGTTGACAGAGCATGTGAGGTAAGCAGCCTCGAATGAGTGAATAGGAGCTTCATACAAAACACATTAGCCACATTTACGCTGAGTAAACAGAGGAATGAGCCTCAGCAATGTGATATTTTTCTGTTGCGAAACGTTGAGACTTTTTTAAAACAATTTCTCATGTTATTGACGCTGTGTCTGAGAGTTGTCAGTTCCACTTTAGATATTTTCAAGGCTCCAATGTGCTTCATTCATTTCAGCCTGATATTGTGTTCAAGCCATTTTCTTGTTCGGTGAGGAGGTTGTTTTGTTGTGTTTTGCTCTCACCGATATATAGCAGGTAGCGTAAGCATCGTATTTTTGCCAACAGAGCTCTGATTGGTGGATTGCTCCTCCATCGACAAATGTGAATTGTGAGTTTAGTTCAATTCAACTCCACCACTACAAAGTGAAGCTTTAAAACATCTTGTAACTCATTTGCATTTTTATATTTATTGCATGAATTGATATCAAATTAAGTTCTTATTATTTAAATTTTATTGAAGAGTACTTTTATGGTCAGCTATTTGATCATTATGAGTGGTTTCCACTGGGCTATTGGTTTGTATTGCATTACCTTCTACAGATGACTCTGTAATGGTCGCTCAATGCATTTGAAGCCTTCTATTTTTATTACTTTCTCTTAATATTGTTTTGTATCCTTTATCCCATGTTCCTGTATCCACGTGTAGCTTCTCTTAGTTGATGAAACAAATATTAGTGCAGACGATGGCGGTTTCATTGATTTCATCCACGCTGAACTGCTGAATTTAAAATATCACTCACATCACAGCTCCTCTTTCTAACCACTTGCTGTGGAGCATGTAAACAGGACACCTTATCCCATCATTTTCTTAAGTGCTCATGTAAACACTTTAATAGTCACCAGTCATATTTGGACAGAAAATATTTGGCCCGTGTAACCACACTGACTGTTGAATTATTTCAGCCTCTGAAGCCAGAATGAGTAAATTCAGTGTGTCCTGGGACTCCTGGGTCATTAACACTTGCTGAAACTCCCTCATATGTTTGGCCACAACACACCCACGTGCAGGCCTATCATTACTCTCCCTGAGTGTCCCGAGCATGGGTCTCGGGTGCGCTTACGTCCGCATATGTGCGGCACTTCCTGGCATCTGTAATGTGTCACCTTTTTCTGGAACGGAGGAAAAAGCTGCTCAGTTTCACTGCTGACCTCAAAGATCTTTTTGACATGGGACAATGCATCATCACTGCACATGTAGCACTTAAAAACCACCTCTCTTTATTTGAGAAAATATCCCGTCTGTGAGATCAAGTGAGAACTGATGACCACATTGGGATGGTGGACTTGAGACACATGAGGATACTGACATCTAATTGGTTTCCTAATACGTGCGTATGTCACAAATTAGCGGCGTGAAGTTCCAGATTAAGTTGTTCTAACAGGGAAATTAAGCAGGTTAAGGTTGAAATAGCCCTAAGGAAACTCTGTGGTGGTCAGGTCTTCCTATGTAAAACAAATAGAGCCCCAGCAGTTTATTTTCACTGCGGCTAAATAGGGAGGACTGAGAGAGAGAGAGAGAGAGAAAGAGAGGGGGAGAGAGACAGAGAGAGGAAGACAGAAAGAGAGAGAGAAGAAGAGAAAGTGGTTTATTTTTACTGTGGCAAAATGGGTTTGTTTTAACTCTGCTGTGTTTAGAGTTGGAGTTATCCCCTGTGTGAGCCAGGGAGAGAGACGGAGAGAAACAGAAACAGAAGAGAAAGGAAGGTGGACAGAGCGACAGGAAGGTGTAACACAAGAAGGTAAATGAAAAACTCAAGGAAAAGTTGGGGAAGTGAGGGAGACTTTAAAAAAAAAAGAAGAGCCTCATGTGTTTGTGCTTAGTGTTGGGAAATCAGAGGATGAAACGAGAGATCCCACATGTACCACTGCTGTGTCTAAGCCAATTCTCTTATCCTGAGTTCCCTTATTAGTCTTTGTCTTACTCTGTCACAACACACATACCATGTCCCTGGTGTGAATGAGTATTATCAAAGCCAACAATGCTGTTGACGCATTCGCAGCATCGTGGCGTCACTGATGTAATTGATCCCTGCATCTGTGTACAGAATAAAGGATTTTCAATCTATGTCTATGCTTGGAAACATGAGATCTCTGATTTTCTTTAGAGCACATAATGGTTCTCATTATATGGCTGCGACTGTGAACTTCCCTACATCAGTTTTGTGCGACTGTCACTGTCTGACTGATCAAGTTCAGAGGAAACATCATTCACCCAGTCAAGAAAAAAATAAACAGAGAAAAAAAGCCAAACCACATCCTTTTCTTTGAGTGGCTAGACACTTTCCACCATAGATCCCATTTAGACCAGACACTAACATGTGATCTGTGTCCAGAGAAGGAAAAAAAAACATGTTCATGCTTTCATAGAAATGTGACGGGACATCAGCCAGGTGTAAACGCAATCCACACAGCATGAAAATAATCAGCCCCGAAAGTTCAAAGATCATCTAACTTGCTCTTCTTGCCTGCTTCTGTGTGTGACCCTCCAAACTTTTGACCTTTAGCTGTGTTTTATTAAATATAAATGATATTTTTCCTAGTAGCTAAACTTAAGTGAAATATTTGCTTGACCCTTAATGAAGCATAGCATTGGTCATGGAAAGCACTCAAGTTGTCTTTGCCTTCGCTTTCTGGCATCACCTGTTTCATGCACTGTGTGCACGCACTGTTTCAGTTGGCTGCACGGCAACCAGCTGATTAACGTGTGATTGTATTCAATATTTGACATTTCTCTGAGTGACTCTGCTAATACGCTCATGCATCTCCTCCACTCAGTCCCTCCACCACCCCAACCTTTGCTGAGATTTGATATTCATACATGTGTGTCTGATAAGGGGGATTAGTTCTCCATGTTTTGAGAGCCCCCTTAAAGAACGGAGCCTTTTTCCTTTTTTCCATCTGTTTTGTTTTTGAATAATACTGCCATTAGCCAACCCCCCTGTTACTCAACACGATGTCTGGAAGACAGAATTTGACTAATTCAAGATTTAAAATTACAGAGGATCATATTAGGAGCAGTATTGCATCATTTAATATACAGCTGTGCTGGTCTTGAAGAGTCTTAGTTTCTTTGCTGAACACCAAGCTAATTCTATGCGGGTCACTTTTTGTGGCAAGCCAGGCTGTGACCTTTATATACTGCTGCACAGCTGGATATCCATGCCCCCGGCCTCATTTTCTGCAGAGGAATCTGGACAATTTAGCGACTGTTTTTCTTTCCATTTTGTTTTACTGTAAAACAACCAACAAAGAAACGCCAGGAGAAGCCACCACAAGATATATTGTATGTAGTAAAGTTGCTCGCTGTACTATACTGCTCCTCTCAAAAAAGAACCCTTTGGATAATCCTCTGGGCTTCATAAAGTAAAAATGAGGTGACATAAGGTTAGAAGAACTGGGACGTACTCATTTCTTATGGCCCCATAGTGTGATTGTTCCAGATTTCCAAGCACCTCTTGTCCACATTATCTTGACATACAAGACATGCTCATCCAAACCGTGCACTCACATCACACACATCATTTTGACTTGATCTTTAGCATTATGCATCAAGTAGCAAGTGGCAACAGTACTTGTCAGGATGCAAAAATCATAAATGAAAAATGATAAAATGCACAGGCTCCTTTGTTCACTCACAGTGCCACATCATCTGATAAAGATACTCCACTGTATAGTTAGAAACTCACTGCTGCTTACTGCATCCCATAAAACACACAGAGCTCTTTACACATACGAGCGCTGGCTGATGAGTGGTAACATGCTCATTGTCTTTAATTAAAAGCAATCACTTCAAATTACTTTGGAAAGCACTGTCTTGATACTACATGTCAGCTAAACATGATTTGAAAGTGTATATTTTGGCATTAAGTGCGTTTCTTGAAGTAAAACAGGCCTTTTGTAGAGTGCATCTAAAGCACCTGTAATGTTAGCCACACCCTTTGAGCGTTTGCATTGGCAGTGTTCTTGGCGAGCTCTCGGTGAGTGTCCAGTCTGCTTTTCATCAGCTGTTGACAGATTTCACTTCTCAGAAAGTTGGTGTCAAACCTCAACTGGACCACAACTCTTGTAACCAAATCTGAGTGGAGGGTAATCATCTGTAGCGCCCCATCAACGTCTCCACCGCGGACAGGCTGATTTTCACTGTTACTGTGTTCAGTGTTCACATCTAGAAAACACATTCATTTGTCAAGAGGTTCCCCTTACTGTTTGAGAAAACAAAACTAAAGCAAGGCACGTCCTTGTCACAAACACACATTTACCTTCAGCTGTTTTTTTCTCTTTCTTTTTGGAGAAAGTCTAAATAAATCAGGCAAATCTGAAAATCTGTGTTTTGGGGATATACAGTATATGTTTTCTCCATCCACACTATAAAACAAAAACAAAAAGAAGAAAAAAGCAAAGGCTGAATCTCTTCCTTTTCATCCACTTTAGATTGCAAAAAACTATATTGTGCTTTACAAATATATGAGGAGCAGGCCAGTTTACATTTTCATATTTTGTCCATATCTGACAACTGAATGTAAGAAATATTGATCTCATTGGTCCATATATGTTACCATGGTGAATGGTGGCATGTTTGAGAATAAAATTATATTTTATGCTTGTAAATTTTACGTTTCACTCAAGTTCATTTTTGTGTGCATAAAAGGGGACAAAACCAAGATTTGAGAGCGTGTCAAATTTTATTTGGACAAGGTGAAGTATTGCTCTGCAAAAACAAACATATGTGTAGCCCCCCTGAAGTGACACCATGTCAGACACAAAGTGGGGAAGGATTTGCCCAGAAGGTGTTAATCATCTTCTTCAAAGGATGCGATATGACGAAGTGAAGTGGTGAAGCTGAGGTATAGTTCACTTTACTTACCAAAAAATCCATCATTTCACTACTAAAGTGTACTTTCACCCCTGTAAAAGAGACTTGACTTCATCATTTGTGCAGATGACCTCACACAGTTGAAGAGCAGGAACAGAAGAGCCTAGGTTGATATCATGTGACCTTTAACCTGCCCTCATGCTGAGGGTTAAGCTAATACCACTGGAGCCACCTCTTCGGTGGTGCTGCATGTCATTTGTTCCAACCTCTGACCTGACTCGGTTATCTGGTGGTTAAATTTGTGTGAAAAGTACTTAATTACTGTAAACTTGAACAAATCAGACTTCCCTTTCCTTTATATATATGACGGATGAGAGTCGTGAATTCGACTACCTTTGGTCAGATGTGTAGGAATAGTTTTCAATTGTTTTCTGCTAAAAAGTGTGCTAAGGACAGACTTCACACTAAACACAAGGGACACACTTGAAGCAGGCAGAGACACTCGAAGAAAGTAATTACAGAGAGATTTTTGGGTCAGAGAGACCCAAAATGTGTGTGCGAAAGATCAGTTTACCGTCAGTGTGAAGGTCTGAGAGCCGTGGAGTGAGAGATCAGTGGGTCAGTCAGTGTGTTGGCCGGGGGAGGGGAGGAGGTCGAGGTGGGAGTGCTGGAACCTTTGGATTATTGATCACCACAGGCACCAGTCCATCTCGCCCTGGACAGCTGTGGTTCGTCCACTCTTACCACTGGATGAAATATACCTGCTCCTCAACAGCGTGGGCCATATTCTCTCCACTTTATCTCCACCAGGCCTGCTGGGAGAGGAATGAAAAAAAAGACAGATTGACAGGCCCTCTCTTTAAAGCCTGTGACAGGACTGCAGAGCCTTTAACATGAAAGCTGAAAAAGTGCAATTCAAATACCTCCCCATTAGTGCGTATGCATTCTTCTCTGTAAGACACTGACTACAACTGCATGGATGCTGGTTTAGCCTCTTATCAACAACTTAGCAGGTATCCTGGAGGATGACTGGTTGGAATGACAGTACTAAAGGATCCTCTTTGTAGTGCAAAAGTAGCAAATAGGGTTTACAAAACGACAGTGATGTATCTGTGAGATATAGAGCTGATAAGCTGCTCTGCGGGGAAGCTTTGGTCTCTGTTGTACTGACTGAGCATTAAGTAGGAAATTACAAGAGGTGTTTCGTAAAGCTATAATCCACCATATGCAGAAGAAGAAGTTGTGGTATCAACATGTTCTTTATTGTGTTTTTATGTTTGTGTTAACTAACTTTTATCGTAAACAAAATGAGTATCAAATGTGTGCTATAATAGAAAACACTCTGCTTTTGCATTCAGTGACAATTTTTGCTCAGACTTTAACAAGAGCTTCCACGGAACTTTTACAAGATTTCAAAATAAAAGTCAGATGACGCTAGTCATTGTATTATATTATCCACCTCCATTTTTATATCAACAGATCCCATGTGGTTCTAATCCCTGCACTGGGAGAGATTCAGACCAACGGAAGCAGATGAAACCGAGGTGGATGACTTCATGGCATGCAGCTGGGAAAGACAATATTGACAGCTGATTCCTAATAAAACAATAGAGGGATATGGATGCCAAAAACTGTGTTGTTCACTGAAGAAACAATAGTTCTCAAGGCTTTCAGACTGATTGCCAGTGTTTCAATACGTAATGATGAACAGAGTTGTTGAAGCTAGATTGTGACTGAAATATTCATCTGGAATGAAAATTAAAATCACCACTTTCTGAATAGTGTTGCACCACAGCCCAGAAAAGGTCCAGACCTCTAATACTGCAGCCTTTTCAGATGTTTGTGTTTCTTTGCTGGAGGCTTATAAAGGTTTCGGACCCCTTCAATTTGCAACTCTTTCATACATGACTTTCCAGCTGGTTCTGCGACCGCAGACCTGAAGGGTCAAATGTGACCCTTGAACTTCTGGGATCTCGGACCTGACATGCTGCCCTCTGACCCGTGAAGCTAGAGATCACACAGGTGATTATGTCTGGCCACTGACCACGTCTGAATCAAAGGAAAAGCAGGACTGCGGTTTATGTGCGTGTGTGTTATGTGGATAATTATGGCCATCAAGTAAGTCAACTTTAGGATGAAATGCGGTGGTTTGTGTTTTATGTGTGTGTGTGTGTGTGAATTTCTGCCTGAGCGAGCTGCTGTGTCTCACACCAAAGGTGGAGGTGTTGCAGAGAGAGAAGAATTTGACCCAAACTTCCTCTGATCCTGAGGATCCAGCAGGGGTCCACTTCTGTCACATGTTCGCCTGTCTGTTCAGATAAGAGCGTGGAGAAAGGCCCATGGAGTGGTCAGACAGCAGGATATTCTGATAATGTAATGGTTTAAAGCTCACATATCACGTGCCAACATCATCAAAGGGTCTTATCCAGATCTCAGTTAAGATGAGAGATAAAAATCAAGAGTTTTTATTGTGCTAATGCAGCAGCAGGACATGAATGAAGAAGTCTCAGAAAAGGTGAAGTAAGGCAAAATGCTAAAACGGGATGTAGATAACATGTAACATACAACAATAAAGCCAATATGGGAATGATGGCACAGTGAATAAGCAAGCGACTTAGCCCGCTGCTTAACTACTATCCT